>CM032405.1:337104-827395 GCA_019049475.1 Eueides isabella
CGACCGCGCTGGACGGGGAGATGGCCGAGCTGGCGAAGATGCTGCGGGACAGCTGCATCGAGGAGACCGGGGCTGACGTTGCGCTCATCGACAAGGTGAACGGCGGCGCCGACTTGATGCCCGACGCCAAGCTGAAATGCTACATCAAGTGTGTGATGGAGACCGCGGGCATGATGTCGGGGGGAGTCGTGGAGGTGGAGGCGGTGGTGGCCGTGCTGCCACCCGAGCTGCAGCGGCACGCCGACAAGATGCGCGAGTGCGGCACCAAGAGCGGCGCCGACGACTGCGACACCGCCTTCCTCACGCAAGTGTGCTGGCAGAACGGGTTCAAGGAGGACTACTTCCTCATATAGTATTTTCATACTATGAAAGTTAATTATAATTCTCCTTAATAAATGGCTTTATATATTATTAGTATTATATGCTATTTTATTTATTAAAAACTATTGTTGTTAAAGATGTTAATGATTTTTAATAGAATTTGTAAAAAATTCAACAAGACATAATTATATGTATTTAAGAAAAACTGTCTGTATATTTATTAGTGTACTAGTACCGCCCGCGGCTTAACCTGCTTGAAATACACTATTTTATTTACTAATTTCAACTAATTTCTTGTTCTAATGACATTTATTCATTCAATTTAATATCATTACTTTTAACACAATATACCTATATACATTGAAGACTAAATTTCAGCTAAATTAATCAACAAATTGAAGCAGTTTGTCTTAAAATGTACATACATTTTAAGACAAACTGCTTCAATTTGTTAATTTACTACTTTCTGAAGAAACAGAATTACACTTTAGTTAGCTCATTCAAACGCACAATATGTACATAATAAACAGACAAACAAACAAAAAAAATCAAAAAGACCATTTGGAGAATTTCATTGATAAATATAACATTTTTTTAAATATATCTTCCATGTGCACAGTCCTCAGTTACAGATTTATTATAAGAATAGATTTATAAGTAAGAAGAGTCTAATATCTATATAATATAATATTATAGATAACAATTGTGACTTGTTCAATTATGTTAGTAGATTTTTTATTAATCCATTGTCATTGATACTTATAGCTGATACACAAGCTCTTCACTTTTTTCAGCACATGAGTATTAAGATAGTCAACACCGCATGCTGCTAAATCAATTTAAATAAAATTATATACCAGTATGGAAGCTAAACTCACAGGTATCCTGATGGCAATCACAAACTGTCCACCTGTGGCCACAATCTTCAATGATAATACTTAGCAGAAATGCTAAAGAATTGTTTCTTTTATTTCTTATTTATCTCTTATATCATAACTAAAATTGGGCACTCAAATCATTATGGGCCTTCATTGTATTAAATCCTAAATTTTATTCTATATCAATGCTACCATAAACCATATTTAAGAATGACAAAAGCTTATCATTCTTAAATATAGTTGCTATGGCAATATTGTATACTTTCCCATATTTTAACTAAACTATTATGGTTGCTCATGTAATATTCCAGTCTTCAAAGGCAATAGTAGCCTTGTTTCAATTCAATGTTATAGATATACAACAAAAAACTGTGTAAGTTAAATCCATTGAAAATGTTGAACATTTTGCAAGCAATGTCAGATTTCTATTCAATTGTTAAATTCACATTTAAAAAATGCCGAGGAGTACCTAGTAATATGCCAGATTACATCATAAATTATGAGAATCAATAATGTTAATGTGCATACATGGCTCACCAGATTGCACAGGTATCCATTATTGGATCACCATTATTGGTATAAGGCTCTTTGCACTTTAAAAGATGTGTGAGTACAACTAGACACAAAATTAATAATATAGACTATTTCATAACATATTACTTGTTACACATCCCTAAATGTTTATTTTCAGATAGTTTTGAGTAAAAAAGTATCTCAGTTTTACAATATTTTTATATTACAAGCATGATTAATCATTTAAACTTTAAATACAGCATAAGGGTGATGCGGAACATGAATATGTTTACCAAATTAAATACCATTTACAAGGCTACATAGTATAAGCTGTTTAACATAAAACAATATCTACATAATTTAGTGAGGCTTGACTATTATATTTTGAATTCAATTAAATATACAGACTACTTTCCTAATATTTTTAAAGTGGTCTCCAATAAGATGCCATCAATAAGATGTAATCAAATACACTGTATCTTATTTTAAGTGTCATTTTATAACAAGAACAGAAAAAAAAATATGAAACATACAAATTTCGAGATGGCAGCAAGCAGGACTTGGCTTATACCTATTAAAAATAGTAGGTATATAGTAAAAACTTAACTTATATATTTATGTACTTTTACTATATTTTATTGTACTATTTATTTATAGTGTATTTTTAATCTGATATATATACATTATAACAAATACACAATCAATTTAGTAATAATAACTTCTTTAATTCTTAGGTGCCTCTTAAAATGAAATTTTATGGATTATATGCATTGTTTACTATTAATTTACAAAACATTATTATTTTGTCATATTCTAAGAGTATTATGTATTTAAAATATTAAAAATAAAAGCAAATGTGACAGAGACATATTTGTTACAATTTTTAATATTAAAATAGACACTTTAGATTCTTTTAAAACTTTTAACTTTAAATTACATCACATGTTATCTTTGAAATCTGTACTTGTATTTAATTATCAATGTGTACTAGCAATGTATTTCAAGGTCACCAGCTAAATTGCCCAAATCAATATTTACATTATATATTTAGTGTCATGAAAAATGGAACCATTCATGATATATGATGTTATAATAGTATAAATTTACTTTTACATCTTTATTTATATTTTTTTAAGATTTAAGGTATCATCCAAATATTAATAATATGTTCAAAACCTAAGCTTAGAACGTATATTATTTATCGGTCAATTAATAAATATATAAGATAAAATCATATTCCGTTAGTAATTCAGTTTACTTTTATTATTGTCAAATTATAAACTTAATGATAGGCAATTTAAGTGTAGACAGGTTTTTATGTAACCAAAAGAAATAGATCGGTGGCGTAACAAGACAGATTAGGTTAGGTTGTCATCGGGCAGTAGCACCGAACGAGGGACTGCTCCCCGGCAGCAGAGGGCAGTGGACGGTAGCCTACCTTGACGGAGTCCAAGGGGTACATGACGCAGTGCTCCATCACCCCCGCGATCGCTCCGGCGGTCATGTGTGTGATGGAGCTCTGCGTCGGGAGGGTTTCATAGTCCTCAAAGTTCATAATAATATCACACAATACTGACACTTATTGCGAAATTAACATTAAACTGCTTTGTGTTTGAACGGGTCTCCTATTACCAATATATCAATGTCATTTTCACTGCACTATTATTTTCACAGTCATTTAAAATTTAGAAAGAACGGACGATCAAAATTGATTTCGAAAAGTGCGATGTGATTAGCACGCGCGGCACTCGGCAGGCTGCACAGGGTTACCATTCGCTAAAATTTAACTTGATAAAAAACATACCACAGATTGATAAGATACAAATAAAGAACGGGATGACAGATAACAAATTAATTTCTTTTGTTAGCTTATCTCTGTGCTGCACTATTAAAAAAAAAATGAAACTTATAAGAAGGACTTTGCTACAGTTTATTTTGGTTGACACACGTGGTAGTGAGAGTTTTATATTTCAGTATTTTTTTTTTATTTTACATAGTGGAAACAATATATAATAATGTAAATAGATTCTTACTAACAAGGTGATTAGTTATAGTAAGTGTTTGTGTTGTTTTATAGATTAGGTTAGTTATATTTTATAGTTAGTTTAGAATAATTTTAAATGGATCCTGTCCTCCACATGACCCCCTGATCCTGGGGGAGGTGTTATAAGTTAATTATCGTCTACAAAAAGACTTGAAGAGGACACTTCCTCTAACCATGACCACATAAGTGTCATCAAAAAATGATGATTAACCCATCCACCATCACTCCTTCTATTCAAAATGTCTGGACTCACCCTTCTATGTCTGAAGCCTCAAAATCCTACATTAGTACAAATAAAGGTCCCTTCATTGTGTATGTGTCAAGTAAATCTCCTGACCCTACAGCAGGAACCTCAATAAGAGCCATTAAGTTTGGTCAATTTCTCCATACAAATAAAATAACTGATATTGTCAATGATGGAGTAAAAAATGTTGGTTGCAATAAAATCAGCGTCCAGTTTACATCTGCTGAAGTGACAAATATTTTTTAAGCAATCCCATTCTTTGTTTATGTAAATATGTTTGTGTAATTCCGACCTTCAATATCACAAGGATGGGAATTGTCAGACGAGTTCCCGTTGAATGATCTCTGAAAGAATTTGATGGGTCACTAACGTTCCTTACTGCTTGTGGGGAAGTTATAAAAGCGAGACGTATGTACCGGAAAAATGTAAGTGAGGATTTAGTTATATCCCTACTCAGTCCCTACTCAGACAGTGGTAATTACATTACGTGGCCAACAATTGCCAGGGTATTCTCTTATAAATCTGTCCTCAATGTCAAACTCTACAAATACCCAACCATCCAATGCATTAATTGGTGTCGTTTTGACCATGTGAAATCACAGTGTAGATTTTTATCTACAAAGAGAAATCACAGTGTAGATTTTGATCTAAAAAAAGAACTCACAGTGTAGATTTTAATCTAGAAAGAGAAATCACATTGTAGATTTTGATCTAGAAAGAGATATCACAGTGTAGATTTTGATCTAGAAAGAGAAATCACAGTGTAGATTTTGAAATCACAGTGTAGATTTTGATTTTCCAAGGTGCTTTAGGTGCTCCTAGGACCATATAAACGGAGGCATGTGACACCCTAAAGGAAAATTCTACCTGCATTCATTGCACATCGAAACATTTCGCAACTGATAAAGGGAGCACTAACTTTGTAAGACAACAGAACATTAAGCCTATTGTGTTGCAGGAGTGTATATCTTATATGGAAGCATCTTCTCGGTTTCCGTCTGTTCAACGTTTCTATGCAGATTGTTAAGGAAATGTTCTCCCCGCCTATTTTCCCACTCTTCCAAACCCAGCAAAGCAGATCTCTTGTTACTCCTACTAAATCTTACCGTAAGACAGTCTTCCAATCAAAAATTCTTTGGCAAAGGGATTTAATAAAAAAGTTTACCAGTCCATCATAAGTAGTTGCCCCTCTCCCCTTCCTAACGGTTGTTGCCTTAATATGAGCCTGCCATTTCAACAGAATCTACAAAAGATCTGTTAATGGATCTTACCAACTCACTCATGAGCATTATTTCAACTGCTGATGAACTCCCAGTACCGTCCAACGTTGCCCAAAAACTACTTAAAATTTCGAAATCCTTTACAATGGCCCTACTAAGATTTCAGGCAGGCAGGTTCTGATAGAATCACTACAACTTCTGAAAGCGGGTGGCAGGCCAATACTTCAAATCTTCCAGAAGCTCTTTAATTTCGTCGTTGTTGATAGCAAAACGCCTAAACAATCTAACTTTTGAGCCATGTGTGTAAGTTGTATTTCAAAAGTTATTACGAATCGTCTCGCTCCCATGTTTGATGACTTCCAACGTTCCGGACGGGTTTCAGGTTTCGAAAAGGCTATAGCATCACAGACAACATTCATACGCTGTGGCAAATTATACAGTAGTTTGAAGAGCCACTTTACTTGGCATTTTTGAACTTTGAGGAAGCCTTTGTTTTGATAGAGATCTGAGCAGTGCCGCCGTCTCTCCAGAGGTGCCAAGTAGACTACAGGTATATTGATGTATACGAAATTGCCACTATTTCGGTCCGATTACAGAATCCAATGCATCCATATACATGCATAATGCTCACACTAAGCGCATAGTTTATGGAATAAGAAATATTAGAGAAACTGTACAACGAATATACAAACCGGAACTGGTTAAGCGATATTTAATTGAGAGTTGCGCTTAACCCCTGATAACATTGAAACAGCAACTAAATATGTAAAAAAATTGATCCACTTCACAAGAAAATGCTATATCTTAACCGAACAATTTGTGTATGTCTTAATCCCGAATGAAGTAAGCAATACAGGCTCTGAGGCAGACGTAAAATGCTCTCTAAACCAGGACTTGCAAATGTATCTACCTAAACCTACCAAACGTAACTACCTACCCTGGTCACAGCATAAGAGATCAGGAACCATTACAGAGCTCAAATATAATAGGCACCAAGATACATACATAATAATAAAAAGATACAAAACAAACATAAACACAAAAATACAACAATAAAATACAAAAGAGATTTTGAGAAAATTTCCAAGAAAGGAGATAGTGATCCTAACAAAGTATTACAAATTCCAATAATATATAAGTTGGGGAATCCAGTAAATAAAACCGCGTCATGTCGGCCTATTAGTTTGCTATCTATCATGTCGTATGTGAGAAACTGCTTCTACATCGTATCATCCCTCTACTTAAAGACAATCATACTAACTTAACCACCAGTTTGGTGTTAGACGCCGTCAATCTACTGTTAAACAAGTACACCGTGTAGCTTAGAAAATAGCACTCTGGAGGTGAGGCAGGACGCAGATTTAGTCATATTATTACGTTTATATTTTATATTGTTTCTATTACAATTATCAATAATTAAATAAAAAATAAATCAATAATAAAAATACATAAAACCACTTATTCATTTTTCAAATTGATATTTTGCTTCAGGTATGTGATGGCTGTGCTGCGCGGATTCAGAGCTTATTTTCTGACAGTATTAGACTAAGATTTGGTGTCGATCTGTGGTATAACTTTTTAGTCCACCTCAAGTATCTGCTACTCCGCAGGGGCATTTATGTACGACTGTTAATGCGGCAGATTATGAATTCAATCCCCTAGAGGAAATTACCTACTTACATACTTACTTACTTATCTTCACGCTATATCCCTAGACGCTACGGTCTCGGTATATCTCTTTCGCCTCGTCCACTGTCATCAGACTCTTCATACATGCCCTCCGGGGGGTCCTCATGATTTTTACGTGACCTTCATCCAGTATCGTCGATACTGTGTTGTCGAATGTCAACCGAGGTCTCCCCCTCCCTCTCTTACCACTCACTTTCCTTTATAAATCTTTCTTAATATTCTTTCTTCACTCATTCATTCGACGTGCCCAAACCACCTGAGCACGTTCTTCTTCATTCTCACTGTCACATCCACGCTAGTACCTACCATTCTGTGTATCTCTTTATTGGGTATGCGATCAGCTTAACTGACTCCGCATATCCGACGAAGAGATTGCATCTCAACAGTATTCATCTTTCTTACATTCTTCTTCTGTAATACCCACGTTTTGCTGCCGTATAACAGTGTCGGTACCAACACTGCATTGTGTACGGCCAAACGCGCAGCTATGCTGAAGTTTCGCCGTCTCAACAATGCAGCTAAGGCCCATCTAACTCTGTTACCGGCAGCAATACGCCTGTCCACATCCATTTTGTATCTTCCGTCTCTGCTAAACATACTTACCAGATCTTGCTTGGGAATTTATTAAGTACCATTTACACTGATCTTGTTTGGGAATTTATTTTTCGAGGAATTTAGATGTTTCATATTTTCATTTCTTTACTCTGTTAACAAAGTACAGCGTGGCATAGAATTCCGCCACTCGACAAACATTCAGCCTCGAATTCAGCGGAAAGTAAGAAATGAAAAGGAGTGTCTTAATACGAGGTTCCCTATTTTCCTCTGTCTAACTTGTCACATGCGAAATTTAGATGAAAGCTAGGCTTATACAGGTTTTATATCTTCATAAGCCTAACTTTTAGTTGTTAGTGTAACAGTTTTCTTTAAATAAACGAGGGAAAATATGTCACCCCGTAAACGAATATATCTTTTAACCGCGTTAATGACATAAAGAAGTAAGTTCATCGTAGATTTTTTGTTAATAACAAAAAATCTACGATGAACTTACTTCTTTATGCAGGAAAAGTACTCAATTCGTATTATTTAATATCCTATAAGTTGATACTGAAGGGCACTTAATAATTTTATAAAACCCAACGCTATATAGTTATCTGGAAGAAACGACGAAAAAAATAAGGCCGCCTATTGTACATTGTCTTTTATAAAAAGTACGTATTCACTTTGTTTCTTTTTGGTGCAATAAAGAGTTATTATTATTATTTATTTCTGTTTTCTATTCTTCCTTACGAAAGGGGCAGTTCCAAACCAAACAAGGTAAGAATTTAAATGGTGAAAGGTGATGATATAGTTGAAGAGGTCAGAAGTTTACGAGTTATGCTGTGTTAGTGTTTAATATTCCAGCTTTTTGAAGTAAGTGTATTATGTGAAGTGGTATTTTTAATAAGTGCAGGCTTTTGGACAGAGGTTGGGGTATAACACCTGTAGAAGATAGAACTATGGGTGCGATGTGAACAGTGTGTACTTTACATTGAGTTTTCAGTTCTATTGCAAGGTCTTGGTATTTTGTTAACTTATCGGAAATGGTAGATTGAATGTTATGGGTGTTGGTATGGCTATGTCCATAATGTATGCAACGTTTTTATTTAGGTAGCATGTAAGTTACTCCCTGTGTGACGTATTCTGGCATTGTATTTAATGATTGGATGAAGATGTTCAAGTGATTTTGTAAAAATGGGCGTAAACATGTGAATTTCTTGTACCAGTAATTGTGTATGTTATCAGTTCCAGGTAACTTCCAGGTAACACCTGTAAATTCAAATTCAAATTCACAATATTCTTTATTCAAGTAGGCTTTAGCAAGCACTTTTGAATCGTCACAACATAAAATTACCACCGGCTCGGAATGCAGTTCTGCTGAGAAGAGCCGGCAAGAAAGTCAACAGTTGCTCTTTTCAATATCGAATAAAGTCACAATTTCATTGTTTAATACAATAGTGATTATCCTGCATGAAATTCAAATGACCTTAATTAAATACATTTTTATCATTCAAATATTCTTCGACAGTGTAGTACGCTTTCTTAATTAACATTACTTTAACATTTACTTTAAACTTCTCTAGTGGCAAATTCAAAATACACTGCGGAATACTATTGTAGAAACGTATACTCAGACCCATAAATGATTTATTTACTTTTTGGAGGCGATAACTAAGCGTCACAAGTTCGTCCTTGTTGCTCGTCCCAATCGTGTGTCTGTCACTGTGTTTGCTATAGCACTGAATATGTTGCCTGACAAACAAAATATTGTAAAAAATATATTGAGAAGCAACCGTAAGAATACCTGTATCCTTAAAAACATCTCGCAGAGAATCTCGAGCTTTAAGATTATAAATAGATCTTACGGCTCTTTTTTGAAGTATAAATATTGAATTTATGTCGGCAGCGCTGCCCCATAGTAGCATCCCATAAGAAAGAATACTATGAAAATAACTAAAATAAACTGGTCGGGCAGTATTAATGTCCGTAATTTGTTTTACTTTTTTAACTGCAAACGCGGCTTTGCTGAGTTTATCTGCGAGTGTTGCAAGATGGGAATTCCACTGAAGCTTGGAATCTATAGTTATACCTAAAAACACCGTTGATTCCGTCACTTCGACAGGTTCACCTTTAATAGTAAGATAAAAATTTTGTTTTCTAACGTTAGGTAACGAAAATTGTATACATTTAGTTTTTTTTGCATTTAACATAAGGTTATTTACGTCAAACCAATGAATAATATGCGACAAAGCAATATTTGTAGAAGATAGAACTATGGGTACGATGTGAACACTGTGTACTTTCCATTAAGTTTTCAGTTCTATTGCTAACTCTTGGTATTTGGTTAACTTATCGGAAATGGTAGATTGAATGTTATGGGTGTTTGGTATGACTATGTCCATAATGTATGCAACGTTGTTAGTTTTGTCATGAAGGGTGATGTCTGCGCGGTTGTAGTGGATTGTCTTATCGGTTATAATCGTACGGTCCCAAAAATGTTGACATATCTATTTTCAAACACAGAATTAGGTTTATATTTGTAATATGGAACTTTTTTAGGTATAAATTTATATTGGTGTGCTATGTGTTGGTGAATAATTGCCGCCACCTGGTCGTGACGGTGTTTATAGTCGGTCTGTACCGGAGATCTACAGGCACCGGTTATACATATATTGTATCGTTTCTGATGCTGAATTACATTGTCTACATTGGTCTGTTGGCAAGCTTGGGTCTTTAATTATGTATTTTTGATAATTTCTTGTAGTAATGATTTGGTCTTGTATCAAAAAATGAAACATTCGGTCTCCGGAAACATCACACCGTCTTTGAATCACGCATTCGACTTCTCTTTATCGACGTTCCTATGGCTTAAATCGGCTCGATGCCTACCGTGGAGAGACTTTATGATTCCGAATGAGTAAGTTAGTATTGAAATGGCAAATGTGTTTATTACTTTGACTGTGTTTTTAGAATTTAGATGTGAATATAGAATGAGATTGAGACGTTATTGAAAATTCTTGACAAGTTGTTGCTTAGTGTTTTTACGATAGATTTCTCTAAATATTTGGTATACGGCATGCTCATCCATGGCTTCGTCTTCCTCACCCGTCTCCAGTATGTAGCTATTATTTTCTATATTGCGTTCATTTACTGAAAGGATCTTACATTTTTCTACTCCAAATTGCATACATATATCATTAGAAAATTGTTGAGTTATATCTGCTAGGTTAAATAAGTTATCTTTATTGTTGGCAAAGATTTTAATATCATCCATGTAAAACAGATGTGATAGTACAAACGGGGAACTTGGTAAAATGCTATGCTTATATCCAGAATCACTGTAAATGCTAAACAAAACCAGAGAGGACTTAGTGACTCACCCTGGAAGATGCTACGCTATATACAAATATAATATTCTGTAGTTATTGATCCCGCAGAGTGATTAAGTTTAAGAATAGTTTTCCAATTTCACATAGATGACTCTAAAAATGCTAAAGGAGGGGAAAAGAGCACATGTAACAGCCAGCTAAGCGGGACGGAATCAAAAGCTTTTCGGTAATCAATAAACATGGTGAGAATATCAAGTTCCTTCTTAAAGGCGTCTTTAATAGTTATAGAGTAGATTGTCAGTTGTTCCTTGCAACCCTGGCTGTTCTTACGGCATTCTTTCTGTTGCTCAGCGAGAATATTGTGTAGTGTAAATGTTTATAAATCGTTTTACTTATGCAGGTTGTAAGAATCTTATACACTGTTTGTAAACATGTCATGGGTCTATATTTCGCTGGGTGTGTATTGTAATCTTTAGGTAGCATGTAAGTTACCCCCTGTGTGACGTATTCTGGCATTGTATTTGATGATTGGATGAATATGTTCAAGTGATTTTGTAAAAATGGGCGTAACTTCCGATTGTGTGTTCGTTTGATAATTTGTGTGAGGGTATGCATGGGGATGTATTTAAAGTGCATGGCCTGTATGTGAGTGATATTTTCGTTTGTGGAGTTTATCCAACTAACGTGTTGTATGTGTTATGTTGCGTAGGATTTTCCCATCCCAAAACAGTCAGACGGTTTCAGCAGTAGGTGTGTTTTGATTGTGGGTATATGTGTAACTGTTTGGGTGCTGTGCCTTGAGATTTCTGTAAAAAGTCTTTTCATTGTTCCTAAAGTGGGAGTTCTGCTTTTTTCGGTTGGTGCACTTTAGATATCTTTTCAGCCTACTAGATGCTGCGCTGAACTTTTGTTTTATTGTATCTAGAAAGTGTTCAGGGTCAGAAATCGAATTTATGTAAATTCAGGGCGTGTACATGGTATCTCTTACTTTATTTTATTTACTGCAGTTATTACTCTATGGCTTCTATTACCATTTACATATTGTATGAGTAAATATATTTCAGATTGAAATTTATTTATTTTATCTTCTAATCTTCTCTGCCAGGCTGGCTTAAATTTATTTTTTATTCGTTCTCTATTGGTGTTAATTTTTGTACCATTACTTAAGACTGCTGCTGAATATAAGATAGTTGGGAAGGTGGTAAAATTTTAGTTCTGGCTTAAATATTTAGGTAGTATAGTTCTGTTTAGATGGTCTACTATTAACACAAATTTTCTGGAAGTTTTTTGTATAGGATTTTTTTCTAGAAGTTTTTTGTTTTTGGCGGTTCAGTATCTCTGAACTGGTTTAGTGCTGCTTCGAACTGCTCATTAATTATTTCATAGTCTATGAAGTTAATATTTATATTTATATTACCTTCGCAGCGCGGTTCGTCATCGCCATCGCATCGTCATTCGTGTGAAGATACATCCGAACTATACAGATTAGTATCTATGTTGAGATGTGTTCGTGCAATCATTTATAGAGCTATTGTGAATTTCTGTTTGAATAAGTGTGTGAGTTATGTTTGATAATGGATGAACGTCTCCGTTCCTGTTTGTGTTAATTTGCATTTTGACTTCATGTCTAATTTGGTGTATTCTACTCTCGGATATCATTCTGTTATTGATTATTACCCTACGTTGGTCTGATAGTCTTTGTTCGGATATATGGAATAAATGGGGAAAAGTTTCTTTAACCCTGTTTTTTACGGTGTGCGGTAAGATTGATGTCAAATCATTCAGTTATTTCATAGTAAATGCGTATGATGGTTTCATTTATTTCACTTGATCATCTCATCCTTCCTGCTGCTTGTGTAATTGCTAGGGGTGATTGTGAAAAATTTTTAACCAGATAAATAGCTACTTCAGTTCTAATTTCGTTTAACGTGGTCTGTGGGAGTAATTTGTTATTAACTATTAATCTGCGTTGGTCCCCTACGTTTTGTTTAGACAATTGCATGTCGGAAAATTGTGTAATAAATTGTTGCTCTTGTTGTTGCTGTGTAAAGAATCTAAATAATCTTTCATACTATTTTCTAGTTTAGTAATTATGAGATAGGTGCGCCATTATGAACTTATTCACAGCATTTGTCCATTTTCTTCTCGCGCGTTGTTTATTAGTAGTGGGTCCAGGCACAATGGCGTTTGCCTACTGAACAACATTTACTAATAATGTACACAACAAACATAGTGGAGATGATTTTAACGATGATGACGGTTCGGAATGGTAATGAGTTTGTAATGGGCTAGATGATGAGCTGGGTGGGAGGAATAGGCTACTAGAGGGTGAATTGATAACATTAGATGTGGTTATCTAATGCCACCACATTCAATGTATTATTAGTAGTATTTATTTATTTATTTATAAGATCCCCTAGTGATGATAACATTACAAAATAACAAAAACAAAAATAATACAATAAAAATATTATTGATGAAGGTGACAAAGTGTATGATGAAAGTGATGAACTCTGCAATAACTTCTTGAATTTTGATCTGGTTATCATAGTATTCCCACGAGTAGCTAGGGACTAACGGCCAGCCGTGGCGTGCGTTCACCGTTGTAAGAGTATTTTTAAACTGGAGGTCCTCTTGTCTCCAGAGTTTGCATATTGACAACTAAATGTTCCCTTAGCCACGCAGCCCTCGGCATAAGCTGTTCCACCTTAACTTGAATGAAGTTGATAGGATAATAAAGGAAAAGGATAGAAGGGATAACTTTCGGGATTGGAAAACAGGATCAGGGGTAAAGGAAATACTTCTGGTCTGGGTGCTGGGTCAGAAGCTTAGTTTGTATCCCTCTTGATCTGACCTCTCACTTGAGTCCTGTTTGGCATGAGTAGCTCTACCGACATAGCTCTAAAGATCACTGAGGTACGCAAGCCCCACCACGACTACAACGTAGAAACACGTCGGTGGACTATCCGATTTTTTTCAACCATCCCCACACCAGGGGCGGTGGAAACAGTGATTGGAGTCAGTTGAAACACATTGAAATAATACAGAATATAATATTATAACATGAGTTATTAATTTTAAATCTATATAGTATTAACTTTTTGACCATAGTAATCAGTCTTCAATATTTATATACAAGTAACGATATTCTTAATTATAATTTAATGTTTTTAGTGCACGTTATTTAAAATCTATTTATGTACATTATCAAACATCTTTTGTATTCATTAGTCCATCAATCATAAGTCAAATTTAAAGCTCAATCAGAGCCGCAATTCTGACAAATATTGCTAAGACCACTTTCTGTGCATTCTGCGTGAGCCCACAGTTTACAACTGATGCATTGGATCCACTGTTCTCCGGGTTCTGCTCTCTGACTATGGTGACATACAAACAAAACAGAAGTACTCCTCTTCTTTCGATGATACCTCCGATTGTAATTTTTTTTCCTTGTATGGTGTTTCTTTTCTTTTATCAAATTGCTTCTTTTTTCGTCCATGCAAAGAAAAGTTCGTATTGTTTCCGGTGAAAATACAGCGGCATGATACTAGAAGTAATTGTTTGAGTACTGTTACTGGAAAAGTTGGTGTGATATCTGAGTTGTGTAATTATAGTTTCCTGATTTTAAATTATGTTTTCCTGTTCAGTTAAAGGGACTAGTCAACTATTGATATCCCCTGGTTGAGCGACCATATCTACGGATGGTTCGTAATTTAATAAAGTTACACACTTAGTTTTCGTCTTCAAAAGGTTAGTAATACTTTTATGGGACATGGTACACGTATGTATAATAAAATTCCACAAGTAATTTTAGATTTGCCACTTAAAAATTTAAAGTTAAAGTTACAAATATATTGTTGGGCAAAGTATATTACTCAATTCAAGAATATTACCATGATAAGAATGCGTGGGATTAAATGCAGTTGGTACTCATTCAAGAAGCTATGTTATATATATTTTTTAAATTGATATTTTGAAAAGAGCAACTGTTGAGTTTCGGCCATGGTAATGGCCTATTTGAATGAAGAATATTTTTATTTTGATTTTGTTTTTCAAAGAAAGCGATAGTGGCAGAGTTTCGTCTTCACCAGGGTTTGTATTTGATATAGGAACAATTGCTACCTCTGCTGTATTTTCTTAATTTGACACATCCGTTACAAATACAGGCTCATCGGATAGACTAGTATTCGATACAGGAACAACGGGGGCGGGAAAAATAGTAAGATAATGCCATTGTCTTTGCAAAAGTCTAATGTGGACTTGTAGAACAAATGATTATCGGGCAGAAATTACACCTTATGAGACAAAGATGCATTTGTATGTTTTTTAAATTTCATCTTGCATCCAACCCCTCTGGGGTTGGCAGCTCCAGTGAAGCCATCGGACTCATCCCTAATAAAATTTTCTTGAAAGCGCACTCACGGGAAGACGAAGAACGGCGGAATATAAATTCCGATGGCATTCACCGCAAAGGTAAATGTGCCTATTATGGGGTATTTTTCCGTTGTAGTAACTGAATCTACTTGTTCGTTCTCCCCTTGCACCCCTCACCGGGCGGTGACAGCAACAATTAGCGAGATTTCGTGAGTTTCCGTTGAAACAACACGAATATCTAGCGAACTGTGTGCCTTCGCGAGATATTCGTGTTGTTTCGACCGTCCATTATTCTATTAGTTTTATTTTAAAATAGCGTTGAGATTTAAAAATTTGAAGATGAATCTGCTGTAGATCAGTAAGGGAGAGTTAACCTGTAAGATATATTGAAACTCTGCCTTACCAAAGTCAGTAAGGATGATAAGCGGTTTCTGTTGACGTATAAAAATTTGTCTATTTGTCTGTTCGTTTGTACGTGCTAACCTCTGAAACGACTAACCCGATTAAAATGCAGTTTTTACTGTTATATTTTGGGAGCCTTCCTTCAACATTTTGTGATTGTTAAAACGGTTGATACCAGAAACTACGTCTATTTAAAATGATTAGTTCGACATATTTTTTTATTAATGTCGCTGATATTTTATTTTGAAATGTATTTACAGGGTGGGTCCCGGAGTTTTGCGAATTTGAAAAATTCATAAAAAAAAAAAACAAAAGTAATATTAAAACCAATTTATTTTTAAATTAAAGTTAACATTTGGGAAAATCATTTCTTAAAAATAACATCATCCAGATGCGCACCATCCCGCTGCAAACATTCTTCGAATCTCGACCTCAAATTGACAAAAACTCGTTCGCACATGGCACGCGGAATAGCGGCCATTTCTTCGCGGATATTGGCCTTCAACTTTGCAATCGTGGTCGGATTATTACTGTAGACTCTACTTTTCATGTAGCCCCACAAGAAAAAATCGGGTGGAGTTAAATCCGGACTCCTCGGTGGCCATGGAATGTCACCTCGGCGCGAAATGAGTTTTCCAGCAAACATCTCCTTTGCGGCTGCCAAACTCTCGTTAGAGGTATGGCAAGTGGCGCCATCTTGTTGAAACCATGTCGAACTATTGTACCCTCGAAATTCTGACAGCTGTGGGTAAAAGAAATCGCGCAACATGGCTGTGTATCGCTCAGTATTAACTGTCACAGAATTCCCTCGCTGGTCTTCAAAGAAAAAGGGTCCGATGATTCCGTGTGCTGAAATAGCCGCCCAAACTGTCACTTTTGGCGAATGCAAAGGCTTTTGGTGTTTGAATTGTGGATTTTCTGAGGCCCAATAACGACTATTTTGTTTATTTACGTGCCCATTTAAGTGAAAATGGGCTTCGTCTGAAAAAAGAATATTGTTGAAGCTTCGAAACCGCTCAAACATTGTTTCGACGAAATCACGTCGTAAATTGTGATCATTTGGCTTCAAATCTTGCACTAGTTGAAGTTTATACGGGTGCAATTTTAAATCTTCCTTCAAAATACGACGCAAAGTCGTTCTTGATACAGATAGCTCTGCTGATCGCTTGCGAGTTGATTGCCCAGGATTGCGTAGTACGGAAGCTCCGACTTCGTTTATGTTTTTATCTGACCTTTTCGTCCTTTCGGGCCCCTTAGGTTTCTGATTAAGGGTCGAACCGGTAGCCTCGAACTTTCTGACCCACGCCCTAATCAAACTTTCACTCGAACACTGTTTTAAATCATGCAATCCATAGTGGGAGCGAAATGAACGTCGAACAATAACGCACGAATCAGCATTTTTGTAATAATTTTTTACACAGAACGCACGCTGTTCACCCGTGAAGTGCTCCATTGCGACTAAATTTCCAAGGCCCGAGTTACAGATCCCCGCCTCCCGCGCTCCGCCCCCCTCCCCCGTTCCAACGCTATGGCGATTTCAAATTCGCAAAACTCCGAGGCCCACCCTGTATATTGTGTTAAAAGTAATAATGTTGTTAAAACAAAACAATAAATAAGATTATAAAATAACTAATAGGATTCAGAAGGTTGATGTGAATGGTAAAAAATCTTCTGGTTCTTCAATCGGTATGGGGGTCCCACAGGGGTCTATTCTTGGTCCTTTTCTCTTTTTAATATATATAAATGACCTACCATATTTAGTTGAAAGGAGCCATGAGATAGTATTGTTTGCAGATGATACATCGCTAATTTTTAAAATGAAAAGAAAAAAAATATATGACGATGTAAACAATGCTCTCTCAAAATTAGTACATTGGTTTAGTGCAAATAATTTACTTTTGAATAGTAAAAAAACCAAATGTGTTATATTCCGAACACTCAACACGAAAATTGTGAAAGCCGATGTACTTTTGAATGGTGAAGCCGTGGATCCTGTTGATTCAACGGTATTTCTCGGGATCACCATTGACTCTAAATTACAGTGGGGACCTCATATCGATGGATTGGCGAATAGACTTAGCTCAGCTGCCTTTGCGGTTAAAAAAATCAGAACATTAACAGACGTGGAAACGGCTCGCCTCGTTTATTTTAGCTACTTTCACAGTATTATGTCCTACGGAATCTTACTTTGGGGTAATGCAGCCGGAATTCAATCAATTTTCGTCTTGCAGAAGCGAGCTATTCGTGCAATCTATAAATTAGGCCCTAAAGATTCTTTAAGGGAAAAATTTAAAGAAATCAATATAATGACCGTTGCATCGCAATACATTTTTGAAAATATTATGTATGTTAAGAAAAATATTAATGAATTTACCAAGATAAGGGATATGCATTTACCAACATAATATTAATACTAGAAATAAGTTTAATCTTAGTGCACCTGTAACTCGATTGAATCGAGTCCGTAATTCTTTTATGGGTCAGGGTGTACGCTTTTACAATAGGATCCCAGAAAACGTCCGAGAATTTTCTATTTCACAATTTAAAAAAGTTGTGAAAAGACGTTTGTGTGTAAAAGGTTATTACCAAATTAACGATTTCATAAATGATAACACGCCTTGGGAATAAAATGCTCGCTCCAGGCTATTTCAAATGTATCATTGTCACAATTGATTATATGATGTAAAATTTTATGAAAAAAAAAGACATGTCCCGCTGAGTTTTTTTCGCCGGTTCTTCTCAGGTCTGAGGCAGTAACTTTAGCGAACTGGTGGTAAATTGTTTGACGTTCAAAAAACGAAGCTTTTTATAAGAAAGAACTTCTTATTTTGAATAAAAATATTTGATTTTTTTTTTGATTATAAAATAAAATAGTGTAGTTCCAGCGGACGAAGCCACAGGCGAGGTGCTAGTATTAAATATTTCATATCCTCGTTTCGTGATCGAACTCAATGTTTAATGTTTTGAAATGAAATATAAAATATTTTCAAATAAAATATTAACTTAATTTTATTTCACTTTGATAACAAGGCATGGCGTTGAAAACGGGAGAACGTGGGAAATGCCACGGAACATTAGTTTGCCAAGTTCCCTTTGCATACCCTGTTATATGTGTGACGATGAAAATAAAAACAGTGTTAAAAAAATTGTATTAAAGTTTAGTTCGTTATCTTAGCTTCGCGCTCAGAGACGAACGCAATACACTAAATGAAATAACCGTGACAGTCGAGTTGTTATCACGCTATCACGTTATCACGTTATCACGTCACGCTATCGACGAGCAGTCATTAGAATTTGTCACTAGTTTTTCAACAAAGAAGTTAAATTGTCAATACTCTAAACATGAAGGTTTATCTAAACATGAAGGTGTTCATTTGTTTGTATGTTATTGTAATAGCGTACTTATTTCACAGTAAGTATTGTCATTTACTCTTCGTATTAGGAATAATTATTAATAAGGGTTTTAAATATATTTCTTTGAGCCCCGAAGCACAAAGAAGGGTAAATAAGTTAGATTTGTTGTCTGTTTGTATGCCTGCGGCACCGCCGTGCCGCCTTTAAATGTGCGGATTGATTCATTTGTGTGCGGATCTTATAATCAAAAACTGCTGGAGTAAAATCAGATTACCAGTGTACCAGGTTACCAGCACTACGCCAAGACGAGCTAATTATTTTATTGAATCTAACAGAGTTAGTATTGTTGAGTATTTTATTACATTTTAATTGTTAATATACAAACATACACACATTTTTTATATTTAATATGAATTTATTCAGGGAATAGTGACATTGTGTCCGGTCAGTACTTCGACGACCCGACGCGCAACTTCGAGTACATCCAGATGGACCTCGTGCACCGCGGCAGCTTCAACAACACCGAGTGCCTGCGCAACCTGCTCAACTGCTGGGAGATTGTTAAGTAAGGACCTATCTTTACTTTACTAAATAAGTAAAGATAACTCCTCACTTATTAGGAATCCAACTAAGGATTAAATATTAGTAGTATCATACTACTTATATATCATACATTAATTACATGTTTCGCTATTTAATACCTTAATCCCTCACTACGATTCACTCAATCAGTAGATCGAGTTACAGTCGGAAAGTTTCCAATTCTAAAACAACGCCTCTCCTCCTAAGGAACAAACCGAGTGCACTACTCATAAGTGAAACAAACGCGCAAGCACACTCGCGCACATTCACACACAATAATGAAAACAATATGCACACACGTATGGAGAATAAGAAACAGTTATAATGAAGTAGCAGCTGGTTTTAGTAGCTTTATCGAGTGAGTTAATTTTCAATTCTGATATTAATTGAACTGTCGCTGTGTTCCCTAGGGCGGACCTCATCTGCTCTCGTTGGGTGGTGTACGAGTCGGTGTGCGGCCTCATGCACAAGCACTGCTCCGACAAGGCGGGGCTGACTTTCAGTACGTATATAATAGTATATATATAATATATAGAGAGTTTGATTTTTTCGCTTAACTTTGTGTCCTTCATCAGAAGACACAGAGAACCAAGTTTCAAGGCACGCAACATTTTAAGTTTGAGACATAGCGTATTGAGTGGTGAAACTAAACGCCATGTTGTCTGTGAGTGGAGATTGAAATCACAACCATTTTCTACGGTCATACGCTCTTTTTGGTTTAACTTGTCGAACGAATTACCATAAAACAGTTATATTAATTTGTATATTAGATTAGCTTAATTCAATTTTGTACGCTAATAGTAGAGTTGTATTGTAATATCTGTAATATTTTCTAAATTTTGAAATTTTATAAACCAAATAACTAATTTTGGTGGCTTAAATATGTATCTAATAGAGTATGAATCTATGACTTTCTCTTTTTTTCTATCATTTGTTGTCTGTTTGCTCACATACCAGGAGAGTGGAGCGCAAGAGCTATGCCTATGAGTACGCTCGGAAGGTTGGAATTTTCAATGTACGTTGTAATTGTCTGCGATGTGGCGTGAGTCAGATTAATGTAAAACTGAACTTCGCCTGGTCTCATTCTATTCAAACCAAATTCTTTTTTCCGTATAAGAAGTATCATGCTTCATTTTTTGAACCCTATATAATTTACGCCACACGTTCTCTAATGTTACTGCCTCAGCCCTGAGAAAAACTGGCGCAACAAACGAGGTGCAACATGTCTTTTTTTTTAATAAATATTTGATACATGACATTGAGCAAGAATTTCTGCAGATTATAAATCAAAATAAGGAACTTAAGATGAACTGTCTAAACTTTGCTCAGAATATTCTGAAACACTGAAATAAAATTATAATATGCAGAAAATATAAAATGGGGTTGACCATTGCAGAGTAGTACATTGCAGACCATTGCAGAGTGAGGACATTATTCAGAGTGTGCCCTGGCTTATATTTGCCCGATATTTATTTTTTGGCAAACGGGTACGAGACCCCAGATACTTGAGCCACCACTGTTATATTTACCTTTCTACTTATCTTTCTCTCCAACTCTACTTATCCTATTCCTCCTTCCAACTTCCCCTTTAAGAGGTTTGGAGTTCTTATGGCAGTCGCTTCATTTAAAAACCGCCATTCGCCGCTTAAATGAAAAGAAGCAAAAGGAGATTGGTTACGGTTAGGGCGTCGCCGCTAAAGACGCGCAGGCATATCGACCTACACCTACGACAAGTGGGCCAGGGCTAACGTGTCAAGTACGGGCACGGCTAAAGACGGGAGTATCCAGGTGAAAACTCTACATTGCAACGTGAAATATTGGCTCTGTTTCCGGACGATGCATATCTTACACTGAGATTCTTAGGATGCATGGGTTCTCGCTAAGTCGGAAATCTTTGTGGCGGGCAAACTAGTTTCTGGCGTTTCTAAGGAAGGACGTGTCATCGACAGGGAGACATGGTGGTGGAATGACAAGGCGCAAGAGGTGACTCGTGAAAGGTTGCCTTGAAGAAGTGGCAGAAATCCAACACTCCTGAAGACAGATTGGATTATATAGCAGCAAAATCTCTGGGGCCAGAGCCCACAGTGTATCACCATCATATAATAAACTTGAACCTGCGGAGGAACAGAAGATCATATACAAACTGGTAAGTACTTAATTTTTAATGGACAAGCGGTGGGACCATCATTGTGAGGTCCTCACTGTAGTTTAGTGCAATGGAGACACCGAGCAATACTGTTGAATCAACAGGACCTACAGTTTCACCATTCAAGAGTACGAGTTCATCGGCATTAGCACTAAATCAATATTCATAGGTACTAATTATTTATATTGAGAGCATTTTTGTAATATAACTATATTGTTGTAATAACCAGTAACTAGTTCTTTTAAATTCTATTCTACAGTTCTAGTCTAGTATTATGATCTACATAATTCTGTATGTTGTTTTAAAAATAATTTATAATTTTCTAAGCAAATCTTGAAATAAGTTAACTTTCATTTCATTTGCTTAAAGTTTAAAATTTGTCTTATTACGAAATGCTTACACTGATCATTGCATTGGTCTGAATAATTTATAAAAGCAGAGCTAAAAATGAAACCTCAAAATATAATAAAAAAGTAAAAAAAGTGGATCTGTACACTAAATATTTTTCAATAAAAAGTGTATGCGACAATGCTAGATCAAATGAGTAGAGTACATCACTCATGCAATCTGTAACATTGCAGAATAGTAGAGTACTCCTACCCTACTACATGTGATCACAGATCACTTATGTGGATGTAATATCGCATATGTGACCATATGTGAAAATGAGGTTACACGTGTAATGTAAGATCACATGTGTGGATGTGAGTTCGCATGGATGGATGTAAGATCACATGTGTGGACGCGAGATCACATATGTGGATGTGAGATGGCATGGGTAGATGTAAGATCATATGTGTAGATGTAGGATCACATGTGTGGTGCAAGATCACGTGTGAACGTGAGGTCACAAAACTGTGGATGTAAGATCACATGTGTGGATGTAATGTCGCATATGAGACCATATGTGAAAATGAGGTTACATATGTGATGTAAGATCACATGTGTGGATGTAAGATTACATGTGTGGATGTGAGTTCGCATGGGTGGATGTAAGATCACATGTGTGGACGCGAGATCACATGTGTGGATGTGAGTTCGCATGGGTGGATGTAAGATCACATGTGTGGATGTAGGATCACAAGTGTGGATGTGAGATACATGGGTGGATGTAAGATTACGTGTGGACGTGAGGTCCCATGTGTGGATGTAATATCACATGTGTGGATGTAAGATCACATGTGTCGATGTGATATCGCATGTGTGACCATATGTGAAAATGAGGTTACATGTGTGATGTAAAATCACATGTGTGGATGTAAGATTACATGTGTGGATGTGAGTTCGCGTGGGTGGATGTTAGATCACATGTGTGGACGTGAGATCACATGTGTGGATGTGTGATCGCATGGGTGGATGTAAGATCACATGTGTGGATGTGAGATCGCATGGGTGGATGTAAAATCACATGTGTGGATGTAGGATTACTTGTGCGGATGTGAGATACATGGGTGGATATAAGATCACGTGTAGACGTGAGGTCACATGTGTGGATGTGAGATCACATGTGTTATGCAATCACTTGGGTGGGCGTGAGATTGCATTTGTGGATATGAGATATAAATATTGTAAAAACTTCACCTTAAAACAAACAAATGACATTAAAATTTAATTTCTCCACTAATTTTAATCGTCCCTTCAAGATATAACATATACCTCAATAAAAGTTTAATATTCAGCCCTGTCTTTAACATTATATTTTCGTAATTCTTACATCTAAATAAAAGCTACAAATATACATACATATAATCTCGCGAGACATACTGCTAGTGGTAGTACTGATCAAAATTGAATAAAACCTGTTTTATTATTCACATGAACGTATAACTTTAAACAACTTCACGCTATATCACACTTTGCTTTATAACCTGAAAATATTAAGTAGGTATATCATTTTATATCATCTCGAGCGGGAATGGAGCCCACATCCTGTCACGTTTACAGTCACACGTTTATGCACCTGCGCCACTGCAGGCTTCTAATGTACATATAGACATAATTAGCAACCTGCCCATAGTTTTGGCCGCTTGAATTGCGCTATTTTATTTACTAACTAGCTGCTGCTTGCGGCTTCGCCATCGTATATCTCGATTCATTCAATGAAAAGCACCTGATTTTTGTCTACTTTCAGCACCTTAATTTAATTACCTTCGTCATAATGGAGTTCTTTTTATACTTGAGAATAAGTACATTATATTTTACAAAGAAAACATTACGTACCTATATAGTAAAATTTAACGCAAATCTGATTATTGATTATTTACACTCGTATATTAAGCCATATCTTTTATATAGTGTTCGTTTACTTTTTAAACGGACTAATATAAATATAAAGACGAATAGTCTATTATATATAAAAGCATGGAAAAGTTTAGATTTTTTAAATTAGTTGTAGGTTATTAGTATATTGAGCTGATCGTTTTAAAATGAAAAAAATATTTTAAAATGAGTCTTAAGTCATTTTAGCATAATATCTAATCATATAATCAATCTTAGTTCTAGATTTACTTTAATAAATATTTTCCAATGAACCACGGATATATTCAATATAGCCATTTATTAGAAATATTGTACTAATTAAAATATTTCTTTGTACACTATATTGTTTTTTTTTTCTCTTCAGGGCCAATATATACAGACCTGAACCATGACTAAACAGGATAAAACAACTCCTTAAGTCAATATCAGTGGCTTGAAGTGTTTGTCCCTATGTTATAGATGGTAATCGCAAATCAAGTTCACACAGGAAATTGAGTACGTTTAAATTTGAACGAAGAAAATTGGTATAAATTGATATGCGTGGTAAAACATTATTTGACCAGAACTATACCCAGTGAGAATTAACATTTCTTTGTAATACTCTGACTTTAGGGCGGAGTTTCGTTGCATAATTTCGGCGGAGTCAAATTTCTCATCAGCACTACCGGAACATCAACCTTGAGTGTTAATTTGTAAGCAGGGACCGCCAGCTGTTAATTAGTAACTCAACTTAGTAATTTGTGGCGTCAATTTCATCTACAACCTAATCAAAGAAACTACATATATAACATTTTATCTACAATAAAATCTGCTATTTTTTTCACTGATTGCACCAGCTTCGTCATTTTTAGGGGTCAAAATAGCACGTTTAAATATTTAAAAAAATTCCGGAGTAGGTATGTGATGTAGTTCCATTTCGGAGCTGACCGCTTTGCCAAGTATTTCAGGAATTTTAATCTGACCATTCTCTTAAAGTGGAAGACCTTCCCCAATTTTTAATAACAACTACCAAGCAAGCTGGGTTCTCCTCATATTTCTTGTTAGTTTTAGTTTAATCTGGGGCCTTAAATAAGAATATTACAAAGAAACGTTGATTTTATCAGCCCTGGTCGCTCGATAAAAACTAGCAAAGATTGTCTGAAATAACCTGAGAATAATAATAATATCTTTGATTTTCGTGATTGTTACACATTTTAAATAAAAATATTTTAGCTCATTCTGCAAGAATCCAGAGCAATATGCGAGGCAATAAGGAAATCGTTGGCGGTAGTTTGATGTAATAAATATGTCAAATGACAGACGAATGCCACCTCAATATACCCGTGGTCACGCACTACTGTAAAGTGTTCGTTGCTCGTGTTAGGTTTTCAAAAATGTTCACAAATCAATAAGTCCGTTTAAAATCATTTTATTTAAAATTTATTTAAAATACCTCAGAATAGAATTGAAATATTGTCCATTCGCCTGTCATATTTCGAACGAACGAATTTCTCGAACGTGGAGCATCTAAGGAAAACAAGCTTTCCTTCTAAAGAAGGAATTAAGACACTTTGGTGGTGATGACTTGGTAAGGCACCACCTTACTAAATATTTATTGTAAATTTGAATGCACTCCAATTAACCATCGTAGTCAATTCGATAGTTTGTTTCAGCTGTATATTCACTATTATGTGGTGTGGTTTGACTGGATTCGCTAAGTGAATTATAGCGCATAATTGCCGTAAATTGGCCTGGGCCGGTAACTGACGCAAGATTCCTTAAGACTGTGGTACCAAGTGGATATCGTGTTTGAGTATCTTTAGTGCCCTGCAACTTGCTTGAAACGAAGGATGCTTTACACCATCAATAGTTGTTTAAAAGAATGTGGCCACATCATTTTTTCCTTTTTTTACATCGTGGTATGTCTTGCCCTGACCTGATAGTCATACTACGAAAAAACTTTATTGAAATCAATCCAGTAATCTAGAAAATGTGTTCGTACAAACAGACAGACAAAAATTCTAAAAACTGTAAATTCGTATTCTATTAGTTATTTTAAGCCCCCTGCATTGTAAATAGTTTTGGTAATAGATGCAATGACAGGGTAGGCAGAGGGAACTTGGGATCCTAGTGCTAAGAGCTTCCGTTCCGTTCCCCACTTACATATATAATATTTAATTTGTCTAGTACATATGAGTATCACTATTTTGCACCACCTTGTGTCTTCGAGTGGATGCTTTATTAAATGTTGAGAAAGATAAATGAAAAGAAAAATGCGTCTTAAATGTATTTTTAATATTTTAACGCGTCGAAGTAATTAAAATAAAATATAAACAATTGCTTCTTATGAAGGAAACAAAGTCCAATCGATCACTTACACTTTTTGAACTCACACAGCTTCACGCTGTATCCGGCACATGGCAGGGTAGGCAGAGGGAACATGGGAACCTAGTGTTTAGACACTCCGTTCCACATCTATTCCCCACTTTCCGCCGAATTTGAGGCAATGCGTGTTGAGTGGCGGAACTCAACGCCTCGTTTTACCTTGTACCAGTGCGAAGAAATGAAAAGTTTAAAGTGAAAATATTAAATATTTATTTCATTTCTTTGAGTGGGGATCGAACCCAACCCCTGTCGGTTACTATCACAGGCTTGTGCCGCTGCGCCACGACAGGCCTCGAGGCCACTTTTTGAAGTCAGATAAAATATCCAACCACAGCCAATACTTAGATCAAGAAACAAGAACAGCTATTTCCTCGTTTGATTCTAACTTAGTGTAAGTTTGGAGTGGACAGAGCGCCTCACTGCTCCGTATGTTTGTTTGTTCCAGGGGACGTCGTTAGAATATACGAAGGTTTCTGCACGTGACGGATGGGACACGAACACGAACTCTTCGATTACTTATTAATTAATTCATTGTCTTTTAATTATTATACGATATTCAATCAACACCAGGTATGTACTTTACAAAATCCCTTGGAATTTTATTAGTGACCTAGATGTAGTGATTCACATTATTTCATACATCGCCTGGACAGCAACATATATGGCTCATCATTATTATAAGGGTGTTTTTATGACCAAGATTGTATCTTACTAAAAGAAGCTGTTCTGTTGAAATAGGACGTCTGCGACGAACGACGACCACAGTAGTGAACAGACTTTTTTTCATAGCGATTACAAGAGCGGCGTTAAGTTCCGTCAGGTAACACGCAGTGTCTCGAATACTGAGCAGTTCGTGGGGGACGAAGTGTTCTGGCACTATGTTCCCTCTGCTTACTCAGCTATAAGCAGAATGAAGGGTGAAGCTAAAAAAGAATATCTCGATCGATTTTAAAAACACATACGACGAGAGTCTGTATATTTGGAGATCTAATAAAGTACATATGATATAAGAAATACCAACTTGTTGTGGGTGTTGTGAAAGACAAAAACAGATCGTGTGAAATGCAATTTTTATTACTTAAAAGCATAGTCTTATTTCAAAAAAATCACTGACAAATTGCTTTCGCTTCGCCTCCACGCGCCGCGCGGGCCTCCTGGTCTTAGACAAGGTTTTAAATACATAGTTTAAAAGTTGTTTATGTCGACTACTCCTTATCCCCTTATATAAAATATATATATAAATAATTGGGTACTTGTCAATACTCTATATGATATAATCATCAATACACGGCAAGTTGACATCTTACAGTTACATTCAGGAAGTAAGCGTGAAGCGTCTCACGTGTACTCCCTCGCATCTCTATACACAAAGCTTTTGTAAAAAATTAAAATACACATATTATTATACAAAGTCAATGTTCAACGTATATAAATATAGACTGTACGTGACCTCTGGAACAAAGTGTCTCCGCTCTGCGGGGCGGAGGGGGCGAGAGGGCCAGTGGGGAGGGGTGGAGCCGTCGCCTCATACTTAAAGTTACGTTTATATAGAATATATTAATTAATTTAAAATAGCACATAAATACCGTACACACTATGACACGCGGCGACGCACACACACACACACACACATGGTAACGAGCTGGACACTACCCCCTGACCTCCCCCATCCCCTCCCCCAGCAGCCAGTAATCAAACCAACCTCCCCCCCCCCTCTAAACCCCCCTCCGCCTTTCAGGTTTCACCCCATTCACATTGCAACCAAGTTAACATCTGACGATAATAAAATTAAAAACAACGTAGTAATAATTATTACAAGTAAGCACACACCCACACACGCACACACACGCACACACTCGCACACACACACAGCCGCGTCTAGGATCATCTACGTGTAATATCTTAGACCCAGCTGCATCGACAAGTGTTCCTGTTAATATATTTATTTGTAATTAGCGTTTCAAAATACCTCAATCAAATCTAGATCGTGTAATCAATAATCAATGAACAATAACGACAACGACCAACTTGCTTTTGTGAACTATGTTAACGGGGATCCAGCCATTACGTCACAAGAGTTTCAAATGTGTTGACCTCTAGTAAGACTAGTGTGACGGCACACTACTCAGTGTGACGTCACAAATTTTGCTATATCTTACATATAGATATTATTATATTTTTATATGTGAGGAGTTCTACACCAGCTCCGCCCCCTCCACCGGGCCCCGGGTGGACGTCCCCAGTCCCTGGTCCTCCAGAGGTGCCGTTACACATCAAGCAGCATTTAGCGCACGCGGCTGTCACACCTCATTCACACGTACGCACTCGCACATACACACACACACATATATATCTCTTCTATACATACAACAAGGCATCGATACACTATTACAGTAATAGTTAAACAACGTAGGTGATAGTTACTAAGTAACTGGCGCTCAGAAGAGGCGCGCGCGGCGCTTGAGCTCGTTGCGGCGCCACTGCGGCAGGCGGTAGAAGTCGGGGCGCGGCAGCTGCAGGATGGCCTCGAACTCGGCGTCGCAGAGGTGGCGCTCCAGGTTGAGGCGGTCGGCGTCGGGCGGCAGGCGGTAGTTGGTGATGAGCAGCAGGTGGTAGGGGTACAGCTTGGCGGGCTCGTGCAGCAGGTGCGACGTGGCCATGTTGGGCAGCGAGCGCCGCACGCCGCCGCCGCGCGCGCCCACCCCGCCCGCGCCCACCCCGCCCGTGCCCACCCCGCCCGCGCCCACCCCGCCCGTCGTCTGCGGGCGAGCAAACTGAGTGAAGGAAATCATACCTTTCAATTAAATATACAAATAACTATATAAAAATAAAATTGTCACAGCCAGCCCTGGTCTACCGCAAATTATTTAAGTGAATATTCATTTCCGAGCATCGTTTATGTAATACAATAATTACCGCCCAAACTTCATAGTTTTTTTTTATGGAAAAGATAAGGCAAACCAGCGATGGTCCACTTGATGGTGAGGAATCACCGCCAATCTCGGCACCGTGTAACACCTAGGGAGTTAAAGGTGCGTTGTCAGCCTTTAAGGTGGAGACAGGCACGCTTCTTAAAGATACTCTTGTCGTATCGCCCTTAAAAAACTGCCGCAGGTAGGCCGTTCCACAGACGTATGGCGCTACGAAACCGCAAAGTAATAAAGTGCCACGTATTAAGATGGTAAGGATGGTACTTCAATTTGTGACATACTATGCATACCAAATCAAAAAGTTCTCCAGAACACTTCCCGTGATAAATGCTGTAGAGAATGCACAGCGACGCAAAGAGACTTGACGGGCACGACATCCCGGTACTGTTTCGGATGTAAAGTTAGCAGGTGGCGCGAATCCCAAAAGTGGACAACCACTTTCGGGATTCGCGCAGGCGACAATTCGCCAAAGCAAAGTCGAATACAGCCCCTCCCTACGTAGTCGGTGGGAAATGACCAAAGAAGCGACCCGGGACGCTTAGAATAGGATCACCCTAGTACTGATGGTGTCATAAGAGGCGACTAAAGTACGTGTGGGAGAGTCACGTTGTCAGCAATGGCAACACGCATGGGCAGACTCGACCGGGTCATTACCACCGGCATTGAAAACCGGCATTAAGTAGTGGCTTTGGCCACTGGGCCCCGGTGCTCATCCACCTTAAAGGCCAGCAACGCACCTGTAGCTCCGCTGGTGCCGTGGGCGGCGGTGATCACTTGCCATCAGGTGACCCGTATGCTCGTTTGCCGTGTCTTGTCCATAAAAAAAACAAAGGTAACTTGGGCACCAATTGTTAAGACAATCCGTTCCGTTCTCTACTTTCTGCCGAATTTGAGGCATTGCGTGTTATTTGGCAAAACTCAACGCCGCGATTTGTCTAGTTACAAGAAGAATTAAATATTTAAATTGAACATATCATATATTTCTTTTGCTCGAGTGGGGATCAAACCTGTCGCCTTTACAATCACAAGTTTGTACATCTAAGCCACGACAGGCCCAGAAAAATGTATAAAATACAATAAAAAACGTTGCATACATAATCGTATCTTTTGACACATACAGCGTGTCATAGTTCACCTTAAAGACCACTTATATGGTACAAAATGATAGTGTGAAGTTACGATATCAACATTAAACGGTACGTGTTAAGGTTTAACAAATAATTAAATGAAATACTCACCACAGCACTTCTATCCACGTCTGTGATAGAGCCGGCAGAAACTGAAACGTTACAACGTAACTATGTTAGTACACGTACACGTACTTTAGTTAGCAACTAATAAATAAGCTTCATGAACAAAATCAATCAAAATACGTGTAAATAATCCGAAATAACGGGATTGACTAATCAGTGAAGCGAAGCGGTCATGCCGTGAGGGACGGGGCCCTGCACGTGTTCAGACTGATGATATAGTTGGTAGTGTTGTAAGAGGCACGCCGCAACTAGGTACAGCACACTACTTCTAGTGCACTACTTCCCGTAGGGTGGTAGCACCCTAACTTCATTGATGAAGGTCATGTTTGTAATGAGACTCGCCTAGTGCACTAGAAGTATTGTGGAGTGTATGGAATTGCCACTTTCAGATTCAAATGACTTATTCTTAAACTTAGCAATTGTAATCAAATGTAAAACGCTTACAGCATGTGTTCGACTGTAACTAATGATATATTTTATAATATATATATGAAGTACATATATAATGAACACCAACATTAGATGAAGATAAATAAAATGAACATAAGATAAAAAGGAAAAGAGGACGGTCACAGTAGCAAGATACAAATCTGGCAAAGATTGGAAAGGAATGAAAAGAGTAATACGAGGCGTTTGTTTACAAGGACACGTCGGGGCTCAAGAAATACACGTAGATGTATATATAAGAAAAGCAGCTGGCAGTAAAGGCTTCATATGAATGTGTATGCTGGTGGGGAGCGTGGGGGGGGGGGGGGAGGGGGGGGGGGGGCGGGGGAGTGCGGGGGAGAGCGACGCTACTCACTGCACAGGTCCGTCCGCACTGCACATAAACGACAACACGCGCGTTACACACTAGTAAACTATACATTGCATAGAGTTGGACATCAATGATAACATGTCTAACATTATGCCAGTACCTGTTATATAAATATTTACATATTTTGATAGTTAAATTATCTCAGTTAACAGCTAGCAGGGCGATGGACAAAGAGATACAAGTGACAGATCAAGTCATTTACTAAAAAAATGTACTCCGTACAACACTTTCTAAAATGTTACAGTTTTGAGATATTGGTCATTTACAGATTTTTTCTAAATACCATAAACGTACAGGATGCTCTATGATCTGTAATAATTTGTCTATTAACTTGTCAGTCACTGTATTAAAAAGGACAAATAAGGAACGCTCCTCGGCTAATATTCCTCGGGTAAAACAACGTTATCGTTCTAACATAGTGTTATATACGTATAATTAAAATGAACATAATAATTCGCGGTACTCACTGTCTGACTTGCCGCTGCTGAAGTCGGTGCTGTGCGTCTTGTCGTAGATGCCGCTGAACGTGAAGTCACCCTGCACACACACACACACATAATAAACTAATATAAACTTTGACTAACATGTATATACTCCTATATATATTTCTACTTTTCCGAGGAACGTAGAAAAAAAATGTATAGAAATTTAGTTCTCCACTTTCTGTCCGTTTTCATTATGCTGCATACCAGTTGCATGGATGTCGATGGACTTCGTCGAATTATTACAATAATCAAAACAATTTTCCCAAATGGTTAAATTAAGTAGTTGTGTATTCAATATAGATATTTATGACACGGCGCTTTTTTTTGTTTAAAATAAAATTAACTTTAAGAATAATTGTAGTTTATTAAGAAATCGGTTCAGTAGAGAAATTAAACATATTAAGAAGGTATTTTTTTCAAACAATGTTGATAAACTTTGTCGTATGAATTATTTGGATTGACAAATTCAACTAACAAGAAAAAAACATTGAAAACTTGTGATTGTATTAGAACTGCGATATAAACTTAAAATGAAAAGAAGGATAATTTAATTACAACATTTCGGGTAATTTTATCGTTATAGGTCAGCAAGGATAATAACATTAGTACAGTGAGGCTTACCGCGGTGCTAGAGGAGAATGTGTGCGAGCGCGCGGCGAGCCCGTAACCAGGACGCGGCGCTGAACGCAGTGAAGACACCACTGCAAAACCCATACATACACGACACTGCACTTCGCAAGCGCACTTCCAAGTGCCACTACCGGCAAGAGGCTTGCCTGTCCGTATGAGCGGAGTGCACCAGCTGTGCTTTGTGGTACGTTACCTTAATGAACCGTCGACGAGATGGAGGTGGAGGCTCCTGGCGAGAGTGGAGGTGGGGGGTGTTGGGGGTGTGTGGGGGTGTCGGGGGAGGGGCGACTCACGTTGCAGGCGCGCAGGGCGGCGGGCAGCGTGCAGTAGCGCGGCGCGTGCGCGGCGGCGGCTGCGACAACACGCACTCTAAGCGACTAGCACGCGGCACGCGGTACACACCTACGGCGGTCTCGGTACACGCGCACCACGCATTTCCCATATCTTATTACTTGACTTTATTTTTTTTTAATCAAACGGTATTTTATTAAATTATAAAACCTTTAAAGTTGTATAAAAATCGATCTAGTCTCCACAGTTTATCTATAAATGTTAATGAAAGTAAATATTTATTGATAATCTGTGGAGAGTAATTATAAAAGGTGATAGATAGAGTATATTTGTAATGGAAAATACGCCGTGGTGTTCCGTAGAGAAATACTTCACCATTAAATATTTCATATCAACTCGCGTGAAAATCTGAATATTCTGAATATTGAAAATTCATCGTACATATTGGTGGTACAGACAACACCACCCACGAGGACGCGCCCCACTCTTACTTTCATTTTTTGTTTACTATCGGACTAAAAGAAATCTTGTAAATGTGTTGTGTACAAACACTAAAAGATAAGTAAAATTTTTCTCAGCTTTACGCTCTATTCCACGCAAGGCAGGGTAGGCAGAGGGAACTTAGGAACCTAATGTTTAGATATTACTTTCCGTACCGCGCTTTTTACCAAATTTGAGGCTTAGTGTATTGAGTGGCGTAACTTAACGCTTCACAAGGAATGTTACCAGAGCTAAAAATAAAAATAATAAATAGTGAACTAATCGAACCCACAATCTGTAACGTTTACAGATACACGTTAGGGGGGCGTTGGTGGTGTACGTCTTCGTGGATGACACTATCTTTTATTTAATGGTGAATATTTCCGAGTACAAGTAAATATATCTCATAATTATCTGCATATAGACACATCACAATGAGATACAGATTTTGTAATCGTTTCGTTCTCATGCGACCGACAGACAATACAAAATGCTATAATTTATATATTTAATACTGATTCCTTATTCAAATATTAAATAATATATATCATATACATTTAAATAGACAATTAAAACCTTTAAATAAAATTGTATAAAAAGCATTTAAAAAATAACACATTGAAATATACGTAAATATATATATTTTTAACTTCATGCTGTATCCGCACATAGCACGGTAAGTAGATATTTTCCTTAAGCTTCACGCTGTATCCCGCACGAGGCAGGGTAGGCAGAGGGGACCCGGGAACCTAGTGATAAGACACTCCGTTCCACTTTCATTCCTCATTTTTCGCGGATTTGAGACATTGCGTGTTGAGAAGCGGAACTCAACGCCGCGCTTTGCCTTATTACCAGAGCGAAGAAATGAAACATTAAATATTTAAATTGAAAATATTAAATATTTCATTTCCTCGAGTGGGGATCGAACCCAGAACCTGTCGGTTAGTCACACGCTTGTGCCGCTGCACCCAGTATTGAGACACTCCGTTACCCAGTGTCCGGGGAATTTTCAAATGAAATAAAAATATATAAACATATTTATTTAGTTAAACATAGGAAGCACATTATATAGTACATGCGTTAATACAATTAGTAAGTAAGTGCGGTGCAGTCAAACCCCATCATAATATTTGCGTGCAGACGTACACTGAAGAGCTACACTGACTCAACAAACAACGCAACATGAACAACACACATCCACAGAACTCTACGTGATACATACTCGCCCAACTACACATATTATGCTCGCAGCTTTCAACCACGAAATCATTGAATTACAATTATCATTATGATATTATTTTAAGAAAACGTATTTAAAGGAGAATTATTTTCTCTTCATCTTTTATATGTTTTCTTAAAAGTATTTTTCTGTGAGTGTGGAATAATACTTAGAAAATATAGAAAACATCATAATAATATTTTTACTAACTTTTAACGTGTTATTCCACACTTAGGACAGAAAAGATTAAATTAAAATTTAAAGTGTATAAAATTTTTGAACGTAGCAGGATTTGAACCCGCGCCTCTCGGAAACCGTCTCAGCGCTCTGACCAACAAAGTCATACGTTCTTATCAAGCTGCGTCGAAATTCTTATACGCTTATTACAACTTATTTATGTATACTCATATGTTAACTCATAAATAAGTTGTAACAAATGTATTAGAATTTTGACGTAGCTTGATAAGAACGTACGGCTTAGTTGATCAGAGCCCTGGACGGTTGCCAAGAGGCGCAGGTTCAAATCTGCTACGTTCAACATTTTTATACGCTTTTTAAATTTTAATTTAGTATTATCATAATAATAATTCTACCCGTATGTTTGTTCTAAAAATGTAATAATACACCCCATGCAAATATATATGTAACATTTACTAAAAGACTAAAGCTACGGCGCACATCGCGGGAGCCTCACCTCGCCGGGCCGCGCCGCCCGCACTAGTCGCCGGTGCTACTCCGCTCATACGTAGACTCAAGTAAACAAGTGCATAATATTGTTTAGTTAGTTTTTATAAATAATGATCAACCAATCGCCATACAATTCATTTGGAACTGCCCAAAGTAATCAAAAAAATATTATTAAAATGCAAAGTACCCAATGAAAAGTTTCATAAGTTTACAATAAAAAATCCCCGGGAATAGAAAACTTTCTCCGGTTTTTCCATAAACAAAATATCAAAATAATTTCTAACATTAAATGAGACACGGATACATTGTGCAATTAGTAGACCGGCTAAACCCCATATATGAGTAGCGATGAACTAACGAAGCTCAGTCTAAATACAAGTATAAGGTAACAACCGCGCGGTCGTCGGGTTAGTCACAGTTAGCGAGTAGTAACGAGTGCTGGCGCGTACCGCTGTAGCAGGGCGGGTGCGGCGCCGCGGCGTCTGGCGCGCGCGCGTGGTCCAGCGAGCGCGACGGCGAGGCGCCCAGCGGCGACGAGTAGCGCAGCCGCGCGCCCGCCTCCCGCGCCGCGCTCGGCGTCCTACACAACGTAAATGTTTGTATTTGTTCACTGTTATAAATTAACAGTAAGACTCTGCTGCATACACTTCAAGAGGCTTAAATTATAAAATTGACTAGAATGCATTTTAGTATTTGGAAGTTTTGCGCTGCAGTAAATACAGATGAAATTTAAGATAAATAAAGATAGCGTTTAAAAAATAAATCTTTTATCAATGAGAACAAACCGCGTTATTAATTTGAAAAGCATATTTATTAACATGGGAGTGACCTGCTCGCATTCCTGGGATCCAAGTTCTGCTTCTTCCACTGCTGCAGCTTCTCGCGCTCCTTGACCTCCTTGAGGAAGACCTGCGCGATGCCGCTCTCGATCTTGGCGAGCTCGCGCGCCTCGCGGCTCTGCGCGGAGGCGGCGGCGGAGGCGGAGGCGGAGGCGGGCGCGGGCGCGTCCTCGTCGCTGTCCACGCCGCGGTAGGAGTCGGACCAGCGGCGGCGGCGCTCGGGGTCGGAGTAGGGGTAGGGCGGCGCGGGGAAGTCGTCGCGCTCGATGGTGGGCAGCGCGCCGGGCGGCGGGCGGCGCGCGCCCGGGAAGTGCGACAGCTCGATGGGCTCGAGCCCGTCGGCGGGCGGCGGGCCGGCGCGCGGCGAGTCGGCGCGCAGCGTGTCCACGAGCGCGCGCATGGCGGGGCGCGAGGGCGGGCGCGAGGCGGCGCGCGAGGAGGCGCGCGAGGCGGCGGAGGCGGCGGAGGGCGGGCGGTGGAAGTGCGGCGAGGCGGGCGCGCGGTCGGCGGGCTGCAGCGGGCGGCGCAGCGAGGCGGGCTCGCCGGCCAGGTAGCTGTAGGTGGTGATGCGGTGCGGCGACACGGTGTCGGAGCGCGAGCGGTACTCGCGCAGCGCCAGCCCCGGCGACACGGCGCGGTACCCGTACTGCACACGGACACGCACTCACACTTACTACTCTCAATATTCTCAAGTTCAAAACATTTTCATGCTAACAGAGTGCAAGGGTACACTAAACAACATTTAATAAAACTTAACAAAACAAGTGAATGAAATTTAAGTAATAATACTTTAAAAAATATATAAACATACTTCCCAACACAGATTTAATTGTATAACTAAATAGAATGTAGATCTATAAAAAAATACAGAAAACTCTTAGAAGTACCGGTTGGAAAGTAAAGTACAAATAATGATAAATAAATGAGCAAATAAAAATAAAAATAAAAACGGACCTTCCTGGTCAAGCTACTGTAGGGGCTGCAGTAGGAGCCGTTGACGCTGGGCGTGCGCGAGCGCAGCGAGAACTGTACAACAGTAACACATTGAACTACCGCACCCACCGCCCCCGACTACGGCCGACTACAGTCGACTACGGCCGACTATAGCCGACTACAATAGTAGTCGGTAGCGGAGGGCGAGTAGAGTAGGTGCGATGCGGTGATCTTTGGCGGTATAGAGTAACTAACACGTCATAAAAAGTACCTTAATCTATATTCAACGATGAGATAATTAATTAAATGTATGCTATTACTTGCAAAGTTACATTATACCGCTTAAGAGTGAACAAAATAGGCTATAAAAATAAATAATAAAAGTAATACTAATTTGCTACAACATTCACTAGTGTGGGTGTCAATTACACAGATACACACATGCAACATCAAAAGTAAAGGATAATAAATTTTAGCAATCTTTTTGAAATGTTTAAGTATCAAGTTACTAGTAAGTAAGTATCAGCTCCCTTCACCTGCAGCTCGGAGGAGGCGTGCTCGAGGTCGGCGGGCGCGAGGGGCGCGAGGGGCGCGAGGGGCGCGTGCGGCGCGGGCCCGCAGCGCGGGTGCCAGATGGCGGCGCCCTGCAGGAACATCTCCTCGCCGTCGCCGAAGGGGTCCCCGCACTTGCTGCAGCGCGCGCACGTCGGGTGGAAGTGGTGGTTCTCGCCCGCCTGCGGCCGCGCGAAACAAGAGCAGAGTGAGTACTTCATCTCATCTCATCCAATAGGACGGTGTGTTGCAGTTAGTATGAGCCTCACCTGCAGCACCTTGCCCGCGATGTAGCGCTGGCAGTAGGCGCAGCGCACGCCGTACAGGCGCTGGTAGTCGCGCTCGCAGTAGGGCACGCCGGCGCGGCCCATGTACTCGCCCGCCAGCACGGCGCCGCACTCGCCGCACGCGAAGCACCACGTGTGCCACTGCCGCTCCAGCGCCACCAGCGCCTGCCCCTCCGACAGCTCCTGCCCGCAGCCCGCGCACGCTGCGGCAGATATACCACCAATGTACGACGTGCGAGCCTGCCAGTGCCAGTGCTACTGTGCAGCATTTGTGTTAAAATTCAAGGCAGTTAAACTTTAACATTTAAAAGCTATTAAAGACGAAAGTCGTAAAAACGCCACTGGAATATGATTTACTAACTTTGGGGTAATAAAAACAAATCACAAGACAACGTAAAAGTAACATAAACGGACGTCAAGGACAGTGTGTATATATGAGCATATCTCGTGTACCAACCATTTAATACAATTGTAATACATAATAGACAACTAACGACGATGTGTCACATGACATGTTGTCATTAGCTAAATTTCTTCTATTGTAAATAATTACATTGATTAATTAATGAATCCCGCCTGTACCTAACGTGGCGGAAAATCAAGACGACTGTACTTTTTGTTAATAAAGTAAATGAAAAGAACCAAAAAAATGTAAAATAAAAATGTATGTGAGTAAGGTTAGGCATATGTACATGGTCACTTAAAAAAAGGGGATTAAATACAATGTTACCCAAAGTACACTCACACGTCAGTACGGCGTACAAGAACATTGCGAGTGCAATTATAATTGAAGCGGCGCTCTCCGCTACTTGCTCCTAGCTGTAGCTAGTCGTGAGCCGTGGTGTATTTATTAAATTATACATCAAACTAATTTTATATATATTTTTAACGCGCGTACTATAATATCTGTAAATATATGTTTTTCTTACAATAAATTGTGTAGGTACAGAATCTATTGCGTGAAAGCAACTTTGTAGTTCATACTTTTTATAACCTTAGCGAGCATCGCTTCGAAATCGATCGACCTTGAAACTATTCCGTGTAAAAAGACACATATAAGACACACAATGAAAAGAGAATTTATATGATTGTAAAAAAAAATTGCAAAATTATATTTTTTTTAAATAAATATTGGTATTAAAAGATATGTTTTGGTCAAAACTCCCTATAGGCCCACTGACGTGACCTTTGCGGTTCAGGGTCATAGTATTTAGTTTAAAGTAATAGTTTCACTCCGATATCATTCAGTATTTTTTCAAGCAGCGTGGTGTCACCTTTGTGTCCCCAACGTTTGTAATCTTTTTATATGCGGTTAAACTCGGGCGGGGTGAGTAGGGCATGTAGGACGGGGTGTAGGGCGCGTATAGGGCGAGTGGCCGCGTACCTTGTTTCGCACTCGATTACACTAACGCGGGGCGGAATTGAAACCAAGGGACCAAACTTTATTGTTACCTTATGCACAGAGTGGAAGCGATTATGTCGTTTATGTCAACCACTAATTAGTAGTCTATAGTGTAGCGGTAACATTATTAACGCATTAATATTAATAACGCGACAGTATTCAATTTAATAAAATCTATACGTATGATAAATCTATAAGTGATCGCTGTCTGTACTTGAAAGATATATTAAAAAAACCAAATAGGGCACGTTTATTGACCCAAAACAGTGATTTTTAAGAAATAAAAGAATTACGTTGATATAAAATATTTAGTTTGACAAAATTACTATAATTTATTTTATTAATGAATTAAAAAAGTTGTAATAATTTTGAATACAAAGAACAAGTAACGATTAGACATTGTGTTAAAAGTGATCATTTTACTGAAACCAAACAGTAGCTGAGATTAGTAAATAAAATAGTGTAACGAAAAATATTTTTTGTGCGTTTGTCTGTGCGTTTGTACGCGTTAATCTCAAAACGGCTTACCAAATGTAAACGCAGTTTTGACTATCATTCCCAGACATCACTCACCATTAGGATCCGACTGTCTCTGGTCGCCGTTCATCTGCCTCTCGGAGACGGGCGAGGTGAGCGACACGGGCGAGGCGGGCGAGGCGGGCGAGGCGGGCGAGGCCGGCGAGGCGGGCGAGGGCGGCGAGGCGCGCGCCGTGTGCCGCTGCGGGCCCGTGCACGCCGCGCACACCACCTCGCTGCCCGTGTACGTCACCTTCTCCCCGGATGGGAACGCGCGTCTGCAACACATGGGTTGCGTACAAACTACACTATTCTATCGTACTGGGTATCGTACTACAGCGAAATGAACCAGACACCTAGTACAGATATGACTACTGCAAAAACTAGGTCGAGTTCAAAGTAGCTTACCACTATATAAATAACTAAGAAGATTGCCAAACATATATTATTAAAACATTAAATCAAATAGTCTAAATATTCTATAATATTCACTAGACTACAATTGAAAAGAAACTAAACAGTACTGATGACACATTCAAGATATTCACAAGTACATCTGTTCTTACGTTCAGTACTGTCGACTAATCGTAGCTGCTCTGTTGTAATATTTTCTTAACTATAGTAATTGTGAGGTAAAAAATCAAAAGTAAGAAACCGTCCTAAAATCTAGCCTGCAGCTAACTTCAGAACACACAGTATAGTGTATATACTGACTTGCATCTGGCGCAAGTGAAGCACTTCTGGTGGTACGTGTTCCCGAGCGCGGACACCACCTCGCCCTCCACGTACTGGTTGCACGCCGCGCACCGCGTGCCGAACGCGCGCTGGTAGTCCTGTAACACGTTGTAGATAGCGTTATAGATTGTTATGTATTTCTCCAAGTAATACTATATAATAGCTGCTACTGAAACTGAAAGTAGTTACCTTTTATAACCACATTGATAACTAACTGGTTAAAGTGTAGGAGTAGAATTAAATTCATAAGTATAACTATTTATTTTACTTATTTTAAAAATGAAAAAAGTTTATTGGATTGTAATAAATTAATTTAATAAAACCGAAATTTGAATCTGCTTTAAAACATAACGATAGGTACTCAAAGGTATAAAGTTAAATAAAAAAATAATTGTGGAAAACATAATATTATAATTATCTCAAAGTGAAGAACATTTAAAGATATTAACAATATTATTGATAGTTATAAATTATCCATTAAAGTTATATTCATTTTTTTTCCGATAGTTTGTAAAAATCCGTGGACACTATGAGGTGTTCGAAAAGTCAATTAAAGCTATTAGAATTTATTCTAAATAAGACATTACAATGTAAATTCTCTTTTTCGCCACTCTAGCTGCTTAGAGTGCAAAGTTATTCGTATAAGTTTATACAAATTGATTATAATCCGAAATTGGAAGAAAAATCCGCAGTAGAGATCGTAACTTTATAAAAGTTCGTCCTCATTTCTCAATTCGACTTTACGAATAAAACATCATTTGGTAACATTATATGAGCCTTCTGGTGAAAGAAAGCTGCCGGGAATCATCAATATTTGCTATAGTAATATGATACGACTCTATAAGTGAATGCGTAAATGTAAAAGTAATAAATACATAATATATGTAGGTACTGTGTTGCTAAGAAATACGACACACAAACACGGAAAGTTCTGAATATTACATTACATTGAGATCTGTAAACATATATTTTTCTGTTAACTTCACTCTGTATCCCACACATGCCAGGGTAGGTAAAAGAAACTTGGGAAACTATCGTTAAGACACTTCGTTACGTTTCCACTTTCCGTCGTATTTAAGGCATTGCATGTTGAGTAGCAGAACTTAACGCTGCGTTTTGCAGCGTAAAATTTTCATTTTTTCTGTAACAACAATGACAAAATTTGCTTTCTTCACTAAAGAGTAGAGTGTTGACCTGCGGGCAATAGTAGTGTCCGTCCTTGCAGAAGAAGCCCCCGCGCGCGAGCGAGGCGGCGCAGGTGCGGCACGTGAAGCACGCCATGTGGAAGTACTTGTCGGACACGCGCAGCACCTCGCCGCTGCACTTGCCGCCGCACGCGCCGCACACCACCTTGCCTGCAAACAATCATACACAAACATTACTTACTATTGTCGCAGTCAATGCTATCACGCGTTCACAACATCACAACATTCAATCTTAGAAAAGCTCTATACAAAGGTATGTACTCATGCTTTTTAAGAAACAGCATTACTCCGAACATAGCATTTAATGTTCTATCATTAGTCATTTTAATGTGTACAGAATTTGATAGCAGCTACATAAATAGGAGTATAGAAGAGCGCGCCCGACCGCTCGCGCACACCGCCGCCCTATGGCCGGCCTTCACCATTAGATCATCCTATTGAACGTCGGCGGACGTACCGCGGAAATGTTTCCATCGTTTACTAAAACAAACTGTGCGTGCAATTTATTTATATCCACGCAACGCTGCGCTGCACGCGCGTGTGCGCTTGCTGTATGCGTAGGAACAGACGCATATTAACCCGGTCATGCGATGGAATCCAGGAAGAATATTGTAATACATTTAATAAGCTTCTATTTATATCGGTATTGAATGTAACGGGGTTTCTAGTAAAAAAATGGAAAGATTCATTAAAACTATTTTATCCTATAAATAAATTCATAATTAAATTATAAGTTTTCAACTACAAAGTAGATATTTATTTGATATAAGTGAACTGTCTTAGTTACAGTTAGGTATGTACAATAAGAAAAGTGCATTTACTTCAAGTAGTACGCATTAAAAGGGCACTACAGACAGTCCACTATCAGCAGATCGTGCGATGCTCGTACCGCTGTTACTGTACCGCTACTCACGAGATAGACAGTAGACAGTAGATACCGTCACGACTCAGCACACTCAGTGGTGCTCTGCAGCGATGAACTTCAATACTCAAAAAATATATTTATTACGAATCAAACCACGAAAACGAAAAATATAGCGTTGAGCAACTTGAGTATATTTAAACTACTTTCGCTTAACAAGAACAGTAATTATAAAAACGATAAAGCATTGTTTTATTACAAGAAACAAAGTGGAAATAATTTTATGTAAGTGACGTAATGGCGATTAACCAGTAAACCAGTTTGGCGGGTTCATTATTTGTGTCAATAACTAATATTCACGTAAGTATTTGTATCATTGTATCTTGGGCTATACATGTACAAGATATCTATAGATATCTACTTTTATATTCTCAAGTATTTGGGGACCAACTGTTAAGACACTCCGTTATAATATAATTTGCATGTTATCTTAGATCACATATATTTTAGCTTATTCTTGTATCCCGAATACTGCAGGATGAGCGGAATCAAACTTTATATTAAATTAACCTATTTTTGAGACCTTGCGTGTTGATTGGCGGAACTAAAAGTGAGTATCGAACCTGAAATCATTGCCGTTTAAGTTTATAGTATAAAGAAGCAAATAAATATATGGATAATTAGTTTAAAGTTTCTGTCATGGTAACAATTTGTACTATCTATCGTACGTTTGAAGTGCGGCGTGAATCAAAGGAGCGGCGCATCGGTGCTTACATCTGTGATAGCGATCGCCGCCCGCCACCCACGTGCTGCGCGCGTTAACGGCTTAATTACACACGGAGATGCTCTCGTTTGTTCAAATCTGCATTCATTGAAATACAAGTGTTTTCTATTATATACACAGTTAAAAATGTTAATGTTAAACCTATTTGGATTAAACTAGGATAACGCGGAATCGGTGTTTTCCATCGATCTTTCATAATCACTATGAGTTCATAACCGTTATGAAAGGTCACTGTGATCTGTAACTTTATTTTTAATTTCTGTTCTTAAATTCGTCAACAGGAAACTACCGACCTTAGTATTAGTAATTTGCTATGATCGTTGCATAAATTGCTTAATTTCGGCCAAAACCAGAGTTCTGACAAACAGACATCGTCAATTAGTTTATTATTCAGTGATGTAGAGTGTAGTGCAATAACGGTGCTACGGCGCGGCGTTCTCATCGTTATCAGGAATGTATCTCTGAGCGTGCTACAAGTGTATGTAATAAATAATTATTAATAAGAGTTCAATTCACTGGTCGATACCTAATCATGTTTTTGGTATCATGATTCACTCGTGCGAAGAGACTGACTGGTTTTTACGTCTGGTTTTTGCGGGCTCCTAATGCTCGAAAATACGTGATCGATGGTTCGATGGCGATGTTATGATTTAACGGCGTTTAATGGCATATCGAATATTTGATTCTCACAATAAAGTTAATGATTATCGCTTGCCGATATGGTTATGCTTTCTGTAATTATTCACAACATAAAAACACATAATTTTAATGTTACATAAGAAACAAAATACATATAAAAATGAATAGACGCATATATTTTAATTATTATTAATGTAATTTAGGTTTATAATATGTAAGTGTATCTGCTAGCAGGGGTGCTGTGTACGCGCGGCATGCCGCTGGAATTCCAGCTGGCGCGAGGCCAACGTTACGGCTATATTTAGAGCATTCCGTCTGCGGCGGAGCAGCTTCGGGATCTCCTTTATGTGCACATTTAGATAAAACTCACAGCGGGCGCAGCGAAGAACGTCATCAACGTACGAGTATGTTTGTAGCTCAAACATCTCTTAGAGCTAAAGTGGACTCATATACATTTACTTATGTCGTTTCAGACATTAGACGATAAACTATCCCCTTTGAAACTTTAATCGCCAATAGATGTTTTTATAACGCTGATATATTTCTAAAAAAATGCTACATACTGATGCATGCATCAAAGATTAAATTTAAATTGAAATAGCCAGTTGCCAACAGAGAAAGTGACAAACTGTATAGTTTGTATCATTTGGGATAGTTCTGAGAAATTCGACGAGCGGCTGATACATTGTAGCAAAGTACGTAAGGAGGCCCGAGGGAGCACATTGTACGTGGAGTTACGACGCCCGCGCCCGCCGGGACGAGCGCAAGGATCCGCCGCGCGCCGTCGCAATACCCACACCCACACATTACACTTGTGCCTTTCACGTTCTACGACCCAATTACTATACTTACGTAAACAAAAGTGTTTCACATTAAATAATAATTACATTACTAAATGATAGAATCACTCATTAATTGGATAGATAGCTCAGGTTACCTCAATTTTTACAATTGCTTGTACTTGTTTCATGAGATGAACAAAATTGGCAGTTGAGGTGCTGAAATTGCAGTACTGCGTTTAGACTAATAATCTAAGATGCGGTCGCTAGAGTAGGTACTATATACTGTATATGGATATCCTCATTTAGACAGTTTATGTCTGAAAGAGCACAGAGAATATATGTTGTATACATATATATGCTACTGAATTTCTTACAGACAGATAAATCCGCTAAGTAAGTACTTAATTTTACTATTAGATAAATGATAATTTCGTGTCAATTTCGTCAAGAGATTACGTAAGATATACTTGAATAGGCAATGTAAGTAGTTGTTACTAGACTTGTACCGTTATATCGATAAAAATGCGCTCGTCATGTTTTATTCGCAACTGTCACTTAGGCAGGTACACGACACCCCACACGCAACCGCGTAAGGAAGCATCAATTATACGGACAATGGGCTCAGGGCGGCCAACTAATTATGATCGTGTACCTCGATCGTGATCTATCGATAGCGATTACCGGCCGATTTGCCGCAGCAATAATTCTGTGACATACAAATACAAAGCAACTAACTATGCCATTGTGTGCTTTAATTGGTTGACTCATCCGATACTATCGGATTCGGACGATCCCCAAACTGTTCAGATGTATCAAATGTAGTATCTACATCAACACAAATCAATATGTACGCATAGAAGGTATATCATAGCGACAGAGTTTTTTTTTAAAAAATCCACTTGAACTAAATCATATGAAAATCATGATTTCGGTCATGAAAATAAGTTTCGGACTAAAGAAATTGTGAAGAATAACATATAATTTTGCTTAATCATTTTACACTCAAGACACAAATAATCAATGTGCGTTCAGGTAGATAAAGCCTACTGTAAGTTCTGAAATAGCAAACGTTAAAAGTTAACCGTAAATAAAGAGGTAACAGTGTCACTTTTTACAATGTAGAGAAAGATCACGATAGGAATTGGATTAAAAAAGAAACATGAAGCCGCTGAATAAAAGTCAGCAATTGACTGATAATTTAATTTTTTACTATAATAATTAATTTTATATTGAATAATTATCATCTTCGCTAAACTGTTTTCAGTTTTAGGTGATCCTGGACACACTTCAAATTGCATAAACATAGATAATAGTAGTATTGAGGCCCGTAGTGACGAAAGGACACAAGCGTAAACGAGACTGGTTATAGTTTCGGTTCTCATTCAGAGAATTAAAATATTTGATATTTTTATTTCCTTGCTCTGGTGACAAGTACAAGGCAAGGCATAGAATTCCATCATTCAACATACGATACCTCGAAAGTTCGACAGAAAGTGGAAAACGAATGTGTTTTACTAGGCACACTAGGTTCCCAAATGAACTTTACTCTACCCTGTTTCGTGCAGGATACAGCGTGAAGCTAAAAGCAAGGTGATTTAGAAAAATCTAATTAAAAAGACCGTCAATGATAATGGTAAGAACTTTATCAAGGACATTAAATAATTGTAAAGTTATAGTTGTTAGAATTTTTTTTAAATATTATTTATTTTAATATTATTATTAAATTTTGTATAGAAAAATAAAAATGTAGTGCTTCCCTCATAAGAAATAATAAAAGTTTGCAAAGAATAAACGATACGTACACTGGTAAAGAGACCACTATTTAATAATGTTTCATTGAAATTAACATAATTTAAACTGGAGCAAAGCAAAATAGAAGCACAATATAAGAGTATGTATGTACATAAACAACGCACGCTCGAGAAGCACGCATTAGACGGGATCGATTAATATATTTTGTAATTAGGCTAATTAAACGAGGCCGGCAGTACCACGCGTGTACGTAAATAGGTGCTTTCACAAAAATCACTTACATCTTAAATCGTTAATTCGTCCTTAAATGATACTAATTATAAAAACAGTTTCAAAATAATGTTAGAAACGCGTACAGTTATTCATAATGCCTATGATAAAGTAATGCCCCGTCGACTTTGTAAACATGACCGAGAGTGCAAGTCACGTCGTGAGACGGCTCTAGTGGCTCATGGCGGTAATGCGAGCGTCATTCATCATCAGGAGAAACTGCGACAAATTGTAGTGTCAATCACAGTGAGGCGCTCATTTTCTACCCGCCTCGCCGCCTCGCTACTTAGACGTCTGACCTGCTATTTTATTTTATTCAAAACAGTTGATCTGTGCTTGGTGTATTGACTCAATTCATAATAAGAATTACACAAGATTGTAGCCTCTCATCTGCTGGAAAGCTCGACCATACGGGCTAGATTTTCACGGTCCAATTAAAATCAATCAGTTAATAAGAACTAATATGATTTCGTAAAATTTCACTTCTTTTCAGTTTAAGGCAAAAAAAAAGCAAACCGTACTCTGGTCTCCTTACAGAATTGAAAGTTGTAGTTGTAATAAACTTTTTACGATCATAGTTATTCATATAGAAAAAATGCATTACATGATTTATCAAACAATTCATACAAATAAGTAAGTTGCACAAAGCAATGATTTCTAAAGCATGTTTTGAAAGTACACAACAAATAATATGAGCGTGAATTACATACGTTGTCTCTCTATAGAGACTAGAATGATTGATGGCGAGCTTAAACACGGGCTCGACACCTAGGTGTTGTTATTTAACCAGTGCAAAATATAAATATCTTTCAATTAAATAAATATTTGAATTTCATAGAGTTTTGGCCCAAGGGTTTGCAAATCTATCTATGTATTTTCTGTGATTTACAAAAAAAACATACGGGTTTTTTTTTAAATTGCATATAAAATACATGATGAAGTCAATAATTTTAGTATTTATATTAATCTGTCTTTCAGTTCGTCCAGGCTCAACCGCTACACAAGTAAAACGATTTTTATAGAACTAACCGCTAGAGGATTCCTTCTATGGAGCAAAATATAGGCTTGTTTATATCCTGGAATTCACTTTCATATCATTAGCATATAAATTAGGATTTTGAAGTGTATAATAGTACAGAAAACTATAATAAAGTATCCAAACAATGTACTAGAATAAAAAATAGCAAAGAAAAGCACGCGCAGGCGCTAGTTGAAGACAAATATTAAACATCGTGACATAGAAAAGGCATAATAGTTGAAATAATTACGTATAGAAATTAACATAGAACGTGACCTATAATTCAATTGAGGCGTTGCAGGCGACAAGGGTCAATCAGCTATTACGGCAATTGTGGAATATGGGTCAGACCCGCGCCGTGGGCGGCTACAGCATCACACGACCTGGCTCTCTCTGGTCACTCGATAAATAACCAGTATTGTTCAGGAATATTGCTTATAAATCAGTTGGGTTTAACTAATCTTTAATTATGTTTACGAGCGAACGGAAACGAAACGTGGAATATCTAGACAAGACATCAAAGAGATTCTGGCTTAAATCTGCAATAAATGTTTAACGACCCAAAACAAACAAGAGCCATGCCACGAAGAATATTTGCACTTCTCCACGCGGTGTAATATTAAAAGTAGAAGTTTTAATATATTTTTAAACATGTCAAATGTACGACATAAAACACCTCCATATATGGCCACCTCCACCAAGGACAAACTAATCACACTAGACAAACACGAACAAGTCTATGCGAGACTCTCAGTATGCCTGTTCCGGTTGCGTGATAAAGCTGTATTTCAATGCACGTAACTGTTTCAATTTTTTTATAATGTAATTCAGTAAAGACATCGTCGTATAATTTAGGAAAAGCATTTCCATTACTCTCGTGTCATGAGTGTACGGTACAACAAAGTGCTCGAGAAGGGCTGTGGAGATATCGAAGGCGGTAATTACATCAGCATGGATCAAATTAGCTTTCACTTCTCTGTAGAAAGGCGAGATGGAATAGAGTGAACGCAAATATATTTAAATAGGCCGCATCAGTCAAATAAGTTACTTTACTTTTAACTAATATTTTTTTACAATTGCTTTCTATTATAGGCTGATATTGTAAAGGAGTAAATATTGTACTGCTAGCTTCTTCTGGTATATTTTAATATTCTTAGTCGTTTATATTAAGCGTTATTGTTTTATTTAAGGAACAACCCGTTTGACACAGCAGCTAGGGGTATAGGAATATAATTTAAGCGACCTGTTCTATTGACTGAGCCTGCGGTTCGCGGCTCAAATGGGCGTGGATATATAAGCTATTTTAACAAAATTACTTTATGAAACTCGTTTCGCTTTAAACTTATAATAATATTACTTTATTAAGGAATATCGCAAAAATTCAGATTTAAGCAAAGAATCAAATAATCTGTTATCAGTCAGTGGTCACAGAGTACATATTATACATATATTATGACAGAAATATTACATGGGTATTTCTTTGAAACCGGTCTCGACCTCATTTCGCTAATGAGCTTAAATGCGCTAGTTTTTTTGCCACAATCTATAACTATATAAAGTAATAAAAATCCTGTCTCTGGGCAATAGTGTTTAATTGTAGACCGATATACATATGCTGGACATTACGTACTAAGCTGCTAAGCATACGTAGAAAATATTTTAATATTAATTACGTAGAAAATTATTTAATTATCTATATACAAATGAAATATACAATGATGTAAATGATTTAATCTAAAAAATGAAATTTTCTATCACCGTAGTTCAATGTCATTTAATACATAACGTTGAATCATACTAGGAGTTCAATTATAAATTATAAAAGAGTTTTATTTAAAATGTGTTAATATCGTGCAAGTCTTTGATCGTACATATTTTCGTTATGCATACATTGCTCTTCAGAGCGCAGGTAATCCCAGCTTCTACACATTAAATTGATTTATCAAGCTTTCTCGAACCAGCGCAAAAACAGATTTGCTCTTATGATTAAGGTTTCTAATGGTGCTCGCCCCGCGCCCGCCGGCAATCAGCGCAATTGATGTGACGTACTGACATGAATCCGTGGCTGTAGGAAACGATGCTCTACCTCTGCAAGCTGCATACGTATATTATGAGAATATAACATTATAATGTCATCATTCTGTAGAGCACCTACGTCCTATATACTCCAGCTTTAAAATAGTTTTTAGATCGTTCTACCGCAGTGAGGAAATGACTGACTGTAAGTAACAATTGTGAATTCAATTTCTACTCGGGAAATATTTATACCTTCCTTTTCCTTTGTCAAACATGTGGTTTGACAAAGTTTAATTCTATAAGGAAATGGTATCGATGATCGTGATTTATTTGCAAGATTCGCGACGTTGACAATAATATTTTTTTATAAACATATTAGAGGCCTGTCGTGGCGCAGCGGCACAAGCGTGTGAATGTGAACGATAGGTCGTGGGTTCGATCTCACTCGAGGAAATAAAATATTTAATATTTTCAAATCAAATATTTAATATGAAAACATTATATCTTCGCTCTGGTAACAAAGCAAAGCGCGTCGGTGAACTCCGTCACTAAACACGCAATGCCACAAAATCCGCGGAACGAAGTGGTACATATGGTACACCATATTGTTTCGAAATTATATTTATATTTAAAAAAAAGCAAAAATCTAAAAAAATATCAGAATGTAGAAGACTAATCAAAATTTTCCGATTCTGAGACAAGCCATTTCCCATCTTAGTTATTACTTTGGCAATAGCAGGGAAACATTCCTTCTTATTCTAGTGACATACTATTGATAGTTTGTCTATATTAGCACTCGAGGAAATGGATTATTTAAATATTTTTATTCGCTTTGGGAACAAGGTGAACCGCGGCGCTGAGCTCCGCCACTCAACATGCAATGACTAAAATCCGGTGGAATATCGGGGACCAAACTCTTAATATTAGGTTCCCAAGTTCCCTTTTCTTAGCCATGTTTTGGACACAACGTGAAATTTAAAAAAAAATGCTTTTTTAAAATTATATAACATTAATATTTTTTTAAAAAATCCACAGTATATTATGTTTATGTATTATTGTATGTTATATGAGAAAATGCGAATCTTTAAATATAAGCTTAAAAAAGGAAATTGTAGTATTATTTATTCTAATTAAGATCAAGTAAAAATATATAATTAAAGTTGCGAAAAGGTACAAAACCTTTCACCGCAACCCATCACGAGTTATAATTAAAGTACATTCATTTCGCCGGAGCGCGCCGCCGCCGCCGCCGGGAGAAACTTTTACCAGCGAGCTTTGTTCACCTGTAATTGACTTAAATATGTCGTAGCGTAATAAGTCGGTACTAGACCTACGTATGCATTACAACCTATACTTTATATTATAAAGCTAAATAATGTATTTCGTTAAACGCTAATCTCCGAAACTATTTGTTCTTATTTAAATATAAATGTTGTTGTGCTAACTACTTACTAATATACAACAGATTTCTTTAAAGGCCTATTCTTGAGTGAATACTCAATTTATTGTTATGTATTAATATGGCACTGCTATTATTATAATTATAACGATAATTTCGATAATCTACACACGATAGAGGTCTATAGGCGATAGAAGTCTGCTCGTACTTGTAATAACTACCCTGCGCGAACTGTAAGACGTTATTTCAACATTAACCAAGTGTAATTGGTTGCCGGAGCGAAAGATAATGATAGTTCAATTCTTTAACTTGAAATCACATTGTTATGTAAAATGGAAAGTGTTACAAATGCGTCTGAGGAACAATATGTCATTTATAATTTTAGAGCTACATCTCTGTGTCTAATATGTTATTTAATGCTATACTATACTATATTAGAATGTCAGTAGCTCGTCGATTGTAATTAAAAGACAAAAACTATATTCTACTAAATATTTTAAACATCTGTACACACTTTTTATATCTTTTACTGCTCTATGTTTATGTTAATCTACAGATATCCAAAGTTAATATTCGACACAGCTTACAATCCGCGCGCACAGTGTTCGCAAAGCACTTATCTTTTTACCTGTTGTGACATAATATTTTCCTTATACAAGTCGACGTCGAAGGCGGGCCAAGGTCGCCCACTCTCAGCCTCACTCGACACTTTACTGCATCTTTTGCTTAAATATATAAAGGTCAAACTTGACGTTTGTTACGAAATTAACTTTAAGTGTACAAGTATCGATTAAAAATTAAAAGATTTACAGCTACATAATAACACTACTGCATAGTTACTATGTTTTTGAACGTTCCATTACTCCAGTAACTTTATTGATAATTCTAATGTAATACGTAAACAAATAGAGCTATTTGCTAATGCCAATGGGGGGCTGCAAGCCTGGTCCTCCCGCACTTCACGGGAGGTGACTATACAAGTAAACAGTTTGCAGTACACTTACGAGTATAATGTATAATGAATATGAACACATACAACAAGCCGACCACTGTCTGTTAGTTTAACACAACCAACACTTAGGTATATTCCCTCAGATTTGCAAACACTCCGCAAATAGACCGGCTACGTGAGAATGAATGGAAAATATCGTACTTAAGAAATAGAAACGCGTCGATGTAGCGGTGTACTTGTACATACGTCAGATATATTTTGGTGTTTCGTTAGCTCGATGTTTTATTGTTTAACGGATGTTATGTAATGTGGAATACCAGAGTTAAAACGTACACATTGTGCGATCATCACATAAATAACTTTTTATCTGTCCTAATGCAAAAACCTTTTTTATTTTCTTAGTATCACTCCGTATCCCACTGAAGCAGAAATGTTAAGACAGTCTCAGAAAACAAATTTCCTACGTTTGTAAAATATTTCTTTGTAATTTGTAGGATGTAAGCTTCCGATAATATACTACATGCAGTGCAAGTTGCAGCGCAGCGCCTCACTCGATTTGTAATTTTATCAAATTTATTAATTTTGTCAAAAGTGAGTAATATATTATAACAATTAATTTCAGTATAATTAAATAGTGCACATCGTATTCAACATCATGATATCGCACAGCTTCTGTAATCAGAGCGGCACTAACTGACGATCTGTTTGTTTACAGGAAGTTCATTTTACTACGACAAATATATTCGTATAAACTTGAAATTAGCAATTCAGCCAACGATCTATATTAACAAATAAAAGTTAAATATTTTGAACTTAACTTAGCTTCACGCTATATCCCTAGCGGGATAGGCAAGGAGCCAACGGAGCACCAAACGCTAAGGTCTAAGCATATCTCTTCCGCCTCGTCCACTGTCATCAACCTCTTCATACATGACGGTTCTCATGCTTTTTACTTGACCTTCCTCCAGTAACATAGATACTGTGTTTCCGAAGGTCAACCGAGGTCTCCCTCTCCCTCTCTTACCACCAAACCACGTGAGCACGCTTCTTCTTCATTCTCACTATGACACCCACGCTAGTAAATATTTTGAAGGTAACAATTAATCCGTATACAATCAAGTCATAATGTATGACGCACCGACCTATTCGCGTTACTTAGTAAGCACTTATCGACTATCACTTTTATTGACCTTGGCCTTTCCCGTCAACATTAAATTACCGTGGAATTAAAAATATTTATTATATGAATATTTTAACGTTCGCAGTTTTATATAAATTAAATGGCTACTACAGTTTAAGCACCGGATGCATCCATTGAAATTTTATAGTTCAAGGCCCACGCGTCGTTCTGATTTTAGTTTATTTTTATTTTTATAGTCCACTACAAACAAGCTCTATACAACATAAGTAGCTTCCGAATCATATCAAGATAATAGTCTCTTGGAGACTTATAGGAATTTTTAAGTTCTACTTAAATGTAATTATTATATTACTGTAAACGTTCTAAAATTATTACCTTTTTGCCATGCCGTTGGTCGACAAGATATTTTGCAACATATTTAATAAGACCAAACGTAACCAAATACTACATATATGACACCGTAATATTATAAACTTCGTTAGTTTACAAGCTCTCGTGCGATATTGAAAACTGTCGATATATTGTAATACGACATTGTCAAATGCGAAAATTCGCCCTAGGCTTCAAAATCACTACTACAGTGGGAACAATATAAATAAAAATAAAAAATAATTTAATGATAAAGCCACTGCGTCTACAGATTAAACAGCTTTTAAGTACAAGTCAAGTTAGATAAGGCTAGAAACTTTTAAACTTAAATATAGTCTCGTCTGGATCTTAATTCTTTATATTTTAGTTATAAATAAAATCTAAATTCATTGACACTTATTTTGATTTTTAGATTTTTGGCCATAGCATGTATTGGTCTTGGTAAACCCGACCAATCAGGACAGCATTTTAAATTATTACAAGGCATCGAAAATTCACAATATCGAGGGGGAGATTGTACAGTAACAAAGTTTGTAATTTTACGGTAGCATATATAAGGCCTGTTATGGCGCAGGAGCCTGCCACGCGCGGGACGCAACGTGGAGCTAATATAAACATGTTATATATAGCAGGTATACAGCATTATTATATAAATAGAAAAAAATATTAAAATATTTATATATTTTAGTTACGTATTTAAATAAACGATTAATTACGAACGTTATATAGATGTGTAGAATAATACATGTATTGAAAGAGCAAAGATTTGGCAAATAAACAGACGCTCGTTATGTGTGTCAATGTTAAACAGTCATTCATTAGATTCTCTACAACCGTTCTATAATCAGCAGTTAAAGCAAGAAATAAAACAATGAACGCTGCTGTCTCACTCACTCATATGAGGAACGAGGCGTTCAGGAATGAAACAAATATTCTGATAAGTAATTACTTTGATGACTTTTACATTATTCAGAGCACTATAATAGTTTTGTATTGGTTGTGGAGCTGAGCCTCAAAAAGGGTTTTCTTTTCATTTCTTCTGTTGCTACTACAGATGACAGAGCAATTCACAGAGCGTCATGTTTAACCTTTTTTGTTTATTTTATTCCTATTTTAATCCTGCTATAATAGGAAAAGCGAGAAGCAGTTATGATAAATAATTCACAGCGGCATTGAGAGAGGCACTACCGCAGGAGGATACCTGCCAGCCATCACTTCCGCCGCTACGCACAGGACTACATCTTGGCCCATACGGCGAAAGAGAAAGCCGAACTCTTGGTTACTTTTGCCAATTTTGAAAATCGACTATGGATGATAAATCAACAACGCCTTCAACCATCCTGCAGTGTCAGAGTTCAATGTCTGACGTTAAATTTGATAAAAAGCTGTTAGGCTGAGTGAGCCAGATGATATTTTTCCTCTAGTGGTCCGTTCACGTGCTCTTGAGCTAACACCAGTGCTAACGTGTCTATTTCAGCACTATTACTCAATAGGCGTAATCCCAAACTCATAAAAGAGCGCTCCTATCAGGATCGGGTATCCTGAAAAATATAGGGGATAGTCCCAAATTAACTAACTACAGGCCTATTTCTATTACCTCAATCATCTCAAAAGTTATGAAGAGTATAATAAATACCAGCTCTTGGGTTATCTGGGAGAACACCGATTAATTTCACGACGACCGTCAAAATGGCTTCTGCCAGGGTTGCTCGGCCGTTGATCGCCTGGTTTATATAACCCACATTACATGTCGCTGGGCTGCGGCTATTGTAGATAAGGAAAGGGGCCTGGCAGTTAGTCTAGACATGGTGAAGGCCTCCGATGAAGTGTGGCACGGGGCGCTCCTAGGGAAACTATGATTTTTCCGACAATTTATACTTTCTCAATTTTTTGCCAGTCTATATACTGGCATATTGATCATGTGGAAAGCAGGGCCAATTGAGCCTCAAAGAAACTGATGAAGGTGATCAGCAGCGATCAGTATCGATAATATGGGACAATCATTTGGTCCCATATTTATTTATTTATTTATTTATTTATATATCTGACAGGAACGTGGTCACGGGTAGACTAAGGGTATCTTAGTCTACCCGTGACCACGTTCCGAAAATGTATAAATTCAATATACGCGATTATTCTGCGATAACATTTAAAATGTTTAATAATCGCGAAAATCAAAGATCTTTTTAACGTCGATTAATATCAACCGTTTGGGAAACCGCAGCTTTATTTCACTCATTATGTTATCATTCATGTTTCAAGTTACCTATATATAACCTCTATCAATCGTTGATTTAAGATAAAAAAAAATCAAACAAAACATAAAGGTTATCCGTTGTATAAAATATTCAAAATTTCGATCCAAGTCGAAAGCAATTTTATGTAGTACGAATAAATTGTGATTTTATAAGAAAATATTTACGATGTATGGAAATTTACCAACGCGTCTTCTACATTATGCTTAGGTAAACAGAATCGTTAAGTCAACACACAGCTGCGGGAAACAATAAAACAGTGAGTCTCTTTAAACAAATGCAAATTTAAAGGAATATTAAAATTAAATATTTTATATTCATTTAATGTTATCTATATATGAGTTTTGATTCAACGTGTTCGTTTGCGTTGTTTTCAGAGCCCAGAAACTAATATAATCAACTTCCCGTATTAGAAGTCTTATCCACAACCGTATTCAGCGTTAGGCAGGCGCTGTGCCGCTATACCACGACGGCCTTATTTATTTATTTTATTGTAGCATTAAAAAAATAATCAAATAAGCTATTTATATAATTAAAAAAGCTATAAATAGAAATATTTTGTAAAACGTAAAGTATTGTGCACATTTGTGTACATATATCTCCGTAAAGATTATTTGCAGCCGACAAGTCGACGCGACGAGAGATGATCTCACGAAGCGCATTACGGCGAGTCAGTAGGTGTGGATGATGACTATAAACAAGTAGAAACATATTTTTATTTACTTTTTTGTCACAGCATTTCATCTTCTGTGACTCAATTTTTTTGTTAGTGTGAATAATTAACTCATTGGTTTGTTTAAAGTGAAGATTAATCGGTCTCAATAAATTGACTGTATAAAATTTATATTTTTTAAATATCGAAAATATTTACAAATAAAAAAACATTCAAACGCAGAGGTAGTGAACACTATCTTTTTATGAATATATTCATTCAATGATTAAGTGAACGATTATGATCATCATAATCGTTCACTTAATCATTGAATGAATATATTCATAAAAAAGGTAAATTGTTTTTACATTAGCTTCAGTTGTTGAGTTTTTAGGCTTAGAAGACTAATCTTAGGGATAGATGCTATACATACTTGGACCCATCACAATATAAGGGTCCGTCCGTTGCCGGCCAGTTCGTAACTCTAAATAGCTACTTGTACTTACAAAAGTATGTACCAAGTATTTCTCGTTGTGAAATAAATACATTCGTACTCCAGTTTATTTTTCTGAGAATGTTTTGAAATGACAGTCGATATGAAATATGAAATAGAAGCGCAACGCAACAACAGCTGAATGAGGCGGTGCCGGTGTCGCAATGTGCGCGCCGCAGACGTACGTACAATATGTTACATTTCAGGGACATTCACCAATTATGACATATCAGTATTTACGCTCGTTGGACAAAGCACACAAGTATTTGGAATTACTTTACGAAATAATCGTTTTAATAATATTTTGGATATGAAAACAAATTAACAATAAAACTACAAATATTGAGCTACAATAAGGTCTCGTCGTCTTACTTGTCTACTCTTGCACAAGTAAGCTACTTAACCACGTTAAGATAAATTTGTATTCAAAAAGTTTTTTTTATTAATTCATTCACTCACTCACTCAGCTTCACGCTGTATCCCGCACATGGCAGGGAAGGCAGAGGGAACCTAGTGTTAAGACACTCGGTTCCACTTCTGTTTCTCACTTTCCGCCAAATTTGAGGCATTGCGTGTTCAGTGGCGGAACTCAACGCCGCGTTTGGCCTTATACTAACGCGAAGAAATGAAAATATTAAATATTTCATTTCCTCAAGTGGGGATCGAACCCACAACCCGTCCGTTACAGTCATACGCTTGAGCAGCTGCACCATGACAGGCCAGGTATTAATTCATGAATTTCTAAAATAATAATAGTAGCCTTTTATTCCAAGCATAGCACGAAATGTTCAAATATGAACAATAAATCAGTATATTGATTTATTGTTCAAACTTATTCAATTTAATGTTTGTTCATATACAATGATATAAGTACATGTATAATGGAGGTGAAATGGATGATCGGAATAAACGTGGGTAGCTGTACCTAACAACGATCGATTAGCTTCGAGTAAACAAGCATAGATTTAAAACAGTAATGTAAACAACATAATTCACAACGGATATTGAAGTGCAGCTCTATTTATAGTGAACCTGTTGATCAGTCATCAGCCGGCGGCGCGGCGCGGGGCTGCTCTCGCGCCGGCCCCGTACTGGGCCGTACTACCGTTATGACGGGGGCCGGCGCTCCGATGAACTGTGACCTTCCCGCTTAAACGGCAAGCGTTATTGTATTTAAACGAACGAAAACTTCTAATTTGCTGTCTGTAGGTAGCTCTAAGAAGTTTTGAGCGGATCGTATGTAACAGTAAATGAAGACAAAGACAAAGATAAACGTGGAACAAATTTGTACACAGGTAGGTATTTCTATTATATTTGTACGTTCCACTTTAATATAGGCTATAAAAAGTCAAATTAATAATGTAAATGACTCGCCTCATTCACCCACAAAACACATTTTTATACCTTCAAGAGGACTATAACACAAGGAGGGTGCTCCCCACCGGCCCACGTGGCGGACTCGACCCTCTCTCTGCATTGTAGGGGCACGGGGCGACGTATCGTGAATAAGAAACTACTCGATGATGTCACCGACACCGCCGCGCGCGCCAGTAATGATAATAATGCCAAGGGCAACCGCGTCACGCCGCACCGCAGCGCGCCTCGCGTGTCTTCATATAAATAAAGTATATTGTAAGAAAGTAGCCAGATGGCCGCCTCGAAATCACTTTAATTTCATAAAATAATATTAAATATATTTTACATATAATATATCAACCTATACAAACAACTTGTTCTAGTTCTACTATCTTGTTCACATGTATTCAAAAATTCCAACATAGTACCTTCATTACTTGTATTTAAAATGAAAAACATGTTATTTTTAAATAGCATTTTGTCAGTATGCCACCACAAATAATGCATTGGAGCGCACTTGACAGCTCTCTCATGGACTCGGTGTATGGTGGCTGAGTGAGTCATGCAGTCGTGCTAGATTCTAGAGCCGTATGAAATTATAGAGCTTGATGACAGCAAGCATAACTCAGCGAGTGCTACATACATACATACATACATACATATGTGTACATATAGTAATTGTCATCGTGATACGACACACGACAAGTGTCACATCTTATAAATAAACGCTGCTCAACAGTGAATAATCTGACTAAAACTGACGTAAATAAACGTTTAAACTGAGAAATATTCATACAATTTTACAGATATTTTTCTACAATTATCTTTAAAGTTATGATACATTAAGCTTTTCTACATAAATTACTACACGTACTATATTATCTCAGCTTTACGCTGTATCCGCAGTGGCAGGGTAAGCAGAGGAAACCTGGGAACCTAGTGCTAAGCCACTTGGTGCCATTTCCCACTTCCCACCGAATTCAAGGCATTGCGTAGTGATTGGCCGAACTCAACGCCAGACTTTGCCTTTTACCAAAGCGAAGAAATGAAAACAATATTTTATTTAATTTTTAAAATTAAATATTTAAATTGAAAATATTAAATATTTCAATTCCTCGAGTCAAACACAAACTATCGCGTTTACAGTCACATTCTAGATTTTTTAAATACAAGTCGTGATAATAAAAATCCACAATAATAATTTGTCCTGGCAACAGAACTTTAGAAATAATATCAAATTTAAATGTAAATGTTCATACCGCGTCGCTACTTATGAAATAAAAATATCTGTAAAATTTTATGAAATATTGTGCGAAGCCAAAGTATCTACAGTCACTTATATACATTTTCGTTACTATTTACAATTATGTGACCTGTTACTGCTGCAATCTTCATTTTATCTCTGATACAGAGCCACTGTGCAATGGAGTTATACCGTTTTTGAATAGTAGTTAGTAAAGTGCGCGGTCGCAAGTAAGAGGCGGCTCGACGTCATATTACCTACAACTGAACTCAAATGAAATGAGTATTTTTAAACATTACCTGGCGGTTATTCACTCGCACTAAATTTAAATGTTTATATTAATTTCATACTGGGTACATGAATATATATAGGTCCACACATACAAGCAGCATAATTTGGTACATAATGTCATTTTTGAGACTACTATTCAATTCTCAATAATCGATTCTCGAAGAATATACAATATCAAAAAATATTAAATAATAATACATATGAAAACATATTTCAAAGAAGCAGGGTTCATTGACACATATAAGATAAAATGCACTGTCACGTCTTTCCCATTCCCGTATGATTTTCCCCAGAGACTTGAGCAGTGCGATATGAGATGAGTCGTTGCAAGGAGTGCTGCGACAACTAACTATAGGTATGTAACATGTACACATACTTGCAGTCACCGTGGGACTCCTTGCACCTTGCACATCATCAGTAATTATATATTTACAGAGCGCTTTATGATGATCCTATAGTTTGCTTTGTAACCTCCACCATAAGAGTTCACATAATTTTCCGAAAAAAACTGACGTTTTATGCTCCTAGACTGCCGTTTCTAGATTGTCTATAGTTTTAAATGCTGAGTAATGTTGCAGTTTAGTCAGGGAAAATAAAAAAAATAGTTTATATTCATCACTACGAAAGCTACCATATTGTGGAAAATTAATAATATAGCAAGCACACAGCAATACCTACGTTTTATTATATTAATTCTCATTGCTTTTACAACATCGAGGGCGAAAAAACAAATGGATCCGTAATGCAGAGTGTTTGTTTATTTGAAGCCGGCGAGTTCCTTTCAAAGCCAAAACATTAACGTGGTGATCCATTTAGTATCACAATGTATGGCTTGGAGCGTATCCAACTATTATCATGTGAATCTTTGAAATAATGACATGTTGCATGCTTGCACACACATATATATGTCTATCATCTGTCTCCTATAATAGTGAAGTAAACACTAAATATTACGTAACATATCCATTTTTTTTTTATTTTTTGGTTACATTTTGGTAACTTTAAATTGAAAGTAACGTAGAGCCGATCTAATCGTTGGACACCCAATGGTTTGTGAGGAGCTTGATACTTTGGATCTACGGAGAGACGTGTCTTCCCTGTGCGTTTTCTACCGCATTTATCATGTGGCGTTCTGGAGAACAGTTTAACTTGGCTACTGCCGCCCGAATTTTCTAATCGTACGAAATGTGACAACCTGGGATATCATCCTCACCATCTGGATACGCTCCGCTTCTGTCCGGTTTCGTAGACATTTTCCTCCACACACCACATCTGTGGAATGGAATGCCACTACTTGCGGCAGTGTTTCCAGGTCGATACGATATGGGTACCTTCAATTCCACGATAGAGGCCGGTAACGCAGCTGTAACTTATCTGGTGTTTGATACTCAGTTGCGGGGTTCATTCTTACTATCAGGTACCACTTACGCTCGTTAGCCTTGTTTTTTTCATAAAAAAACACGCGGTGATATTGAATAATAGTCACGTAAAATGCATGTTGATCCACCTCAAAGTATATATGAAGAAGTTGATAGCAGACGAATCTATTGAAGTAAACGGAGACCCCAAAGTTTGGTGCTACGTACTCCCTACCCTAGCTACCCAGTAAGAGATAAAACGTGATAAAAAATATTATAAATAAAGAACGTTTTGTGATGCGGTATATATTAAAATAAAAATATGAATGACCGTCAGTATAATATTAACACAATTTATGTCTATAAGAGCATATTTGGTAATTTATTTACAAAGTCATTTAACAATGTTGTTTCCATCCAAATAGACACAAACGTATGATCTCTGGTTTGACGCTGGAGCTGCGGCGTCAAATGGCGTGTGAATAAAAGCAAAAGTCGAAATGGCGGCGGCCGGAGTCCGGAGCAGCTGTAGACTGTAGGTACGTGTAGCATGTAGTGCGGCTGTAGTCACGTCGCGGGTCATCGGCCGCCAATACCGCCGCAAGAACATTTGACGCAAGTTGCTATGGAATTTACTCAATAGAAACAATTTGACTAACAATTTTAACAAGCAAATGACGTTAACGATGAAATAAAATAATCATCGAGAACTCCGAATTGTCAAAAATATCCTCAATAGCTTAAATTCATATAAATATAGATTTTTTTTAAAATTATGCGTTCCGATTAAAATATTTTTTTTACAATAATCTACACAAACTGAACGTCACGTTAAAATAAATAAATTTAATCTCATCAGTACAATGTACGATTTAGTTTAGTTAAAATAAACCCATTGATCTTATTTCAGCGTCTTAATGCGTATAATGCAGTTGACAACGTCGCGCCTGCGCGAGGCTCCTTGCATGGACGAACGTCCCCATTAATAAAGTCGGTCGTCCCATAAAATGCATGGAAACTGCTATAAAACACGAAACTAGCACTTGTTTAAAGCCATCGCGATCACATCATTAGTGTTGGACAAGATAATTTAGATTATATTTAAATTACAACACACTTATATAGTTCTAGTTTTAAGAACAATTATATAAATATAGTAGGAATAAGCACGATAATTTTAAAATAAGATGCTTAGATTTCTCAGAGAATGGGAATTGCATAAATCTCCGTTCTAACACCCAGTTTAAGCCGAATTTGAAGGATTGCATTCAATTGCACTCTACAAGTGGCGGAACTCATCGCCAAGCTTTGCCTAGTTAACAAATCGAATCCGTGAGTGGGGATCAAACCCAGAACCCAAAAAAAAGCTTCTTGATCTTAGTAAAGCTTGCCAGTGGGTCTTCTTATCCGATTTAAAACATGGTGAATGTTCTATTATTCAGGAGGTACGGCCAAAGACACATAGATAGTATTATAAAATACGTGCTTCGGAGGTTAAGAAATATTTAATGCAAGTTATATTTTATGACTTGACCGTTTAATGAACGTAATTTAGAAGGTTAATAGAAAAATGTGATTCTTAAAACTAGAACTATAAAAGTGTGAAAGTGTGTTGTAATAACGAGTTTTCCTAAAGCTCTAATCGTGAAATACAAGTAAATGCAAAAGCGAACGACTCCCCGCGGAGTGTTGTTAACATTAGGGGTTCCCCATGTAACGCCCCACAAATCACTGGCGGAACTGACTAACTGATTGCTCTTCTTACATAATAGCAATTTTTCCATTGCTTATATCTAAGTTTATATTTATCGTTTATCGACTTGAAATAATTTACTTATCAGTATAGAAGTATAATTATCAGTATAGAATTATCTAATGAGTACATCTCGTGTGGTCTGAGTCATCTAAATATTTAAGAAATTTATTTAAGTTAGAACACATAAAAATAAGATTCAGTAAAAAATTGTAGAAATCGTATTTCAAAAGAATCGTAAGTACATTGTAGGTGCACTCGGTAGTGAATACTAAAATAGGTCAGCTTAATGACTGGGACGTAAGAAATTAAATTGCGGGAAGTTTTTCAAAATTCAGCGCCACAGCAATTATTATTCTGTGATGTATTATAGATCTGCGGCCTACTGTCTGCATCATCACAGCAGCGAAAGCTTATGCCCTAGTAAATCGCAATATCAACAAATATCGTCGAGCACACCGAGTAGTAGTAGTAGTTCACTGTTGACACACACAAAACGGAGGAAGTGTCAGTGGAGCGTCCAAGAGCTAACATGCAGGGAACGTGCAACAGCCGGTCACGCGCGACGCTTCCTCGCTCTGCCTTCCGGACATACTCGTACAAACACGCGCAGGAAACACTCACTACTGTACTGCTGTTATCCAGTACAGTTAATCCTAAGCTATACGCACATAAGTTTTGGAAACATTCAGTATCATGTTTTTGTATGAATAGTTCACGTTGGTCATAAATGGCTCTACATCCATTAAAGGCAAAAATTATGTACATTAAAATTAAGGAAATACAAAATTATATAAAATGAATGAAAAATTTAAGTACTGTTTTGTTTAACAAAGTATCATTTAGTTGAATCGTGTGCAGGAAAACATTTGTACACATTTATAAAAATGGCATATTTTAAAGTCTTTTATATTACAAGGAAACTTGACTATTGTTGTTGCAATCTCTTACGTGTTTAAAAATAAAAACGATATAATGTACCAGGAAAACATATGTACTTATAATCATTTTAATAATGTAACTATATTTTGTCACTAAACGAAAGCGAATATAATGTTGCACTAATTCTTGATATAACATATTTGTAAAAATAAAACTGAGTAATAAGTTTCAGAAAATATTCACTTTTGGCATGTCGCCACCCGTCGACAGTAGCAATGTGTTCACAACAGGTGGTAAGGGTCGGAAAATATTTAGATGGACTCATGTATATCTAAATATTTAAATTACATTGTATGCACATACATAGGTGAGTGTGTATGTATGTCACAGGACAGTTACACTTAGATTAGTGAACGCTTGTTGTCGCCGTTGTGTTGTAATCGTCGGTATTGTACATACATGGTGTTATACGAGCATGGTATTTGATTGAGATATATTTTCAATTACAATTATTTTAAAACCGATTATTAAAGAAAACATTTTCTTTTTGTCATATAACAAAATGCAAATGTAGAATATCCAAGGATTAGATTAAGTTATGTTGGTCGTAGCAAGATAGAAATTCACATTTTATTAAGAGATCGATTGCTACTGATAAAGGCTTTTTTTGTAAGTCAAATTGTTTGGAAAACGCCTCTAATGAGGAAGGAACTCGACAAAGCTGCATAAGATAAAGTGAGGATAACATTCCGGCGTCACTCAATGTAGAACAATTAGCATTCTTAGTTACCCACTGCATGTAAATGTAGAATAGTGATGGGAATTAAATTATATAAAAACATAAACAATAGTGATGCGATGAGATGAAGGTCAAAACACAATACAATAGATTATAAAACAAGGTAAATTCGTAGACAACTAAACCAAAGTTTATTATCTATTATACATATACTGAAATAAATTTTCTTTCGTAGTTTCCAGATCTTTAACATTTGCTTATATTATATGCAGACAACTATACTTCAAATTTCTTTCTTCTTTTATTAGGTGTTCGAAACGGGTATTGCTTTTTGGCCTCATACTGTGATTTGGTAATGGCGTGAAGTCTACTTAAGGCTGATTTCGACCACAAACCGCAGTGATTATGTAACATCGCCACAATTAAGGAGTAACCAACCCATTTATATCGTAGGTTATTTTATAACATTAAAAATCACTTCTTTCTTGTTTCAATTAATTCCAGGCATTGTGTCTTCATAGTAAAGTCTATACGATATATAAATGAATTCCTCGAAAGTAACGTAAGTAAGAGGCGAGCCAGGCAGAGGCGATGAGGCGATGTAAACAGCGAGAGCTATTACATAAGACGGCCAATTGACCCGGATGACGCGTGTTGGGAGCGACCGGCGCGATGGCGACAGCGGCCACTACCTCTTCATTAAAGTCTCTCGGACGAGTGCACTGTTTGAAGCGACGCGCCGACACGTCTTGTGCCGTCCGCCTCATCAATAAGGAAGAGCACAATTGCGTTGAGGCCTCGCCGAATATGAAAGATTACTAAACTATTTTATCTCAAATTGGTTCTTTACAAATGGCGGTCATTCTGTTTCAACGTGACTTTGAGTTTTTAATTCCATACATTTCATCCAGCCTTCATGATGTACGAACGCCGAAAATACTTCCTTATTAACATTGCCAAATTTAAACAAGAAATAATTTTGGGTACGCTTCTATTCCTATTTGATGTGGTCATCGCTAAATTTACAAATTTATTATATATAACATTATCGATATAGAAACTTATAAAAACCCTTATGGTATAAAAATGATTAATCATTTTTATACCATAAGGGTTTTTATAAGTTAGAAATATCTTTTGTATTTATTTTTCGATAGACTACATTTAAAAAAATCATTTCTTTCTATATGCATAATTAGTAAACGCCACGAGTGCATGTAACGAGGGGTGACAAACTTACTGAAGATAGAGAAGTAAACTAGCCGTCACGCCGGGCGTCGGGCGTCGGGCTCGCAGACGCGGTGATTGACGAACATCAGATATAGCAACAGGAGCAAACATGCTAACATAAACATTTTTGAGACTCCTACATCCGTCTGAACAACCGACGTGTTTCCCCTTTCAAATAAACATTATATATTTATTTATGTTTTTCATAAAAACTTGTAAAGATAAAAATGCAATGAAAAACAGAACGATTTTAGCTTTGTCATAGAGCAGCAATTTATGAACCGTAGCAACGAAACGCGGAAGTTTAATACAGACGGTCAATTAGACTACGCCGTGTTCTAGGTCGAAGGAATTAGACTAGGGGAGCGTTTACCGCTTCCTCTCGTAGAGACAATCGCGAGGTCGGACAGAAGGTTAACTTTATTATTGTATAAATTTAAATTTTATTTAAAGCTACTAAAACGTAGAACAGTGAAAAGTTACATTACTTACTTACTTACTTAGCTTGACGCTGTATCCCGCACACGGCAGGGTAGGCAGAGGGATCTTGGGAATCTAGTGTTAAGACACTCTGTTCCACTTTCTTTCCCCGCGTTCCGGCGAATTTAAGCATTGTGTGTTGAGTGGCCGTAAAACATTAAATATTTGATTTGAAAATATTAAATATTTCATTTCCTGGAATAGGGATCGAACCCACAACCAATCGTTTACAGTCCTATCGTATACATTTGTGCCGCTGTACCACGATAGGATATAATAAAAATGTTACATTGTTATTATCTAATAACAAATATCAATAAAAATAATAGCATAAGCAGCATATAGCATATGCATAAGCATAAGTAGACAACAATCATATATGCATATAACGTGACATAAATCCCCTTTTGAACGAATTGTATTGTTGCTGATGCTGATGACGCTCTTCGTGTGCAAAGTTCCTTTTACGAAATTCAAACGGACGAATCAAGCGCATACATGCATTCGATCGAGTTGCAACACAAACAAGTTTGTAACTGCAATTACTTAATAGCCGAGTCCAACGAGCTGTAATGTTTAAGTGTGTCGTTCACATTTTTTTATGTCAGCGTGATTTATTTATTAAGAAGCCAAAGCTACATACTAAGATAACAATGGTGTACTAACATTTATAAATACATTGATATTATGTTTGAATTATAGGTTGCCATTACATGTACATTTAAATAGTAGCTCACAACTGCGACTAAAAAAATATAAACATAAAAGCTGGCTTATATATTTAAACTTTTCATACTAATTATCACCTTTAATTGTATCAAATTAAATAATAAATAAAAAATACAAAAGTAGTCTAAATTATTAGTTTTTTGAAAATAAATTAAAAAAAATGTTTAATGTAACATTTATAGACATGTACCTATAAGTTTTTGTTATAAGGTTATTGTCATATTATTAATGAAACCAAAATATTACATTGACATAAAACTGAAAAAAACTGAAGATGATAACCATAAACGGAATAGAAAGCCAATATCTTTGGTACCTCCATCTACCATAAAGTACCATACTACTATAAAAAAAATCATTTTTCTACCACGTCAAAAATATATACATATTAACATAATTATACGCACTTGAAACGTATGCGAATACATACATTTACGATATGAATCATGTCATATCCATCAACAAACAACGTTAGTTTAAAATCAAACGCCTCTGATATGTGTAATGGTAACCTTAAGATAAGCTGAGTGTTCTTGACATATTTGATATCTTATTAACATAATGCTTCTGTACCACCTACTACTAGGTCCAATTAATTGTTCAAAATGTATTGTATCGCTAACATTATTATCACAATTAGAATTATGCCGATATTGTTATACAAATAAATACTTATATATTTGCGGATTTGTTGTTTCTTAACACAACCTGTGTTAAAAGTTTTTAATACAATATATAAAAGTTAAAGAATAAAAATAATTCTTCACGTAAGTATTGGAGAACTCGTTTAGGTGAAGCCAGGAAAAGCGAGGAGGAACTTTTTTGTTCAAAGGAGAACAAGTTCATTTCAAGTTGAGTGCAAGTCTCTTAAAATTATTATTACTTAATTATTAACTACAATTTTTCAATTATAATTTTGCACAGAGAGCATTTAAATTTATTATTTTCTTATTCAACGTAATTATCATATAAAATGACTAATTAAAAACTTGTTTTTGACTGAACTATTTACGAGTTAACGTTAACATGTGCAGTGTACAGCGCAACGCTGTCAAGAGCAAGTGTTCCGTTATCAGTTCTTAGCCTCAACTATGCGCGATATATTCACTTAGATAACTCGATATATCACTATCTGATGACAATTGTATTTTATGTTTTATTTATTGTAGTTTATGCGGTAAATTAAGTAAAATTTCTGTTATATACAAAATTGATCATTTTATAATTTATTAACAAAATGTTATATATAACGGTATATAAGAACTAAATTAAGTCCCTTACCTTTATATATATAATTTTGTATAAATTAATACACGTCACTGAAAATAAAACATTCATTGCAGCGGGTACAGCTCCGTGGCACGACAAAGGCAATAAATTAATGTGGTTATTTCGCTCGGGGACATAAAGCTGTAAAAACAATCAACTCTGGCTGAGAACAGTAAATACTACACTGTGCAAGGTGACTCTACTTGACGTCATTGACCTTCGCTCAGAGTATCACAGTTGATGGCCATAATCCGTATTTAATATTCAAATTTAAGCTCATATCTCATACGAGTAACAACCGCCTAATTTTAGGTAGAAACAAAATACCGCCAATTCCACGACGCGACTGAAGATACGCTTCAATCCGATTAGAAAATTATAATGCTCCGTGATTAGAATCAAACGAAGGAACGAAGTTTATTAAATGCACGAGCTCGCCAGCATCTCATAGTCCTAGTGTAGCCTCGTGACAGTACACAGATTGTGGTGGTGTGACAAACTGTTTTATTGGCTTTATGTAACATCTATAAAGTTATAAGAATGGGAAGAGAGAGAGAGAGAAAGAGAGAGTAAATATGGAAACTTAAAAATATCTGAATAATAACGTAATTATGGTAATTATTATTTCAGATAATGAAATAGTAATAGTATTGAGGGTTTAAAATCCGCAATGATTCATCGTATCAATTACGCACGTACAACTGGTATTTCAGCAACATAAACATATCTGTTTAGCGATCCATTAGTAAACAATTAATAATATTATCGATGGTTCCATGTAATCAAAACATGAACTGCACTCTCTACGTATCCTGAACATACATAGAGGTAAAATATTAAAACTAAAAAAATACATTAAATTTGACGTATGTGTGTGGTCCTCTGGGAGTGTCGGACACTAAGAGAGGCTTTCCTAAAACGCCTATTAAACCAGGATAAAATATTTTTTTACATTTATTAACTAACGTTATTGAAATTGCGAGCTTCGTATAATATAGGCAACGTAAGAAAGAGGGCGGTAAGCAGAAACAGCAACATTCACGATGAAAAGATAAATAAAACATATAAATAATCGACAATCATTTATATGTACAAAATTTATTATTTATTTTAACACACATGTGAAAGTGATTATTTCCCTTATTCAGATATAAGAATATATCTTAAAATGACGTCAACGAATTTTCATTATGATGCGATTACTGGAGCTTCAATGCCAGCAATTATTGTTGGACAATTGCTTCGCACAGTCACAATTAGGTTACGACCTCTCAATCGCTACATCGCTATCAGCTCACATTCAATGCGCAGATAAAATGAGATTTATAGGAAACCATATGAACATAAATCAATAAACTATATTATATTTCAACTTCGAATACTTGCACCCATGTTAAAACTTCATTTATATAGTAACGTACGTGGAGTAGTATTTATACATATATTTGGAGCAGCAACTAAGATTCGTTGCGAAAGTAATCTCGCGTGTTATCAGGAATTAGAGCGAGAGGTTCGGCCGCGTTTGATATCAATTATGTCGTAATCGACGAATGACACTTCAATGTCGCTAGTTCGTTATCATCCGCAGAACTCACTACAATGTGACATATCAATCAATTATTACGAACCTGCTGTGAATTTCGCACTAAACGTCGCGGAAATCTCAGCAATTTATACCGACTACATTAAAAATAAATGTTTAAAAAACGTCCACGAACGTCTTGATTAGTTGAACACTGTAATTAAATTAATAAATTGTACTTAACATTCTCGGAAATCACGACATTCCCAGATTGTGATATAAATATAATTCTTTAAACGGTACGAACATTTTTGTGTATGTAATTCTAGCTTTATAGTTTTGATAATGGAATGTACTAGTAACGTATGTACGTACTATCTTAGGATGCATAGATATGATAATAACAAATGCACTATAAATAACTTAGCATCAGCTGGCACAGAATGTCCTCCCTCTTACACCTGGAATTGAAACCGCCGACCCTTCTATATCTAAAAATATCAGGCGTCATGCCCGAGCCTAAAATAGACTATTAATATTATTATTACATTTGAAAAGCGATGAACTGTTAAAGTTTATCGTTTCTAATTATAACAGTTTAGATACATTTAAGAAAAGAAAGAAAATAATTATAAGAGCTCGCGTTAGAGAGATCAAAGTGTAAGACAGTATCGTCAATGTGGAGCGGATATATAAAAGCGAATACTTGATCACAATCTCATCATGCCAATTAAATGATACTTACTAATCGAGATGGGAAATTAACTGTCACTCAATTAAGAAATAATGGATGTAAATCTTAGTCGAGCAATCTTTAATCAAGATTTCAATGATATTTCATTTATTTCAATAATAACAATATTTAACAAAGTGAAGGTAAGATTTCTAAAATTTGAATCAGTTGTCTTCCATTTTTTTGCAATCGTATATTTTTAAATACAAAAGGAATCCCGGTTATCACCTATCGTCTTGAAGTCATTTGAAATCGGCTGCCCGAGCGACGGCGCCGCCACTGCTACTAAATATAACATCCGGTAATCAACACTTCTAGTGTTCTTGTATAATGCTCGCCAGCAACGTTTGTACTGGGGTGAAGGGCAACTCAATTGTTGTTTACTTCTTCCTTATATAGTATTAATAGCAAAATATTTAACTATGGACTTGGCTGGGTCGCAGTCCTACCTGTGATAACCTAGCCGAAACATGGATACTAACCGTCTACAAATTAAGAATCACTCGAACAACGATGGAATGCGTATTGCTGGGTGCTTCTCTAGCAGATAAAAATCGTAATAAAGTCATTGACCTAAATTCATAACGTGTAATAGAAGTAGTTGTAGAACCCTCATTACGTCATTAGTTAATACATTATGGAATGTACTTTTGTAGTAATTAAAATACAATTATTTAAATATTTTATAAAAACACTATACGAGTATTACATTGCAAGCTCGGTAATCACCATAATATTCTTTTATAATGTTATTAGAAGGAAACAACCAGTCAAGTGCGAATAGATGATCTTATTTCTATTAAATATCGATAACTTTTGACTTTGGCCTTTTATCTTATAATTGTATTTTTAGTTCTCTCTTCGTGTCGGATGTTATTATTGTAGGTTTACAGAGGATTTTATACAAAATGCAGAAAAAGGATCCATAAATGCTAGTAACTTTGCAAGCCTTGACTTAGAATCTTCTAGTTTTTTTCTGTGCTCCGAAGGACCGTAGACCTGATTATTTAATATTAATTTCAGTTTTACCTTTTGCAGTATGGAATTCTAAAAATCAAGTTGAGACGTCTTTAATATTCATTGTAATTCAAAAGATGCTACAATTACTCATAGATAACGATAACTGTAGTGACTGTGTACCTCAAGTGTTCATTTGTAGTCTGATCACGCTCCGGCATTGCTACATACTTAATATTGCTTTTGAAAAACACCAGAACTCTGCAGATGAACAACTAGCAAAAACAATGTTAAATAAATGTACGGTTACTGCCTCTCTGCCTCAGGTCCAATAATACGATACAAGGAAGCGATGCAGGATGAAAGTAGGTACTAGAACACAAATCCTTCTGATAAAGTTACCTTATTACTTTTCACTTCTTGTTCTAAAAGTTAAATGGCAGATCCAACACATGAAGTACATAATTACTATAAATGACAGCGGTCGTCAAACTTATTGTCCCTTTAATAATCAAATATTGAATATTATTGGTAGTGTATGTTACATTATGGTAGTACGTGTTTAGAGTATATGGAAATAACTAAGAGTATGTATGATAGGTATAACACTTTCTAAAAGCCCAATACCTCTGACCCCATATATAGTGTATTACATCGAAAAATATGCTAGTCCACATAAAACGATTGTCAATCCAAAATAATAGCTTGTTATTTATTTTAATATTTATAGAAGTGAACAATTCAGTCACACATAGTTTTTTTAATATTTCAATTTATCCCATTTTTATGCGCGACTTCAACCAAACTAACTGTTACCTTTTATAATATGAACTATAGATTATAGAAGTGAGTGAATAGGAAGCAAGGTAGTGTAGCTATATAAATCCAGCTTAATGTTTCAGCGTGCTTATCTAATGGGTATTGTTCCGTGTTAGTTACGGCGCCGGACCAAATTACATACAATCAGCGCTCTTAGGCGCTAGGTGCACGAAATCGTTACATTAAGCCTTAAGCAATTTAAATTGCACTATTGTGATTAAAACTATGTAATAATTATATTTTTGTAAGAGAACCAATAGAACACCATTAAACATTTACACAGCAATAACTTCCTTTTAAAAAGCTGAAAAAGAATTTCAGAAAAAATGCAGCTTCGCCTCTACCACAATAATAGCTAGCGTAAGTAAAAGAAAACGGGGATCGAGAACAATGACGTTGTTGTTAGCTGCGACAGTCAAAAAGGCGGTGAGCCGCTCGTTCTTAGTTAGTAGCTCGACACGGCGCAGGAAATGAAAGGGCGCGGCGTGTCAGATGAAACGAAAGGTGGTTCGCTTCGGAACAACTGCTCGACCAAGACGACAATTTCTCGAACGACGTAACGACCATGACGGCTAACTTTTGTATGCAAAACGCTGCATAAATCCCGTTCTGCTAACTGATTGCAAGCGCATAGTCACGAGCAGTCTCAACAGTCGGGTAGGGTTCGTTTCCTAAAATATGTATATAAATTAAATTGAAAGAGAAAACGTTTCTGTTCATTACCATGCCATGCGTTTAATGATAAATCGTAATTCAAATATGATTTATGAACAACTCCTGCTTTTAAATCAGATTATGCCAATGACTAAATATTTGATAGAATGCGCGTGCACACGCAGACAGCCCTTTATCTCCTTATTCAATATTTTAAAGCAGGCTGTTAATGTGCTTTAGTAAGGGCGTAAGGGCGCAGCTTAGTTCTGAGCGTGTATTTTTATATTTAATTTAAAAGTGACACAAGTTTGTGGTCTGGCAACTTCATTTACTTTATTTAAATGGGCCTACTTTCAATCAACACTTTGTTTGCTGTAGTCTCGTAAGACCATTTTTAATTAGTTTCTGGGATTTCAATTAGAAAAATCAGATAAAGATAGCAAGTTCCCAGAAATATCATATGAACGAATATGTGAGAATGTCACATCTTTATATTTTTACATATTTTTGACATTATAAATTTTTAAAGATATTTCATACAAAATTTATAAATTATCGGACCTTTCGCGACTTTCTTATTTTTTTTCTTTGTAAATAATTAATTTAAATTGTAATAATGCGATACTTGACTGTTACTAAAATAAGCCAAGTTTTAATAAATATAAATATATTTATAAAAATTGGGTACAATACCCATAATTTACCCCATAACTCCTTTTACGGGGACGAAACTCCCATAAGAATCGATACAGCTGTTCCGGGGATTAGCCTGCGAGACAGAAAGACAGAGAAGCAGACTGATTTTCTTTTTGTTTGTGTTTAAATATCATCTCATAACTATATGCACTTAAAAACCCAATTGTTACATAATCACACGAGTATTTAAATTCTATTAATATGTAATAGAAAACAATAGTAGAGTAAATAGAGCAAGTAGCCTTCAATAAGTCGTATTTAAGTAGAGCAGAAATAAATACATTATAATAAAGTGTCGTTATTATTTTCAACAATCGCTTTAGAACTCGTTCCAGTATTACGAAGCGAATTATTTAAATTGACTAATTAGCAATGATAACAACGCTTGAAATACCCAAAACTAAACAGCTCTAAATATTCCAGTGCTTTATCTTTGCTGTTTTAATCTTAATGATAATAGTGTACAAAGAAAATATTTGATAAATGAAGTATTGTCAAGGTCCATAATGATGTAATAGCAACAATAATAGATTTAAATTGTGTGAACTGAAAATGGTGAGAGAATTTTATTGCCGCGGCGTCGTCATACGGGCTCGCTGTAACCTCTATAATTGAGCGAGATGACATCATGATAGCGCAACACATTGATAAGACCTGCTTCACAGTATTATATTTTAAACATATAAAACCTAACCTTTTTTCGCTTGCTTTTCACGCTCTTTTTCCTTTTCTCTTGCTTTCTTCTCGCGTTTTTCTCGCTCCTGCTTTTCCTTTTCGAGCCTCTTCATTTCTTTTTTCATTTCCTTCTCACTTTTCTTCGACTTAGTGTCATCAATTTTCTCGGATAATATAAAAGTCCCCGTTTGGATCTTTGGATCCACCTCCTCTTTGGGCCTCATCTTCCACTGGCCCTCACAACAACTTCACACGAAGAAAATTTAAGAATAGAAACAAAATTCCGTGCACAAGCACTTCCTTAACACCGGGACGCTCGTCAAAACGTCGTGAAAATTTTCGATTTTAGTTCGGCACAGATCGGCAACACGCTGATAGTTTATCGTTTATGTTTAAGCTGACCGCGATTGGCGGAGGAGTATCGCAGTTATCACAGATACCAAGTTTTCGTAAGTGCCGGACGAGATAACTCGGGAATCGGAGTGGACGGGGCGCGCGGAGCACCGGTCGCGACGGCACCTCAACTAGCACTGAGGAGCGCGCGCGGTGCGCAAGCGACGCAGGCAGGCGGCAGGCAGCAATCTCTATAAATAAAGCTTCACTTCCTATAACATTATATAGTATCAGAAAACGATTTATGGCCATTGAACTCATGAAAGCTTTTCGCGAATAATGACTAAGCCATATTTTCACATTTATGAGCGATAGATAGGTTTGATTCGATGCCAAGGTCGAGTCTCAAAGCCCTTAGCTGGAATCCCAAATGTACTACAGTTCTAGGGGATGTCATTGTTTTTACTATTTTATTTTTAACTTAATTCGCTTGAAGCACGAATGTCTTGAAAAAACAATAGAAATGTACTTTTAATTCAACGTACATTAAGTAAAGTTACAGTTAGTAAATTACAAGTAAAGATTACTGCACTGAGTTTATTTTTAATTCAGATAAGGAATAAGGTATACGCTTTGCCAAAACCCACCAAAACTGGTAGTTCGGAAACAAAACTTTACAGACGCAGGAAAGTTGTAGTTCTCCGAGCGGAGGGCAAAAAGCGTTTCCCAAGGGCCGGTGAGACGTGACGCAACGCTTGGCCGCGTCTGACCGCCCTGAGAAAGTGCATTTACGACAACCACTGTAAATATTGTTTTACTTAATCAACATTACTTATCTGAAAACAAGCAACTCAAAATAACCTTAGACGTTCTGTTGTAAAATTACACTAAATTGACATATTAATGTAACTTATTTTAAATGTCAACACGATTTTGTCTTAATTTGCCTTTTGTACAAAATATACTATAACATTTAAAATGAAATACATTGTTAGTGAGCTAGGGTTCAAACGTTGTTGGTCACTCAATTCGAGAATTCAATTTCGTAATAAACAAAATCCGCGTGTTTTCGTTATTATTTTGTACAGACAGCAATTTCATTAATGATATTTAGTTTTTAATTGCAAGATACTTTAGCTATAAGGCTTTGGTACCTTCATGCTGTATCATACAATATAGCTGAGTAGGCCGAGGGTGTCAGATGTTAATTCTTTCTTCTATCCTCTTAATGTAATGTTCTGGTCTTATTCTAAATTTGAATGGTCAATCTATTTCTATAACAATTGCCATCAATAAAATAGGAACATAATTAACAAGACTACTGGAAAGCATATATTTAAAAGATAGAAGGCGAGACGCAAGCACTTTCCTATATCCCCGTGGAACCTGCACCGCACATGATTGTTACAGGTTACAGGCGGAAATGAAAGTAATTGCTGCGTGGCCCGCTAGATCTTGCGGTTACTGCGGCCGACTTGAACGAGATCAAATATATCATATTTAAAATTTAATATTTTTTTATTTATTAATAATTGAAATGTATTAATGTGTAGTTAACGTCCAGTTAACTTTCCAATATTGGCATTTACAATGAAAGTTCTTCATTGTCTTGAGATCTAATGACAGAAGTACTAGTACAATTATTTAAATTAGTAACAATACAATATTGTATACCAAATCAAATGATCTCGATACTAGACAACATATATAATACGACTATCTATAAATAAAGCATGACTCGACTACTTGACGGACATCATATCTTCAAATTAATAATTCGGATAATTAACGTCTTATCATAATCTGTTATAAAATAAAATACATTAGTTCGTATAATGCATTTCATATGATGAAATTAACAACACAAATGACGTTATTTCTCCATTCATTTGTTCAATTATGGCGTTTTAGCGCGCCAGCTGAGCACATTTCACTTTGCCAATGTCACATTATATGGAAACGTTATTTCTTACTTATAAGTGTGATTTTAGCAAAAAAATATTTTTTTAGCTTAACCCTTAAAAGAGTCTAATTATGTGATCATGCTTTTACGCGATCTTCCTCCGATATTATCGATATTGTGTTCTAGAAGGTCAATCGAGGTTTCTCTTACTTCATAAGTTTTAAAATTATTTCTTGCCCTGCCTTTCTTCAACCATTCTCTTTAAATGTCCAAGCAACTTGGGGCACGTTCTTTTTAAAATGCACTTACGTTCTTACAGGCGTGGACGACTCAGTAAAGAGTCATCTCCTAAATAGAGGACGTTAATAAGATAATATTTTTCAATAAACCCTCGACAAGTCAATAAATCGAATAGAAAGTGCAATAAGATTGATAGTCATCAAGGAAGCAATAAATATTAAAGGCGCAGTACAATATCAGACAACTTTCACGCGGACGTGAGCCTGCGAGCCGGCGCGGCGACGGGAACTTATCCTACCCTATACCTATATATGTACCTGTTTTTAATGATGTTTCGAAACTGCAAGCTTTGTGCGACACGCGTTGCGATGACGCAACCCATAAAGACACATTTCCTCAACGCACAATCTCATGGTGCTGTGTTTTACTGGAAAGTTCTCTAGCTTAAGCTGTGTGCAGCGGCACAGCATCTGACTGTTAAATGTAATAGTTGTGGGTTTAATTCCCCCTCGGAAGAATGAATTATTATCATCTCCTCGCTGGTAACTTGAAAAAATGTTCAATATCACCACGACGATCAAAATGCATTTCTAGGAAATTTGGCGGAAGGTGTAAAACAGAATATGTAAGTAAACACTAATTATCTTAACCTATTCTGCTATTTGCAAGATTATTTTAAAAATCCTGATTTTCACAAATCTACATGCAATATAAGATTTTTTCTTAATTAAAGTTTCTTTCAGCTTCTAGAGCCGTAGTATCTAGTTAATCGTAAACTGTCTGAAATAGAAGCAATGGGAAAACATTTACTGTACTATTCAACAGCTACAAAATTAGTGTGAACATATGTAAAGAAGACGGTACATAAAGTTAGTCATAAACTTTTATTGGGTGTAAGTTATTGTCGGCGGATGTCACCCGCCGTCACCCTATATACGGACGTTTCCGGGAGCGCCGACCGGGCCCGGAACGTTTTAGCGATTCATTTACTCTGAGATCGGAACTTGTCACTTGACTATTAGGTATGAAACCTTGAAATCAAAAATCTGCTGCATAAGATAATGTCTTCTCACACTTTAATAATAAATCAGAAAACAAATATAAAATATAACTATATTTACGTTTCAAAATAGCTGCCTGCACCAATGCAGGTACAATTATATAACACATATTTATTTACCTTACAATATTTTTCATTTATATATTTTGAAAGAAATTAGAATGTATTTTGTCATTGTTCTATTCTTCGATTGTGGCATTCAAAACGTGCCAGTCGAGCATTAATCACTTGGTCAAGTAATGGCATCTTTAGTAATAATAGAGAGAATTTGATATTTGAAATTGTCATACACTATTTATTATTAATATAACATATAAATTATCTTTAAAATAAGTCGAAAATTTTAATACATAAAATATATATGATCTAAAAGTTACAAGATGTGGCATCAACAGTGTTAAGTTAAGTTTTACCAAAGAGCAACAGTCCGCGGCCCGTCACTCAGTCAGTGGACGTGGCGGGGTCAGTGGTCAGGTGATACATGCACTCTATTTCTCGTAAGCCACTGTCAGCTTATTAAATGCTCGTGACGGAAAAGCTTAAGTTATATCCATAATGTATCATCGTCACGGGATAAGTCCAAACGTGTGGTGTCTTCTAGTACATTACGTAGGATAACAATCTTATCGTAAAGAGGACACGGACAGATTGCCACGCATAAAGTGACCAATCGCGGGTCTTTACGAAAATATTTTGAGATATCGTTAAACTTAACAAGTACTTTTAAAGTTATATTGGCGTGCACTGTACGTATATATTACTACAATAATAACGATAACGTATTTAAAAGTCATTTCATTAATCACTCAAAGAGCTAGGCGGTTAACGAACAAAGATTAACAAAAAGCAAATGTAAAATATTGATGTGCCATACAAAACGACGCTGAAGGCATTGTGACTGTATCTGAAGAGATTTTCACGCTATCAAAAAGGAAACTTAATCCCACGCTTCAAATGAAATTCTCGCTTGACCGCAATTCCTTTAACAATTATAAACACAAAAGAGTTTTTAATCACTTTCTTTCCCTCATTTCTCTTACAGAGTGCTAGATCATTTACTTTCAAATTATTTTTTTTATATTTTGTTGGTGCTGATGCTTTTTAACTAATCTCACTGCTCGAAAATAGCTTTCTAAACGAACGAGAATGATATTATATACTTAACATAGCGATATTACTACTTAGTTTAACGATCAGTACTGCAGTTGTAATAATTCTGAATTACTTATGTTGGTTATGATACATAACTTTTCAACCCTGACGACATACACTGGCGTATCGATTATTTTCATCAAGTCTTAATGAGATCCGGCTAGACTGTAGGATAATCTCAGGTCAACGTATGAATATATGTTTTGTTTTAAAATTTTATTTTTTTATATTACATAAATGCTATTGTACAACGATTTAAAATATAGAAATTATTACTTTTATAAAAAAAGAAACATTATCAACAATCTGGAACGTCATATCAAATTATTACGTGGGAAGATAAACTGAAGACGAGGCAAAACCTACGCAAAGCCAGAGGGAAAATGCTTATCTACCTAATATACAAAGCGAGCAAAGATCAAAGGTCATTTATTTAATAGAGTATAGAATTAACAGATAGTTATTTACGCGGGCGCTATTGTGCGCCCACGCAGCTTGCAGAATAGCGGAACACGGCCCAACTGTACTAGAACGAATCAATGATATTAATCGGTTTAAACGAAAACTAACCGATTTAGAAGCAAACACAGTAGTTTATCATTTTTTTTTAATTTCACTTATCTTACTTCAAATATAATCATGTTTGGAATTTCCATAGACTTTTGTAACCTCTCTGTATAATGCTAATATGCTAATTGCTTTGTAACTGACTATCTTGTACTCCGTAAACACTTATGTAAACTACAACTAGCTACAATCAATACAAAACGAAACAGCTATTAAATATTGATTAATATACATACATTCATTTATGAATATACATACTTATATTTAAGTAGTATGAAAGCAAAACTTATATAATTAAAAGGTTCCAAGCTCTGAGCCTCATAGACGCACAACCGGAATGCTAGGGCGGTCACCAGATTGCCTTCACCTATTTATTGAATTCGTTAACATATGAACTGACTCATCAATACAGTGGACATCAAAAACAAGTCCGCGTCCTTATTTACTAATTCGTGAAACTAACTTAAAGGTATTGACGAAGGCACTGTTCTGTAATTAGTATTGCTTCCACAAACTTACATTGTACCTGGAGATATAATATTGGTGAGAGATAGATGGGTAGTCAACTGTTTTACTTAGTTAATTTAACATTCATTTACAATTCCTAGTAGGCAATGTTTGAGAAGCCCTGTGCCCAACCCACGGCCGGCCCGCTAGTCACACAAAGCAGAGTTCCACTTTCAATGACCGATAAATCATGTGTTTTGAACATAAAATGTATTATATAACACGGAAGCTATGCTCGTACGTATATTGCTACATACTTCATACTACATAGACTTACAAGTAGTCATTACATACGAAATATTAGAGTGCCCCTTATAGCAATTGTTCTAGTTTACAATATATCTGTAAAGCGTCGTCGCACGGGCTTGAAATAAAAATAACAATACTTTTTGTTACTTATCCTTTCATTGTGTATTTGATAGCAATATAAAATATGTTATAATAGAAAAATGTCACTAACTGTTTGATTTACTCTTTACCAATAGGCAGTACTCAATGAAAAAAAAATCTCTCAATACGTAATATAAACGACTAAAACGTTTATATCAAATTTTAAGCTAAGAATCAATCGAGTCTAGCAACGCTGATAACGTATCTTAAGATATGATTATATTTGGTTGAACATTTAAATAAATAAATTAATTAAATTAAATTAATAGTAACATTTACACTCATTTCAGAAACCTTATATTAAAAAAATAAGTTTACGAACAATATCCCGCCAATCCGTGTGTGGTTATAATTACTAAACGGTTGCGTCAGTGTCATTAAATATTCAAACACAACTAGCAAAACTATTTACTACCCAAGTACCCTACACATCACATCGAAACAACTAACTTAACTCAGTGTCACCATTATGTATGTCATTTTTTTTAACATACTATCTCAAATCTCAAATTATCCATAGTTACTTTATTTTTTTAAAGGGTGGAACCCCAGGTCTGTCTCATTTACAGCCCGCCGCTTGGGCCGCTAGTTACTTTAATAAGTATAAAATGTTCAATACTTCTGATATTTGCACAAGACATATATTTGTTTTGTTAATTTTTATTACTATATATTGTGAAGGTGGACTAGAGCTGCCCACTTGCATTGTTCCACGACATGGTCAATAGTCGTCGGGTATAATACGGCGGACGCACGTAATGCACGAGCGATAGTTGAATATTGAACAGTGGCTCGCGTTTGTGTTAGAGTGTAATATTACCAAAGAAGCATTTCAATTGCGACATAATGCCCAACTCGGCGCGACAATGAACAACGACGCCGGCCGCCGCGCGCAACAAGTGAATGCGTTTTCGTAAATGATTTGGGAAAGTACCGCCCGCGTGACTCGCGCGGCGCCTACCTCGCTCGGGTTCGAGGCTGCAGACACATTACACTACACTTGCCGGTCATCCAGATTTTTAATTTAATCACATGAATTGACTTACATTTTTTTATTGATATAATAAAAAATCTCTTTAACCGCGTAATATTCTATGCCAAAAAGCTTATAGATACATTCACAAATAGTACCTATTACCAATAAAATATAATTATCTTTTAATTAGAAATTAATTTTTTTCCGAGGGTGCATTTCAGCATCTTTTACATCTGAATAATACTTAGTACGTCAGTGTAGTGACCGTAAGGAAAGTGGACAGTAATGTTCTAAATACATCATATGTTTGACCTGTGTCATATTAATAAAGCTTATCATAAAGTTAATATTAAGTTAAAACCTATGCAATACGTAAGATCTTACAATGTAACAATACACGGCTCATTCGACACCCGTCACCCGTCACCCGACACCCGACACCGCGGTACCGCGCCAGCGCCTTTGAGCCCACGCGTTGCAACGCGTACTGGGGATATGAGTGAGGAGATTCTAATTATATAAAAGTAGCTATAATGATCATAATAGGGACACGGCAACAGCACAGCATTTGACTGTAAGCGCCATGGATAAGGGTTTAGTAAGCTTCGGTAACAAGACGGACGATACGTGGGGACCGATAAACAATGTCTTAAGTCTATTTACTACTGCCATCTGCCTACCGTGCCATTATGTACAGAAAAAAAAAAACAGCGTTAATTAAACGCTACATCATTATTATTTTCCAGTACCTATAACAATCTCGGACCGACTTAGGTACTTTGTAAACACAACTACTATGTTATAGTACAATTTAGCTAAATTGCTATTTAAATGATACAACTTTAATATTAGCGAATATATTAATATCAGCGAATTTTCAATTGACCATCCGTCGAATACTATGTATTTTCAGGGTACTAGCGGTAGGGTACTATCTACACGGTCGGTCTAGCGTCTACGTAATGACCTCTGACGGTGACTCCAGGGCCGGGATGGATGGCGCGTGGATGGCCGCCCAGCGCCCTGTGGCAGGCGCGGACTAGGGTCCGGCTGCGACGGCTCAGGCGAGAGAGCCAACGGCCTAAGATCAGAACAAATATTAATCTGATATTACGAACGTTAAGTGGAAAATGTAGTGTTTTAGCACTTGGATCTCTGTCTGTGTAAATTAAATTTAATTAGGATAATTTCTAGCAATTTACACTTCACTGTGCAATTTACTAAAAAAATCACTGGAGCTCAGAAACTGCGAATTTCCTCAATCATTTGATATGTATGGCAACATTAAAAATGCGCGCGTCAGTATTAAATAAATTTCCATTTTAAGTAGTTGCTCCCCTTCGCTATAGTATGGGAACCAATTAGGGGTTGCAAAATGGCACACTGCTGCTTGTAAAATTGTCTGAACACATATTTATATACAAAAACCGTCTACAGTAAACTAAATTTGCTCCTAACTCTAGAGCTCTAGCAAGAGACGGATTATGGCATTTACTTTTCCACTTCACCTAAGAAGATTTAATAAAAGAGATAAACCCGCAAACACATTGTATGCCGCTCGTAAGTGTAAGTACGCGGTAAGCCAATACTATTACAAATTTTAAATTGTTTTATACTTTAATCTCTAAGGCAAAATTTGTAGGTAAAAGTAGATAATTATAATATGTCAAGTTATGTGGACGCTCTCATGTAGAGCGACGTTATTACTTTACTTCCTTTGTATGTTGTCATAATTTCCTCACTGATCGTCACACGCGCTGGGGTGTAGAACAGCTGCTTGCCGTTGTTAGTTTTTATACGTTAAGTACAGACATATGTAGATCATATGTAGACCAGCGCTGGCGTCCGAGAGTCTGATTAAAGTGTGGTCGGCCATACGGTGGCTGGTAAGACTTCAGCAAATAAGCGCTCTAGACAGACACATGCGTGCTACGCCTACATTGCGGTAAAATTGTAAGAGCTTATACTAACATTCCCGCAATGATTGAACTTGAAACGCTTTTAAAGTTATAATAAGTCAAAGAATATTTTTGTTGATAACGAAAGTTCAGATGAATGTTAGGTATAAAATTAAATAAAAAGCCATATAATTAAAGTTTATGTTATAAGTAATATAAGTTAGTGTGGTGGGCGGTCGGCAACAGTGGCAGATTTCCGACCCCACGGCTTATAATAATCCAATAAAACGTGCGATCTTTTCACCCCAAAATAATCCACTTGCAAAACTACTACTGAGGGGAGTTTGTACGAAGCCGAAGCCCTGCGAATTGTGATCGCTATACAATCGATAGATACTATATGATCTATCCACCGGCCACCAACCACCAACCACCGCGACCGCCCGCGCCGCTAGCAGCCACACTGCATCTAAACTGTTTGTACGCAGTTTGTTGTTCTGATACACGTCAAAACAAAATAAGAAAGTATGCTTTTCATTGAATACCATTCTTAATCATAATATTTTCTCGGAACAATAAACAAGCTATGTATCCATAATAATAGAAAAAAAAATATATTTTCAATGAATTCCACGATTTAACAATATTGAAAATTGTCTTAAAAATACATATAATTACAGTGAGGTATTTGCAAACGTAATAAACTAATATTAGATATAAAGATAATTTGAGTTTATCAAACGTGTTGTACACATTTTTAAAGAGTAAGTCAATCGGCGCTCGCGAACGCATTACTGTTACTTACTTACATCGCGAAACTGATAAAGTTTTATCACCTAGCAACATAACGTTGCACGTTCTTACACTGCGGAGGCACTTTGCCTACCGTTTTTACAAAAAAGGCCGTTTTCATTGTAATATTATACACTTGTAGTATATTTGCCGTTTCATATGCAAATATACGTTTACATACGGACTACTCTGCTCTGAAAGTTATTTATGAATTAAAATTTTAATACATTGAAAACCAAGATTTTTTAAACAAAAAGGATTTAATATAGGTATTAACTAAGTCTTCCATGTTGACAAAAAACAATACTTACGTAATTTAGGTATGCAAAAATTAAATGTCCATCTTTTTTTATAAACAAATAGATGAGAGATAATGTATATCGGGTAAAAGGCGCTAAATGCATTTGATGTGACTTGAGTCCTGACTCAGATATGCAGTTGCAGTGGAACAAATTAGCATTAATTAGTCGGGTGACCTACATATCGGCCTAGTGCAGGGAAGGCGCGGCGCAGCGCGGCTCTGCAGTCGCTATTGTTTAATATTTTGTATCGGATTATCATTCCGAGGACGATGCATGTTTTATGTGTATGTCGCACTATTATTTCATAACTGTGAAACTTTGTGTGATGTTCAGAAATTTTATTAAATATATGGAAATAGAATTTCTCTTAAATTTAAAAAATATCTATTTTTTAATGTTTCAATTAATATTACATATACGCCTGTCGTGGCGCAGCGGCACAAGAGTGTGACTGTAACCGACAGGTTCTGGGTTCGATACCCAGTCGAGGAAATGAAATATTTAATATTTTCAATTTAAATATTTAATGTTTCATTTCTTCGCTCTGGTAATAAGGCAAAGCACGGCGTTGAGCCACTAAACACGCAATGCCTCAAATTCGGCGGAAAGTGAGGAACGGAAGTGGAACGGAGTGTCATAACACTAGGTTCCACTTCCGTTCCCTCTGCCTACCCTGCCTAGTGCGGGATACAGCGTGAAGCTGAAAAGAAAAAAAAATCCTAAAGAAAACAAAAAAAAAATCAATTAATATGATTTCATAGTTTTTGATATTATTCAAACATAGCTATAAAAATGTATATATTGATTTTATCCCTTTCATTTTTAACTTTACTTCTTTTAAATGAGTACAAGAACTCAATAGCAAAAGACAAGATCATGTAAATTAACATAATTCAGTCATTCAAGTGGAGATCACGCCTCTATCTTTCATTTTTCCAGTCAGACACTGTTACTAGCCATATAAATAAAATTACAACATTTTTATTGTTAATTATAATGTACTATGTATCAAATTTAAGTACAAGTTGATAAAACACTGGATTATAGCTGCATAACTGATATGAAGATTTATGATTAATTTATGTAATGTATGCCACATATACCGTTAGTAGAGTAATCCTAGTGGTAACTCACTCCATTCCTCACCTTTAGAAACATTTTGTTTTGAAATGTATTTTGTCCACAATCACCACATTCACATACATTATTTAACGAACATAAAATAATAAACACAATTCTTACATCACATTTGTATTATTATGTGTTTATATTTTTTATATTAACTGATAAAAGTATATTTTATTTTCATCCAGATGGACAAGTTTATAAATAACTCCAGTCTTTTATTAAAAAAATCTTTTGAAATTAAGTTTAATTGGGTAAATTTTTCAATAAGTAAAATTTCTGTGAATAATGAACATTTCATAAAGATTCATGAATATTTCTTTGACTAGTACAAATAAGTACAACAAAAGTTGTAATTATGTGCCTGGTGGCAGCGGCTCAAGGGCATTCTCATTAGTGAAATATGTTGGTCTGTCTGTATTGTAATAGGCAGTGATATGTTCATTTGACACCAACACACTAATAAAATCACTTAGCGAAGCCCAACATGTTATATGTTACTTGTTAATTATTATCAATTGGTATATGTTTGTTATAAGACTATTGTAAAAATTGGATATGACATATTTTTTATTCTTATATTAAATAATTATATTAAAAACTGTATCCTACTAGCTGTTAAGAGGATCTAAGTGTAAGCTTAAAATACATAATAAAATGAACTCAACCAGCACGATACTTTTATATGTAATACTCAACTGTTACAAGATTAAATTATCCTTTTTTCTGGATAAACGCATGAGAAAAATCGATATTTCCAACAACACAAGACGCCGCAGGCGAATCGTTAAATAAGTATTCGATTAAAAAAATTAAATCTATCTCCATATCAATCAACGGAGTGCAGCGTTTCTTTTATAATTCTTACTAACTAACAAATAATTACAATAAAAAAAAGATATAATAAAAAACAGCAATAAAACACCGGCACTCACCCATTTTGACGGAGTTAGTTGTTCACCACACTATATATTCGTTAATGTTTGTTAAGCTTCATCACAAACTATAATTATGTTATATTCACGTGAACACTGATATGTTACAGTAGAGACCGGAATGGAAGTGGAACTGAGAGCAGAGGCCAGAGGGCTGAAGGCATGAGGACGGGCACGGGCAGGGCGCCGCCGCAGCTGTCAGTGGCGCGCGTGCGTTCGGAACTCACTGTGTAGCTGTAGAATACGTTCGGTTTCTTATCGCGAGCCGTGAAGGTCTTTACTTACTTATTTCTAATAAGACATGCTTATTATTATCTGAATGTTATTTTTGTGGCCTCAATTTATTTATTTTGTACATTGTTAGCAAAATATAACTGTTTTATAGTTAAGTTGTTTTAGAGTTGTAGTAAGGAGCACTTTTTTTCTCTTTTGTCCTCAGCTTAATAAATTTTCTATTTAAAGAAAATATTTTTGATCACCAAATTTTATATTATTATATCTTTTCATATCTATGACGTTTCCAAGCGACATAGCTACTAATGATTGTGTTCTTTGATGATAATTTCAAATATCAATTCGTTTAAACTCAGCAAAATCTATTAGTAAGTAAAGTTACTATAATTTCTATGATTTTTTTACATTATATGATAGTAATAAACTAAAAATGTCTAAATATTTTATACAGGTAGATCCTTGAATCATTTTTTTCGTATTGACTTATTTCAAACATTTTCTACAGTTAAGAATTTTTTTATTTTTGTAAATTTATATTTAATTTGTATTTTGTTCACTATGGCCTATGAATATTATATAATGTTTCTTTTTCATTAATTTCTCATGTAAATGACTTTGTCGAAGTGAGAACAAAGATCTTTAAACCGGAGGACGCAACCGTGTCTTATCAGATCGGGGGTACAAAATATAATTTAACATACCTAATAAAATTTCCTCAAACTAGACTTCGAAATAAACATCAATAATAATAAAAAGCAAAAGGAGGGTAGGTATTTAAAGAAAAGGCAAACATGAACGCTTCATAAAATAAGTGCTTTATTGATTAATTTTCGTAGGTATATAGATAGGTACATAATTTAAAAATAAATTGTACGTGTTTTGTTAAACAAACAAAAAAAACCACTTAAATAACAGCGGGAAAATCCACAACTTATTTACAATTTAGGAAAAAAAACCTTATGATATGCGAAAAACACGAATGTGCTTAAACTATTGGCTTTTAGTATCGTGTACTAATGCGACTGTGAGAACCATACATTAAGTTTTTATAAGGATGAATCATATTTTATCATAATAAATATGTAATTCCGCAACATGATATATTTAAGATAAACCTGATAAGAATGTAATTATTTCCTATGACGTAAGTGACAAAATGGTGTAGACATAGCGCATATGCAGTACGGCTCCCACAGCTCGTCCCTTACGGAGTGCTATCAAAGTATCAATTAAACAATAATTTGGTTAGGAAGGCGTCTAACGGTATAAGTGAGTCTGCACTATCGTCTATCCGCGATCTATACACTAGTATCAATATACACAAACCGATTTCATATATTTACATAACCGAAGACACAATAAATATTAGAACGTTCTGCTCTCTGTACAATATCGTAAAATATGTAATAGACTCTCTCCTTATAATTTATTCGATCTGTCCATTTAGCTGGAAGTACCAAGTACCATGTCACATTCAACATTCAAGCGTACAATGTACTCATATAGCATAGACGTTAGACTATACGTAGAGCGGTATAGTTGCAACTAGCGCTGTGTAGCCGAGTGTGTTGGACATGTATTTGGTACGCACTTTGCAACTCTGCCGAAATATGAAAGAGACAAATGTATACACTACAAGTTAAACAAGTAACTCCCTCTAAAATGTCCATTAACAAGAAAAAAACAAAGTTAATAGCTTGGTAACTGTGAACTGTAAATGTATTAAGTCTGTACTCATTATTATCTACATTAGTTTAGCGATCAATTGTTACTTTAACTATTTGTTATTGTTTTAAATACATTTAGTTTAAAATACGTTGCAAAGTATTATATTGGGGAGTGAATGGTCAGACATTAACTTTTTACAAATACATGAAAAATATATGCAATATTTTGTCATGAATTTGAATATACATACAGATAAATAAGTAATAAATTATGAAAAAAATTTAGAAGACTAAATTAATATTAACAAATAATATGAACTATTAGAGGTAAAAACATATATAAAAATATATTAACACGTTAACAAGCTCGCGATTTACTATTGTTATGTTTATAACCAATATGTCCACGTGTGGAGGCTCCACGTCGCTAACACTAAAGTACATATTTCTATAAAAAGAACATTTTGTTTAAGAAATTCTTAATGTTTTTAGCTATACATATATATCCAATTTAGATTGTGTTATACAAACATTTCTTTTTCTAGACAAATCGAAGCGAATGTGTAATTAGTTTCAATACAAAAATACTATAATCATAATATATATATATATATATATATATATATATATATATATATATATACATATATATATATATATATATATATATATATATATATATATATATATATATATATATATATATATAAAACATTTTTAAATCTAAAGCATTTTTTTTTATTTCCAATAATATCAATTTTCCAATAAATTCAAGTATTTCTTTGACTAGAATTAAGTGGTGAGAGTGTACAGCGTTGTAGTCAGTTATATATTGAACATATATCGTCGACGAATGAGCCAGCTCAGTGTAATGAAGTGGTAGATGCCGTTTGGGCGCAGCAGCTCAATGTTCATTCTAATGATTAAAAAAACAATATGTACATAAACTAGAATATTCGGCAAAGAAATAACATTGCAAAATTTGGAGTGACTTAACATTTTTCAAGTGACTATATTACTAATGATATAAAAACTTATAATGTAGCGGCTTTGGATGGTTTTCGAGATGTACGTGTATATTAATTAGTAGAACAGATAAGGAACAAACAAAGCTTATTAACTCCTATTTTATAATAATAAACCCTATCATATTAAATTGCATTGTTTTCGGCGACACCATAGACGCTGTAGATCTGTTTACAATCTAATTATTAATATGTTGGTTACAAATGTTATATTAACCATGTTGATCAGAAGGTGACCCGCAGGTCAAACGTTTAGTTAATGTCCAATTTATTTATTTTTTAAATTCTGCGTACAACTAGCTCACTACAAGAAGGTTATTTTACCGATTTGTAGAAAAAAATGAGCAATTATCACATTAGTAGAGATTTTTTACATTGTCAATATAGAGCAAAACAACCGCACCGACACTGACGCCGCTCGACGCGTGTCCACATCGACGGGTCACACTCACTTTCAATACTAATTCACCATATATAGATATAGAGTAACATCAAATTTAGATATTATAATTTTATACAATTCTGACGGAAAGTAAACGTTGTATACATTGATTGTAATTTGTAACTTTACTTGCTGACATATCAATAAAATATGCTTTAGCATTATATTACATACATTTCATTGTAAATGTTGCGCACTGAAACGTGTAACAAGTGAAGTATTCAATTAAAAGACTGAGAAATAAGTTCGTTATTAGTGTACGATGATGAACCATGAAGTCACTCGTCGTCGGTGTCGCCGTCGCTGCAGTAGTCGGCGTGCGTCTGCGGACCGCACGTCTGCGCCAGCCGGCGGTAGTAGTTGAGCCACTCCTCCAGCATCTGCGCCTGCAGCAGCGAGCGCGGCGCGGGCCGCGGCGCCGCCGCCAGCACGCGCCCGCACGCGCGCACGCGCAGCCAGCGCCGCAGCGCGCCCGCCGCGTCCGCCGCCTCCGCCGCCGACAGGAAGTGCACCGGCAGCAGCTTGCCGCCCGCGTCCGCCAGCGGCAGCGCGCCCTCCACGCCCTGCGCGCCCTCCACCGGCACCAGCGCGCTGAAGTGCCCGCGCGTGTACACCAGGCTCAGCGGCGAGTCCGAGCAGAAGGCGGGCTCCCACAGCAGCGGCAGGTACACGCCGCGGAAGCACGCGTAGCCCAGCGCCTCGCCGCGGAACGAGTCCACCACGTCGGCGCCGTACACCAGCACGGGGCGGCGCAGCACGTGCGCCAGCGCGAACACGTGCAGCTGCTGCAGCGCGGCGCCGGGCCGCGCCGCCGCCGCCACCAGGCGCGCCCACTCCGCGCGCAGCTGCGCCTCCTCGGGCGCGTAGTGCAGCGCGGCGGCCTGGCGGCGCTCGTGCGCGGCCCAGCGCGCGTACAGCGCGGCGGCGGCGGCGCGCGCGCGCAGCGTGTCGGCCAGCGCGGCGCGCAGGCTGTTGGCGCGGTCGCTGACGCCGTAGGCGGCCTGGCACAGCGCGTCGGGCAGGCAGTCGCCGGCCGAGCGGTTCCACAGCGGCAGCAGGCGCGCGCGCGCGGGCGCGGCCAGCGCGGCGTGCGCGGGGTCGGCGGCCAGCGCGCGCGCCGCCTCGCGGTCGGTGAGCTCGGCCAGCAGCGTGCGGCGCACGGCGCGCGGCAGCTCGCGCAGCGCGGCGGGCAGCGCCAGCGCGGGCAGGTCGTCGAGGTAGCGGCAGGCGAAGGGCGGCGGCGCGGCGCGCAGGCCGGCGGCCAGGCGGCGGCGCAGCGCGGCGGCCAGGTCGGGCGCCACGTGCGAGGGCGCGCGCTTGAGCGCGGGCGGGCCGGAGATGCGCGCCAGCAGCGCGGACAGGATGCGCTGGCGCCGGAAGCGGATGGCGAGGTGCACGAGCGTGTGGCCGGCGTCGAAGGCGGAGGCGCGGTCCAGCAGCGGCAGCTCGTGCGGCTGCAGCGCGCGCGCGGGGTCGCCGCCGGCCGCCAGGTACGCCTCCACGCAGCGCAGGTCGTCCTCCACGACGCCTGCACGCGCAACACCAGTATGGTCAGTTCGGCGACGTAGATAAAAAATGTATTGTTTCAACATCAGGTTTCGTTCATTTGTTTTATTTATTTACACTTTGACACCAAAAAAATGTATATACAAGTATAAAAAATATAAAAGAAAGTTTTGATGTAGAGGCATCCTTATCACTATAGATGATTGGATGGTTTGAAGTTTGGGTTGGTTTATCTGCCCTGCGGTAAGCGGAACATGCACGTACCCATGCAGGCCTGCAGCCACAGCCAGTCGGGCTGCGTGCGCCTCTTGCGTCGCGCGCCGCACTGCGCCTCGTCCGCCTCGTCGGCCTCGCCCTGCTTCGCGCCCACGCCCACGCCCACTCCCACTCCCACGCCCACGCTCACGTCGCTCACAACGCAGTCTGCAACCACACTGCACCACTCAATACGCAATGTCATTAAAAATGGATGATACATGAACACAGAAATACGTCAACACCTAATTCCCCTATCGGGGTCTATCCGACTGCATATGGAATACAGTTGAATTTTGATAACTCATGTTATTGTGCACATATTTAAATTTATATTCCATATTATATTTTTGGAAACACTTGTCATATCGACTCGAAGGTCGTCTTCTGGTAATATGGTTCAAAACACTGATTTCCATTTTTTTTTTATTTCCATTTGTATTTGTACGTTTGTACGCCCTTATCTCAGAAACAGCTAACTTTATTTAAATACAATTCATATATTGACAACTTTTCTTCAACATTTAGGGTTATTTTGTTTAAATAAATTGATGAATAAACAATGAACTTAATTTAAAATATTTAGTTGAACAGAATAGCTACGATACGTTGATGTCAGACGAGACAGAGAGAGCGACTCACCCGCGGGCGCGCGCACGGAGGACGCGGGCTGCGCGGCGCCGCACATGGCGCAGCGGCCGGAGCGCGGCCAGTTCTCGTACGTGCACGTCTGAAAGCGACACGTCATGTCTTATACACATACGTCGCACACACACACACACACACACACACACACACACACACACTGTACTAGCACACTAACCGCACAGGCCCACTTGCCCAGCGAGGAGGCGCCCGCCTGCCCCTGCGGGGACGATATCCGCAGCGGCTTCAACCTCTCCGCCACGACGTCAGCCTCTGAAACTGTACCACACATTATTATATTATATTTATTCTATTGTTTTTACTAGAAGTACAAGGCGCGATGGTTGAACTGAGCTACGCACTTGGGCGAGTGAAATGAATTAATTTGCAAATTTTAAACAACCATACTGTAACATTTGTGTTTCCTGAAGTATGCCATTGTCTATTTGACCAACAGTTTTTTAATGATATTTTTTAGTTATTTTCACGCCATAAACGCTTGCGGGACACATATCATGATAGTAAGAGAGAGAGAGAGAGAAAGAAACCATAACGGGGAACAATCGAGGACAGGCAAGCAACGTGACAAGGACTCCTTACCACAAACCTCCTCCGTGGGCAGCGCGCTGGCCCCGTCTTGTAACTTGAATATATCCTCGCCTAGGGACGGCTTGGGAGTGCGGCACATCGTGCACTGGAACCATGTTACACATTAAATTAATAAACTATAAACACTATATTAAACAGAAGAACATGTTTGAAACTACCAAGTTTGAATTACACAAAAACAAAAATTCTTCTTAGGCTATCATGGTAATATTTCAGTACAACCCACAGTAGGCGAGGTCAGAGTTACCTTCCATACCTGGAATGTGTCACTCTCACGTGTCCACACGCCATTTTAACTATTTCTATTTGTGTAGGGGGTAACGTCATACTATACTTGAATCCACATGATTAATTAATTACTTAAATAATTTATAAAAGTCGATACTATATATAATAAACGTGTAACTGTAACCGACAGGTTGTGGATTCGATCTCCACTCGAGGAAATGAAATCTTATTAATATTATAAATGTGAAAGTTTGTACGGATGTGTTTATGTTTGTTACTCTTTCACGCAAAAACTACTGAACGGATTTTCATGAAACTTTGCAGTAATATATCTTTGATATCAGAATAACATAATAAGTTAAAATTTATAGGGATTTTTAACCGACATAAAAGGAGGTTCTTTTATGTATGTTCCCCGATTACTCGAAGATTGGTGGACCGAATTCCAAAATTATTTTTTTGTCCGAGAGGATATATTTCACAACTGGTCCCATGGTAAAAAGACCAGGATCTGATTGATGATGGAATCCTGGAGAAATCGAGGGCAACCCTCAAATTTGAAAGGCACAGAAGCGGTTTTTTCGCATAGTAACGTAATTGGGAGATCTATATCTGACTATCATCTCATTTTATTAACCGACTACAAAAAAGGAGGAGGTTCTTAATACGTATGTTCCTCAGATTACTCGAAGATGAGAAAACCGATTTAAAAAAAAAACTTTTTCATCGTTAGAGTTACAAAAAGATAATTAATGTAGAATTATTTATCTATACATATAATAAAATTATAACAACCTCATGTCTGTACATACAACCAATAGAAGCCATAAATATAATTTATTTTTTTTTTGTCTGCCTGTTTGGTGTCCGCTTTTCACGCAAAAACCACTCAACGGATTTTGATGTAACTTATTTTGTTATATAGGTATTAGTCCTCGCTAACATATAGGCTATCTTTTTTTGGAAATTCGCTCTTTATAGGGGTAAAAGGGTGGGGGTAAGTCTGGAGTCGGTTTGCCTAACTGGCATGCGAAACCAAGAGCACGGCTTCACTTTTAAAAACATACTGAAATGACTTTATTATAATAGTTTTTATCTTCTGTTGGCGCATAAACATCTCTTGGCGAGACGAAGTTCGCGGGCACCAGCTAGTATTTAATATTTTTGATTTAAATATTAAATGATTTCATTTCTTCGCTCTGGTACAAGGCAAAAGGCGTCGTTGAGTACCGCCACTCAACATGCAATGCCTCAACTTCGGCGGAGAGTGGAAAATGAAAGTGGAACCAAGTGTCTTAACACTAGGTTCCCAAGTTCCCTCTGTCTACCCTGCCATGTGATGGATACATCGTGAAGCTGAGTGACTGATACATAATAATGGTAGCAACTTGGAAATATATATGTAGATTGATAAGAGAAAAAAACAAAAGACATTGACATTTTGCTATTAAAGGCTAACATTCATATAGATAAATTATAAAGTTAATTACTTTTTCTCTATATAAGACATCTTTAAACTGAACACATTTATACCATAAACAAAGTGTAACTTGACTGAGGTCGTGGCGCAGCGGCACAAGTGTGACTGTTACCGACAGAACCCAGAAGGTTCGATTCCCAGTCGAGGAAATGAAATATTTTCAATTTAAATATTTAATGTTTAATTTCTTCGCTCTGGTAATAAGGCAAAGCGCAGCGTTGAATTCCGCCATTCAATACGCAATGCCTCATATTCGGAAAGTGGTGAACGGAAGTGAAACGGAGTGTCTTAACACTAAAATCCCGGGTTCCCTCTGCCTACCCTGCCATGTGCGGGATACAGAGTGAAGCTATAAAAAAAAAGTGTAACTAAATTGCGATCAATTGAAAAAGGTACAATCTGTACTAAGACTACTGTACTTCTGTCTATATGTTCATTTGTCAACAGGTTTGTATCCTATAAGTCATATTTCTCTCGCCACTAATACATGAACTATTTAAAATCAAAATAATATACATATTTAGGAAAGCTGCATATCACAATGTGTTTTTTTACTCATGTTCATTGTTAATAGTGAAGAACTATTTGGATGCAAGCCCAACTCGCACTTGGCTTGTTTTATTTAATTTCATGGTTTATTCTGCAAAAAGCAGTGTTAACAGAAGAAGTGTTAAGATATAATTAGATCCGACTAAGTATCGAAACATTGTGTGTTGAGTGTCAGCACTCAACATAGAGCATCATTTTATTAGCATAAAGACAAAATATATAACTTTTGTTTCCTCTGAATCCCAAATACCCAAAATGATTGTTTACAATTAAATGTAGTGCGACAGTGCAACAGTCACCTCAATCACAACAAATACTGTTTGAATATTGACATTTAATTATTGTAGTAGAGCCGTACGAGAGAACCAAATGACAGTAATTGTTGAAGGTCAAAGATCAACAAGGACTTATGACAACATGACAACAATGTGTTTTTTTAAAATAGACACTCTAATATGTGCGTATTTTTAAATCACAAGTACACATTTTTGTTATTATTTTGTTCAGTTTGTGATTATTGTTACCTTTAATTAAAATGTTATGTTTTAATTATAACTCATGGTTTGAGATTTAGTAGATAGGGCTGTAAGCACACAACAGGTTATGGGGGCGATCTCATTCTGAGAGAATAAAATATATTTTCAAGAACAATATTTTATATTTACTCAGGAAACAAGGCAAAATGCAGCTTTAGAGTTTTACTACTCAACACTTAATACAAAAAAATTGCCAACCATCCAATTGGACTCATCACCTACCTCGCTGTGTGCAGGATACAGTACAAAAAAGATAATATTATTGCTAACATGCTTCATCCTGCATATAGCAGTGGGAACAGAGATTGTAGTGTTAGGACACTCTGTTTTTACACAATTATTATTTGATTAACATCTCACCATTTACAAAACACTTCCTTAAGTGGAAATTTCACCTATAACTCAAAACTCCACAATTTTAATGTTAATCTTGAATACCATGATGTACAAATATTTTAACAATGACCACAAAATTAGTTAATGTATGTATAAACTTAATGTTGAGAATAAAGAGAAAAGTGCAAAAAAGAAAATGTCAATTATTATATATTGAGTGGGGAGTAATATAAAAACAACAACAATACCTTTCGTGAGAGTGGAAAGTTCTCGTAGGTACATAGTTCACACTTCCATTTATTACTCTCAGGGAGCGCTGAGCTTGCTGTCATCTGCAATATATATATACAGAAAAATTGTTACTAAAATCTTTTTATAATAAATAATATCCTACATTTATTATTTCTTATACTCATTACTTCCAATTGCTACATCTATAAAAAATAATATTACAAACTTCTTAATGAGTTGCAACATCAAAGCAACACTTAAGTATTATTCAACCTAAAATGTGTATTGTTCAAATTAAAAACTAAAAGAACAAACATCTTAAATGAAAAATTTAACAGGATCAATTGAATGTTAAACTTTAAACATTATGTGACAGCCCAACTTTTCAAACAGTTTGCAGTAGCAGTATGTCACAGGTCATGGATAGACTCAACATTACCTGGGGTATGTTTGTCTGTGAAGAGTAAGGGGAAGTATCTGTCTCCGCTGGACACTCCTCTGGCAGACATGCTTCACTGGATGCAGCCAATGATGGACTTTTCTTGCTGCCATCATGTTGCGACTCCTCACTCATTGTACCATAAATTGTACCATGTGATCAACTATCACAAGTTTCCACTAGGAGGCTTTCATTTTATGGGACACTCAACTATTCATTACAGTGTATTTGCACAGCTGCGTTGATGTTACGAACGTATTGTTTATTGAACAACTCCGATAATCGTGCACGTTAACAAAGATGCGAATGACCTAAAAATAAAGTGACGTTATTAGATTACAAAAATATCACCTTCGCGGTCATATCACAGCACTTAACTTAACTTACACAAATGAATTTAATATTGTAAAGAAAACGCAATAATAAGCATTATTCACTCCATACTATATTCTAATAAGAAATTTTGACAGATCGCGAATGAGCTGTTCAAGGAGGTGCAAGATTTATTTACTCGTTTAGTAAATATCTAGCGAGTAGAGCGAGGTGGTAGGAGAGTTGGCATCGCTCGGGTGTAATATTTGGCGTCGTTACACAACGAAAATGCATCGGAACACGGATGGCCTAAGGTCAAGAACGGTACGCGCTACGCTAGTCGCTACTGATGTCTGATACAATTCACTCACTCACGGCGAGATAACAGAAATAGCACATACACATAGACGTAGCTACACCGCTCGTGCTCTAAAAGGCCGTTTCCTCTTTATTTCTGCAATTCTTACACATGAAATCGGAACTAGTCGAGAAAAATATAGGAAAAATATTGAAGATAAAAGCAATTATGTTTATACGGTATTTTGACAAATAAATTGTGTCAATTCGAATCGGTGGCTCAACTAGCTATTCAATCATCAATGAAATATATATAGCGCAACTCAAACGTTCACAGCATTGGTGCTGAACGAAAACAATTATTGTTTTGGTCCAATGACGACGCAGGGGGACCCTCAACGAACCAATAGCAGCTCTTATAATTTAGATAGAAGTAAAAATGAAGCTTGACAACTACTCTGTGAGCTTTTTATTATCTATGCTATACAAAAGCTAATTAAATTAAAATATTTAAACCACGGAAATATAATGTAGAGACATTAATATATAAAAATTACATATTAATTATTTTTAACATCATCGTATGAGTAATAAAATGTAATTCTTATTATTCCTATATTTTATTACTAAAGCTCTAAAAAATTAATGGTCTTTCTGAAAAGATATATTTAGTCACTGGAAATTTTCATCTGAGATATTTAATTCAAAAGTAGATTAATCGAGATCTAATTATGAACACTTAAATGTATCTAAAATATGACCATTAATTTTAAAAATGTTATTTCAATATATTAAAATATTTTTTTTTTGTTTACTGAGACTTCACTTTCCTTACCGCCTTGCCGACTTAGCTCACGTAACTTAGCACCAATGTGCTAAGTTACGTTTTTAAGATAATTACAATTAATTATCTTAAAAACCTTCATTTTCTTATTGAAGCATTATTCTCTCTCACCCTGTATCCCGCGCGAGGCAGGGTAGCCAAAGGGAACTTGGGAACCTAGTGTTAAGACACTCTGTTCCACTTTTCTCTGAATTTGAGGCATTGTGTGTTGAGTGGCGGAATTCAACGTCGTGTTTTGTCTTGTACCAGAGCGAAGAAATTTATTTTCATAAAATATTTATTTTGAAAATATTTCATTTAATTTCCTCGAGTGGGTAACAACCCATAACTGTTTCATTTATTTCATATCACTGCTGTAAACTTATAAATTGTTTTATTTAAAATGATAATTAAGATTTAGTTCAGTATTGATATTATAATAAAAAGTTAAATAATTCTCGTTATAGTTATTCCTGACTGTGAGTTAAACAGCTTGTGGTTTTCGGTCCCACAGTGGCTGTAGAGTATTGTCATAAAAGTATTTTGAATAAAAGGGGATACATAAAGACAAAAATATCATAAAATGCTTTTATAGGGCTAAATATGGTGTGGTGTATAATAAGAATAAATAAAAAAGATAAAAAAGATTCAATTAAAAAAAATGTTTGCTAATCGTTTCTTTAAGTATTTATTATATTCTTGCCTTAAAAATATTTTTTAATTTAATTCAATATTTATAAGTACGGTACTAATGTACAACATTGCGATAGTCTAAAATTGTTAAATAACGTTAAATACGTTAGACATAAGCTTATAAAAAAAAAGTCATCGTGTTGTTTAATAATAAATGGCAACACAGGTCCCAGATTTGAGTGCGCCGGCATCGCACGTGAACGTGTCGCAAAAATCTCAATAAATTAGTGAAATCACTATGTCTGACGAATATTTTTACGGTTAGTAATATTTTTAAGTATATTATTTATTGGATTATTAGTTTATTTGCAGATTTACGTTTGTACTTTGCTTTTATTGTGTTCTTTAAATTGGCACCCATCTTTGACACCCGGCTACTTCGCCATTTTATTTCACAGCGCATTTTTTGCCATTATATAGATTGTACGGTAAATTTGTAATTATTTAAATCTCTTATTTTCACCTCAATTTGCGTTATATTACATATTTATAGTCGCATTAGCAAAATTATTGCTCCATTTTCATTTAGATACCAATGATAAATTCCAAATCTACTTTTAATAATGGCGTTTTCTTGTAGAATTATGCATTATTTTTTATGTAATTATCCTATAATATTGATCTACGCGTGGTGTTATAATTATATGTTAGGCGTGTATTGTGGGGTGTCGGGCGGGTTCGGCGCGTAATTTGAAAGTATGGCGTCCAAGCGTCTCGCACTACAGTCTGTTGGTTGCTTGAAGTGTTCGTTACCAATATGGAAACTTTAATTTATTCAATTTCGCAATTTGATATGTTGTGATACTACCGAAAAGAAGATAAACCCTGAAGATGTTATACTATGTTTCAGGTGTCACCTTATCATCCTCACACAAGTCCGAGACATGGGATCCGGAGGCGAAAGCGGAATATCCGCGCAGTAACAAACTGTTGATACGCCAAGCATTGCTCGGACCAGACGCTAAGCCTGACGACCTAAATGTTGTACAGGTAAGTTTAAATTACTAAGTAGCTACACCACATTACTACTGTATTGAGGTATTTAATATATAAAAATATTGGTATTATGGCTACTTCTATACGTCGACTATCTTTAATATGATGATAATACAACCAAGTTATTGTGATGGCGTTGTCGCTTCGTTTTGAAGTGACATGGCTGGTGGTGATTGCTTGAGGCATTTGTCTGATTGATTGTACTATTTACCATGAATGTAATAGATGATGTTATTATTTCTATTGATTACAACATATGTCTTTGTTTGTAAGGTGGAGACCATGTGTCTCCAAGAGTCTATCAAAATCCCTGTCGCCATCCTCAAAGTTGGTGAAACAAGGCAAGCACGTCTTGACATTGAGTTTCCCGATGCACCAGTCACTTTCACGCTCATACAGGTAAACTATATTGTATAAATATAGGGAATATAATATAATGCTTTCGAAAATTGTTATTTAAATGGTGAAGGGAAGTGAGACGGAATGCTTTACATTAGGTTCCCAAGTTCCCTCTGCTTACCCTGCCATGTGCAGAATACAGAGTAAAGCTGAGTAAAATGATGTTACTAGAAAAACCATAAATGATGTCAAAATAACCATTATATGAAAAGTATGCAAAATCGTTTTGATGATGCACTACTTTTATGTGATTTTTTCGAGGCATTTGTCTGATAAATTTTAACTTAGGTGCTATTGCTATTTTCTACTTTAGTATGTTATATTAATTATAATTTGTAAATATAGGGCTCTGGGCCAGTGCATTTAATTGGTCAACATTTACTGGGTGCATTGGTTGAGGAGTTTGAGGACATGGAGGAGATGGAGGAGGAGATACTAGATGAAGAGGAGGGAGAAGATTGCCAACTGAAGGTCAGTCAAACATTTTGTGTGCAAATATTAAATATTTTTTAATTAACATTGCTTGCATTGTAATATAAACTAAATAAGTAAAGTAACATTGGGCTTAAATGGTTTGTTTAGTATCCATGTCATATTTTATTGAAACAAGTTATTACAAATTTTTTCAAGAGCACATTAATTGAACAAGACATTTAGTAAATGACTAAATTTACAGGAAGATGAGAATAAAAGGAAAGGACCATCAGGCAAACGCAAGACGAATGAGGTACTGAAAACCTTCAACTAATAACAAATTGTCAGAGGGGAAAGGGCCTGAGGCCCAATGCTGCAGAATACTGGCAGCAACCAACCAATAACTTACAATACTGCTTTTATAATTGTGCCAAGCACAATATGGGCCCCTGTTACTAAATTTATTGACAATGTTACAATGTTAAAACTCAACCAAAATTGGCTGTTGGTTTTCTGTACTCATTCATCCCTTTACCTTCTGATAGCTTACTTACATTTGTTTCCACATTGCATACAGTAAGTGAACACGTTGTAATGTTAAATGGTGTTTGTTATTGCAGGACGAAGACGACGAGGAGGGTGAGCCAAAGGGCAAGAAAGCGAAAATTTCAAACAATGCCAAGGGCAAGGCGCCGTCGCCGAAGAAGAATGCTAAAAAGTGAACCGTGAAACAGCCGGCACCGCACCCTGCCACCTCGCTCGCCGCCGCTCGCCTCGACATGCGCACCAGAAAGACTGATCCGCTCTGGTCCAGAGCCGCGCCGGCGGCGGTGGCAGGGCGCCGGGCGGGGCGCGGAGCCCTAGTTTACGCATAGTGTGGTAATTCTCTAGGTTAGCGTGGGTGTGTGCGTGTACCGCCGGGTACACTCGTTGTATGTCGATCACGATTGAGTGTGATTTATAAACGTTTTTTCTTGAAGTTATCATTTTTTTCATTCCTTACTGTGGTATAGTCTTATTGATGTCAAATTTATTGATAAGTAAATTCACGCAGATGTATTTTTTAAGTTAAGACGTAAGTAATCAGTGTATGTTTAGACGTGACGTTTACATGTGGTGTAGCTGCCGCCGGTCAATGGTCTTTGTAATGAATTGCTAACGATTTCTCCTTTCAGAATGAAAACTGATAATATTATAGTTTGTTTGTACATATACATTTAAAAGCATAAGAACCGTAATAATAAAATCATTTCTAAACATTCTCTTTATGATTCTTTTATTTCATCCCTCGTCAAGTCTACTAGGCTTCAATCAGCAGCGGCACAAGCGCAGTGATTGTAACCGACAGGTTCTGGGTTCGATCCCCAGTTGAGGAAATGATATATTTAATATTAATGTTTCATTTCTTCGCTCGGGTAATAAGGCAAAGCGCGGCGTTGAGTTCCGCCACTCAACACGCAATGCCTCAAATTCGGCGGAAGTGGAACGGAGTGTCTTTACACTAGGTTCCCGGGTTCCCTCTGCCTACCCTGCCTCGTGCGGGATACAGCGTGAAGCTAAGAGAAGAGATAACATTAAATTCATAAGCAAATCTGTGTTGTAAGTAAAATGTATACCTTTAAAGTATGAATAAAAGTTCACCATCTAGTGACTTATTGTTTGATAATGGATTGATTTTGAATGACTATTTAACATAACTTCAAAATACGACACTCGAAACCAGTAGTTATAAGTACTACATCAGTATATACCAGTAAGTACTACATCGAAAGAAAATATTTCAACTTTTGAATTCTTGTAAGTGTATTTATTTTTCGTGAAACGCGTATTTAGTGTAAAAGAAAAATTTAATTATAAATATATGTAAATTAAAAGTTAATTTTATCAACTTTAAGGTGCATTTTATAGAAACCGGTAATCTCTACGCACTCGCGTAATAACTTTAGCTGCTGTGGAAATATGGATCATTTTGAAATGCTGTAATTTTTAAACTAATTGAACGCTCTGGCTAACGTTCAAAATCGACCTTCATAATCGTCTATATAATAAGTATGTGGAGTCTCATTTAGTACCTCTGGAAATGTAGACACGTGTTTAATTATATTACATGTTAACATATAATGTTCCGACTAGGTATTTCTATTTCCCTCGGCCTACCCTGCTTGTGCGGGATACAGCGTGAAGCTAAAAAAAACGGGAAAACGCGTTCTAACGAAAAACTAGTTTTAACTGTGACATGTACAATTATATGTATTTGCTGACTCAACTCGCCGAGTTTAGTTGAAATATCACAGAATTTTTAAAAGTTGCGTGATGACGACAAAGAATCGTTAGATTTTAAAAAATTCTAAAAATATGCGTGATTTGTGATTGGATTTGGGAGAGGAGGGATGTATTTGTCTTAAACCTCACCACGTGAGTTCCTAATAAATATTTTTATTTTACGTTTTTAAACGTTTCACCAAGGGAGGAGGGGTGTTTAAATTCTACAAAAAACATCACGTGATTAATGGACGACCCCTAAATGGGCCAAATTGCCTTTCGCCATTTTAATGTTGTTTATGCTCTTCTAACGTCGTGAACCAACCTTTTACCTCGCAAACAACGGTATAACAAATATAATAAATAATAATTCATATTACATAATGCACCGAAGTCACTGTAGTGAACTTACTATTTTTTTATATATTAATAATTTTGAACATATCTTTTTAGGTTATGTATCAAGTGATCGTAGCGTTTTGCGCTCCGTTCTCTCTGGCTTGCTCGCTAGGGATATAGCGTGATGCTATCAAGTTCGTGATGAAGCAGTCAGTATGGAAATGATTATGCCCAATAATTATAGTCTAAAAACCATCACTCTTAATCACAAGTGACATTCTGATGCACCAGATGTTGCACCTCATTTGCTTACACGTTTTATGACGTCATAGCGTCGATTACTTACATTATTTTTTATGGAAAAGACGGCAAACGAACGTACGGGTCACCTGATGATATGTGGTCATGCCATCACGCCGATTTTAAATGCCGGGGGTGGAGTCTGCCCATGCGTGTTGTCATTACTGACAACGCGGCTCACGCACATAACAATAACATATTCGAGATTTCAAATATATATATTTTGTAGATCACCCACTGCAGAAAATATTAGATAACTGTAGTGGCGCAAGGCTACAAGCGACAGGTTGTGGGTTACATCGATCTATTCGAGGAAATAAAATTATTATTTCTTTGCTATGGTAAGAAGGCAAAATGCAGAGTCGAGTTCCGACACTCAACGCGGTGAAGTGTTTCAATGAGAACAGAGGGTTTAACAGTAAGTTTAGAAGCTGTTAACTAAAAATTTAACAAATAAAACAAAATAGGATCTTTGGTATTTTGTTTTTGTATATAAATAGTAAATTTGTGTATTGTTATTATTATGTAGACTACATTGATATTTTTTATTTACTAAGGCGGATGGCCTCATATCTTCCTATGTACGTTTATTTAATAAGGCTAGTAATATTTTATTTCTATCTCTTTGTATTTTATTGGAATCCTCCACAGCTCTTACGAGTTGTTCAAACTTGTCAGTTTCCTTGGTCTGTATGTTAGTTATAATTTGCCTAACTTCAGAGAGGCTCAGTTTCTCTGTGGTATTTGGGATAGTGGACAGTTTTTTATGTAACTGTTCATCACGATAAATTTGTTCAAAGTAAGAGAAATATGGCCACGCAACATCTGTGCCAGTTTCTTGTTTTCTCTCTAATAACCTTATATAAGTTTGCTTCAAATTTCTAAATTTTTTATCACATTCTGCAGCTGTGAGACCTATTTTTGGTCCAATTTGTTTCCATAAAATTTTTTTTCTTGAAAGGGGGCTAAATTTGTCCTTATTTTTGACACAAAAATCTAACAACTTGTCAACATAATCTTCTGATAATTGTCTCTCTTGTGTTTCATCTACAACTGAGCGAGATTTATTTTCAAACAACATCACAAAATCCTTGTAGTATCTCCATTTGCTCAAAGACTTCTCTGCCCCGAGTCTCTTTTTTAATCTATTATATGTTTGCTTGAGATTTCTGAACTTGCGATCGCATTCCTTTGCATTTTGTCCTACAATTTGTGATATTTCTTTCCAGAGTTGTTTTTTCTGATACTTGGGATTTCTGAACTTGTGGGCAATTTCTGTATATGAAGATATTAATAAACGTGTTTTATTTCTGTCCCAAGATTTTAGATGAGGTGTATAATCATAAAATATCCTTTCAAAATATTGATAATACGGCCATTTTACTAATTTACCAGTTTCTTTATGTCTCTCGATCCATTTAAAATAAGTTCGTTTTAGATTTTTAAACTTGTGATAACAATTGTAATCAGATGTATTTAATTGAAGAGCAATATTTCTCCAAATATCTTTTTGTTGAACCATATTGTTATTTTGAAATTTACTTATATTTTCAATGTACAGACTTAGTAATTTCCTAGTCTTAGTGTCTTCCCAAGGCTCTAAAATGGCTGAAATCATTGCTTTACAATCCTTGAACACCTCTTCACAAATGTTATAATGTATCCATTTTATGTTTCTACCTATTCTTTTCTTTCTGAATAGTCTTATGTATGTTCTTTTGAGGCTTTTATACTTTTTCTCACACTCATCAGGTGTAGTTCCCATCAGTATTGCTATTTCATCCCACATAATTTTTTCATTATTTACACATTTAAATCTCTTGTCGGCACAGAGTGTTAGAAATTGTTTGGTTTTATTTCGGTCCCAAAAGCTTTCTTCATTTCTAATGTCCTCATTTTCATTGTCTTGGAGAGGTAATAGAACAGATTCTGCAGTTATAACTGTGGGAGTGCCAGTTGATGTAGGTACAGTGAGAGGGGGTTCAACATTGTTTACTTGAATATATTGTCGAGCTTCAGCCGTACCTGCAATATACCTCGCTTCTTCCTCAGCAACTGCAACCAAGAGTCAAAGCTATTTAGATGCAAAATTTAGAAAACAGAAAAAAATGATAGACATTGATAATGATGAATTAAAATATAAAATCAAATCTTTATTGTTAGGCCATTGTGTCACTTTGTCATATCATCTGAAGTAAAAAATAAGACTGAATTGGGGAATCCTTTAACGTAATTTCCTCATACTGAAAACAAAGTAAAGTGTGGTGTTGAGTTTCATCACTTAATACAATGTATAGAAAATTGGATGATGTATAAAAAACAGTGTTTAAACCAATAGGTCTTTTCTGCCTTTCCTGCATTTTTTTGTATAGAGCCAAGAGCCTGAGAAAAGAATTATAAAATCTAAATAAATATTATATTCAAAAGAAATTACTTTGAGGGTTTTGTATAGTACAATTATTAGTACTAAATATGACATTGCTTTGATCTTCTCTAACCACAAACCAGTAACTTTGATTATGTTCACTATTGATATCCATATTTAACATCAATTTATCTGTTTAGGTAGATGAGAATTCATTCACACAGCGAGTCATTCCTTGATAAGAAAACAATGCAAAACAAAATATGTATGCTGACACGAGACATGCTTTATGCACATAAAGGACAAACGCCGTTAATATAAATATAAACTATTCACAATCTTAATCCATAATCTTATATTAACACATCCATAAACTATATTAACACATCCATAAAATTATATACAGATCGAATTCGAAACGCTAAAGAAGTCACAGTTGACAGTCGGCTGTCAAATATTCACTACTATATTCACTACGGGTCTGGTTCGATATGTGCTCAAAGCACTGAGCTCCAGCCGCTTACATTGGTAACGTGCGGTCCGATATTAGTGAGCGCACCAACGTCTGTTGGCCCAGTACTAACAATTCAGACCACTTATGAGCGTGCTTACGATTTTGACAAGTTAATATTTTTAACTTGTCAAATTCGTAAGCACCTAACAGAGCAGATACTTGAATACAAGCATTTTCCGCAAGTATTTTATAATCTTCATCGGCTACGCCACATACTCCACTCATATTTATATAAAAAAATGCTCTATCAGGTAAGGTTAGGATAGTATAGTGAATTGACGATAGTTACTTTGACGTGAAGGAAATATATTAAACGTCAAGTATAGGTCAAAATAACGTCTATGGGCCTGGTCCGTTAAAAATACTCTGTTAGATGCTTACAAATTTGACAAGTTAAATTTATTAACATATTAAGTTCGTAAGCACGCTCACAAGTGGTCCGAATCATTAGTACTACTTATAGACGTTGGCGCGCTCATTAATATCAGACCGCACGTTAGCAGTGTAAGCAATGTGAGCCATGTGAGCACTATTCGGACCATGGCCTTAAATCCCATTTAATATATGGGATTAGCAAATTAATTTTAGTGGCGCCCTCATATTTTTCGTAATCTTTCGCGATAAGCTAGTTAAGTTACTAGTCGTGTTACTGTTTTATTATAATAAGTTAATATTATATCTAATATAGATAATATAGATAATACAAAGTTTACTTGAAATTATCTATATAATTCTTCATAATTTAATCTATTCAAAAAATTTACCATGATTCTTAAATATTTGTATAAAATATATATATATGTGGTAAAATAAGTAATTAAGAAAAATAATATTGGTATTTTATGTTTAAGCGTTATAGCTTTTTCACTTATTCTTCAATATTTTATAATAGTTTGTTTTTACAATTTGTACCGTATCCCGAAGTGATTTTATTTGATTTTGCGGCTGGCAATCCTTAAATCCATCATTAAAAAAACGCCATGTTTAGATTTGCTTTTGTTTTGGCTCCTTTGGCTGTTAAATGCGATTGACGCCATTAATGTGCCGCTTCTTGGTGTTTAGAGTGATTTGATCACAAATTTATAACATATGTAACTAATTGCACAAAGAGTTGTGACGCATGAATATACTACTATATCGTTGTTCGTGTTTGTGTTGTAGTTATTATTTGAAATCAAACTGTGACACCGGTGAGTACAAATGTAATACAAAGTGACGCTATCTCAGTCTCTTAATATAAATGACAAATTTTTACTATTGTAATTGATGTGGCTTATTTTTTAATTCTTTTGGTAAATTTTAATAAAGTTCCATTTTTTATTCATATTATTTTCCTTAATAAAAGTGGCGGGAAATAATTCCGTGACAGGCTATCATAACACGTCGAGTCTACAGAGTATATAGTTTATTGAAGTGTTATACTTTTAGGTCTTAGCGTGCGTCTTTCCGAGGATGTAATTTTTTTAATTTACAGAGAGTTTGTATTAATTTTTTATTGACCTTTTCCCCAAAATTCCAATCTTAAAATATCATTGGTTTCTAAAATAATTTCTAATGAGAGTGTACTTTTCCCTAATTTTTAAGCCGAAAAAAGACCCAAATCTTTGGTTAAATCGGCAGGTTAATTAGTATCCAACTTTTGCTTTGTAATAAGTATTTTGAGTTTGTTAGATGTGCATCATGATTGTTTTTATTTGTAAGAAACCTCTAGGGAGTAAAAAAAAATTGCTTCCTTAGTGAAAATTACCTTGATTAATCAAAAGCTAAACAATATGGACAATGAAGAATTCCTACAATCTCTATGCTAATTCAATTCAATTCACAAGTTGCTAATGCTAATTTGAGTCAACTTCATTTGCATGATATGTTAAGTCTTGATAAAATAATGACTCCTGATGAATATCACTCATTAATTTTCAAAGGTTTTTATACAAATAGACAAATGTAAAAATGCTGGGTCTGGATTATGTTTGACCAAATTATTGCAAAATTTACACACTATTTGTTGAGGATGGGAGAAGTCACATTTGTTCAAAGCTTCTTCACCAGTAGAACAATCCTCTAATAACAGTTATAGAACAAATTATGTTGTTGATGGTGAAATTTATTTTTAAACGACATTCTTGAAAAGAAGCATATTTGGTATGTAAAAGTAGAACATTGTGGGCTGTCAGTATTGATGGCTACTTCGAAAACTGACTGACATCTATCAACAGAGATAGTACACCCTTGCCTCGCCTTAAAAATGAATTGAAGAAACTGTATTCCGAGACTGATTACCCACAATTGCAACCCTAATTATTTCACAAACATTCATCTTTAATACTAAATTCTGGGTACCAATACTAATACCGAATTCTGGATTATATAAAAAAGAGCAAAAGCTGAAAAATACTATTTTAAATATATGAAAATTTTTGTGTTTAGGCATCAATCATGAAAACAATGTTAAGGTATAAAAAATATGTAAATTTATATTTTTTTACTTCAACATATATTTATTATAATTTTGTTCATGAGTCCACGAGTTTGTCACCATTTGGTCTGTAGATTAGGCCTTAATTTAAAAATTCTGCCTCATTGGTGGTGGACTGTAATAGGTTCATTAAATAAATAAGAAAAATAGATTTACAAAAAGATTTATCATAAATAAGAAGTATATATCACTAAAAGGCCTCATTGTTCATGTGTATCTTGATCTTAGGAGTATTTAACCTGGCCAACTGTGTCCAAATAACACATTTATAAACATAATATAAAATAAAAATTTGCATCCTCTGAAAAAGGTAACCCTAAGTGTAACATTTCAATGGACTAATATATTACATATTTACATTTAATAGAAAACTTATCAGGATCACTTTATTTTAACTCTCGATGTAAGAAGAGGGGTATCATAAGTTGGAGCTGTGTGTCTGTTTGTGGCACTGTAGTTTTACACCAAACTATTTAACAGTCTGTAATTGATTAACCATATATAGTAGATTTATTTTATGATATACATTGAATTATTCAAACTTGACATGGAATTGGTATCTTTTACTCAACACATGCTACACATAACAGGATAGGCTGGAAATGTAGTGTTACCATGCTCTGTTCGGTTCGGTTTTTTTCTGTTGTTCCCGACTGTACGCCGAATTCTGTAGACATCGCGTGTTTAGTGGAGGAGCTCAGCGCCGTAACTTGTCAATTTGTCGTTACCAGAGCAAGGAAATGAAAATATCAAATATTTTATTTTTTCAAGTGGGGATTAGTACGCAAAACCAGTCAGGGTTCACACGCACGCGCGCACGCTTGTGGACCAGCAGTGGATAGGACGTCCACATAAACTGAATATTATGTATTTGTAGTTTATCAGTAATGTCCGGCGGCCGGCTAGTCGTGCTAGATCGGCTGGGGCGGGATGTGAAGGCGTTTCCTCTGGAGGAGGGCCTGGCGACGATCGGCAGCGACCCTGTGTGCGACATACGGGTCATCCTGCCCACTGTCAGCCCGCATCACGCCACCGTCGTGGTTCATACAAATCAAGTAAGAAATTTGTATGTAATGAAATATTTTAAAGATATTACTCTCAGCTTCACGCTCTCAGTATCCCCTGCACATGGCAGGGTAGATAGAGGGAACTTGGGAGGGAACCTAGGGTTAAGACACAACGTTCCACTTCCGTTCCGGGGCAAAGAAATTCAAACATTGATAATATTAAATATTTCCTTTCCTCGAGTGCGGATCGAACCCACAACATGTCCTTTACAGTTACACGCTTGTGCCGATGCACCACGACAGGCCTCAAGGATATTAAATGTATTATAGATAGATTTATTACGACTTTAGATGTTATGATTGCTTCGTAAATTGGTCGTTTATTTAAACACCGACCCCGTGATGATGATCGTGTCCGGCGCAGACGGTGGTGCGCAGCGTGTCGGCCGCGGACACGCTGGTCAACGGCGCGCCCGTGAGCGTGGCGGCGCTGCGCCACGGCGACACGCTGGGCGTGGGCGGCCGCGCGCTGCGCTGGGAGTACAGCGACCCCGCGCGCCGCCGCCGCCACCCGCCCCAGCCCACCCAGCCAGGTACCTTCGCAATCGCGTGTTATCATAAATATTTCATTTGAAAATTTATATTTAATTTCTTAATTAATTCTCATCTAGCCATCAAAATTAAACGATATAACTATTTAGTACAAATGTTTGGCAGCCCTGTTCCGTGCGGCGGTGGCGGGGGCGGCGGGGGCGGGCGCGGGGCGCGCGCGGGGCTCGCGGCGCCGCACGCAGCCCGACGTGGCGCCGGTGCTGGCGCCCGCGCACCGCGCCTCAATGCCGGGTGCTCACACACGTCTTGCTTCTATATTATATATTACTTGTCCCTCCAATTCGAGTCATTGCAAGTTGATTGGCGGAGTTCAACGCCGTATTTTATCTTACAAGAGCGGAAATGAAATAATTGATTCACCCAAGATGGAATTAAACCCACGATCTTCATGTTTCCAGTCATGACGGGGTTTTTGTGGAATTTTTATTAGCAATTTCTCAAAGTTTCAATTTTATCTGATATTGTTTAAAGTTAATTTTCAATTTCCTATAAATATAAGCTATTACTAAATAAAAAAAAATATTTTATAATATATTGTACATTAACAATTTGTTAACAATAACTATGACTTGTAGGCTCATCCAGTGGGAAGCAGATAGCGATAGTGCAGCCACAGCGGCGGGAGACCAACGTTCAGAGTGGTAATATCTCCTAACTACATGTGTCTCGCATATAGCAGAGTATGGAGAAGAAAACACTGAGGAAATTAATATAAATTCTTCATATATACATATATATTCATCATAGGAATTGAACCCATAACTGTTGCTGTTGCCGCTTCAGTCTTCGGGAACCTTTATTTAATTCTTCTCGAACTTTCCTTTACCTCAGAGCTACGCCCACGTGACCACGTTGTCTTGTAGGGGAACTAAGGGCCGTGTTGAGATATACATTACACATTTCAAGAGTACCAACAACTCTTACCGGAATGGATGATCCAATCCAAAAAGATGATTTTTAATTTCAACAAGTAGTTTCCGAGATGAACATATTAGGGTAGGCAGAAGGAAACATAGTGTTAAAACACTCCACTCTCATTAACACTAAGAATTTGAGACATTTCGTGTTGAATTATCAGGTCGAAGAAAGTGATCATATTAAATATTTTAAAACCCTAAGTGAGAATTGAATCTGCAACCTGTTGGATTTACAGTCGCACGCTTGTGCCTCTGCGCCACGACAGACCTCAGTATTAGTATATACACATATATTCACCAATAAAACATTTAATTTATTAGTACGTTGGCTTGCAGCGACCACTCCAGCAACTGCGGCGGCGGGAGGAGCTCGCGGCAAACGATCCACGCTGTCACGGTAACACATATGTTTATTTGTAGTTTTAAAATTTGATGTAACTTAATGCGGCGTTGAGTTCCGCCACTCGATGTCTTTAAACATTAGCTTATCGGAACCAGATGACTGAAACTCCTTTTGCGTGTTTCACAGTGTGCGGGATACAGCGTGAAGGCTGAGCTGTTATAGTTGTATATTTCGTTATGGCTTTTCACTGTAGGAAATATTTTTTATTTTAATTTCTTAACTCTTCATTGCGCTCAAGTTCGATGGAAAGTAAGAAATGGAACGAGGTGTCTAAACACTGGGTTTCCAAGCTCCCTCTGCGCGCTTATACAATTTGAGTGTTATAGAATTTATCTAATACACTATACAAATATATAGTACAATTAAATGTCATTTAATGGATGGAAAGTAATTTAAATACATAAACTATAAATCTAAAAACATGATATAAATGATGAGTGTGTATGTATTTAGTTTTATTAAGAGGCAGCCCGACTGTGAAGACAGCGGTTCTACATTCGTTTTCCAATGTGGGAAATTAAATATGTTATTTTCCTATTCTCTTTACCCATACCGCCGCTATACGCGGGATGGAGCAACATACATAATCCGTACATGTGTACCTGTCCCCCAGCGGCAGCGGTGGTGGCGGCGGTGGTGGCGGTGGTGGTGGTGGTGGTGGCGGTGGTGGTGGTGGTGGCGGCAGGTGTCCGCTGCGCGTGTCGCTGCTGCGCGCGGCCGTCAACGTGACCAAGATCCGCGCGCCCGCCACCGTGGGTACGTACATACTACTACATACTACTACATACTACTACATACTGCGTTGTGTTACCTGCTCTGGTAGCGAGGTAGAGCGTGCGCCGCGCGCTGCCTCCAGGTTATAGAGAGAGACAAAGGTAAATAATAATGGGAACAGAGTGTCGTTAACAGTAAGTTCCGCAGGTGCGAGACACACTCGGAGGTATATTACATTTGTATCATCATGTATATAAGACTATTCCTGATATTGGAGCCTCGAGGAGCACCGCACGTCGCATTAGGGAATACTTCCTTTTTTTATAATATATATCCTATTGAAATTTTGCTACATTAAAAATATTTCCTTAGTCTGCCGTGGCGCAGCGGCACAAGCGTGTGACCGTAACCGACAGGTTGTGGGTTCGATCCTCACTCGAAGAAATGAAATATTTAATGTTTTCATATTTAATCTAATTCATAATTTAATCTAATTTGAAGGTCAAATTCAGTTTTAACTTTATATATTTTAATAATTTTAACGTTATTGAAATTAACTCAACGTTATTTCGCTTATTGTTACGAAGATATATATATTATAAAATATTTATTTACACAAATTTACTAAATAAATATAAAATAAAAATAGTCTTTATGGGGTACCAGCTCTTAAGCATATATTGTGTTTTGGGAGTTAGTGATTTCCCAATTTTGGACGTTTAATTAATTTGTATTGTCCAAAACTACAGAGGGGAAAAAATGTTCGAAAGTGACATGTCTTACTTACATTCTTTTTGTAAAGAACATGTTTTGTGTTTGTGACCTTGTATTATTATCATTTTACTGTCGTATTTTAATACAAAAGAGCTTGATTATAAAATTAATTTATTTTAAATATAAAAAAAAATGAACGAATAAACACTTAGCTGTATGTCATTAAAGGGATTAACTTGGTGGTATTGTATGTATAAATAAATAAATAATTAATATGTAATAATTGTCATTATCAATGACAATTATAACATATTACGGTAAACAATATTCAATAAGTATTTTACATTACCAAACCAACTTAACTTCAACTTACACGAAGTTTGGACGGCGCGGGTTCACGCTGTATTCCGCGCGAGGCAGGTTAGGCAGACGGAACCCGGGAACCTAGTATTAAGACACTCCGTTCCACTTCCGTTCCCCACTTTCCGCCGAATTTGAGGCATTGCGTGTTTAGTCGCGGAACTTAACGCCGCGCTTTTGCTTTATTACCAGAGCGAAGAAATGAAACATTAAATATTTAAATTGAAAATATTAAATATTTCATTTTCTCGACTGTGGATCGAAACCACAGGTTGTTGGTTACAATCACACGCTTGTGTCGTTACGCCACGACAGGCGTCAAAATATTTTCCGTTTAGTATAAACATATTTTTTTTTACAAATATGAATTATTCGCAAGCAAAACGCATTTAAAAACGCTTAGTTAAACTAATAAAAAAAAAGAAGCTAATCGTCGGTGCTGTGAACGGTTATTAACCTCGCGTTAACAAAAAGTGCACGAAACTACACGATAATGTACGCGACTGCTGAGCGGTGTTTTGTAATTCACTTCACTTTACATAATTAATTTGTTACACGAAGACGTTGCACAACTTTGTGAAACTGTTGCCTCGACAATTACTGAACGGATCTACTTTATGATATATTTATATTTTGAAATTAATTGACTGCACAAGTAACTTTGAACTTGTACAATAAAAGTGTTCAGTGACGTAATGCAGTCACGGTGCTCACTGCACGCGTGATGTGCACCGGCTGTTGCACTCGCAAATGAGAGCTGCTTCAATATATACGGAGTCGTATCGCGTGTTGAATTGTCTCGCGATTTTATTATTTTATGTTTCAAATATGTTTTTCAATTATTTGCGGGTGATAAAAGATTTTGTGTTGTCGTCTCTAGATCATACAAAGCAGGCAGCCATCATGCTGATGACGGGGCACACGTCCAAGGGCAAGCAGACGCCGTCCAAAGCTGGTTTTGTGCCGAAGCGGCCCAGTCCTGTACGGAGGACCCCGAAAACCCCGAAAACCCCAAAAACCCCAAAAACCCCAAAGTCCACCGCGAGCACTCGTCAGCTGTCCAAGTCTGTTATAGGCGTGACGCCGAAGAGAGCCAGTGCGTATAGCTCCAGGAATAGTGAACCTAGTAAAACGGTAAGTACCTTTTTTTATTACGCATTTAACATGATTTTTTTTTGTAATTTTAATTGTATAAGATTATAGTTTTTTTGTGTTTGAGAATTGTACTGAGTTATCGTATCGTACCATTTATTTTTGACTATCGCGCAGTTAATCAATGTATGATAAATTGAGTCAGTGTTTCTTTTTATGAAAAAAATAATAATATATATATTTAACGTATGTTTGGGGCTCGTCATCATTTTTAAGGATTTTGATGGCAAAACGTTATTAATTTTATTTATACAATCAATGATCCTTAAACAGGTTAATGATATCACGTAAATTTCAGGCTTCAATACTAGAAATAACCGATTCGGACTCGCCCCACTCCGCCACGCGGCGCTCCCGACGCAACACCACCTTCAAGTCGCCAAACCCGTCGAGTCCAAAGAAGTCGTCACTCAAAGACCCCGCGAGGAAACCTAACAGAAAAACAGAGTCCATCAAGTTCGACTTGAGCAACTTACACGAGGACTTACCGTCCGCCGCCATGTTGGAGCGAGCCGCGCCCTCGGACGACGACACGACCCTGCACTACGCGGACACGTCGCCTTCTCCCAGGAAGTCCATACACTCGAGGTCGCCGGTGCAGTCGGATGTGTCGGACGTCAGCGCGGAGGTCGCTGCAGGGTCGATGTCAGAGAGGTCGCTGCGCGGCGGTCTCGTGGTGCAGCGGGCGCTGCTCGGCCCTCGCAGACCGACGGACGCCGTGTCCGAGCAGAGCTTCAACACGGTCACGTCCGCTCGGAACACGAGGACCTCGAGTCCGAGGACGTCCGGGAACTTGGAGTCGTACTCCATAGTGGATTTAGTGTCTATCAACTCAAATGAATCTGCATCCACCATGTATGATTCAATGGATTCTAACAGTGCGTCACTGAAGTTTGGCACTCCACAAGGGGGAAGGAAGACTAGATCTTATAACCTGGCGGGATCCAGCACGCCGTATAGTAAATCTAAAAGTTCAGTAAGTTCAATTCAAACGCCTAGAGGAAACAAACAGGAGTCCAAGAAAGATAGTGATGTACTTTTTGTAGAGGACGGAGCCGGGGATTCCTTATTAGTAGAGTCCGGGGATTCCCCGCGGGCCTCTCGTAATAAAGCGGACGGGGACAGCCCCGGGTCCGGCTCGCGTACACCCATACTCAGTATACAGCGTCTGTTGAACCAAAGTGGCTCCACACGTGGAAAGAGAAAATCTTTACCAACGGCTGTAACTAGTAATAAAAAGATCAAACTGAGTGTTAAGTCTCGTTCGCTAAGTATGATGCCCACTCGCAGGTCACAAAGAGCCAGAAAGTCCTCCCCACCTCAAGATAACCAACTAATTCAAGATGAAGAGATCGTTACTCCCAAAAGTGCAGTTAAATTAGTGCAGGAGGGCGTCAAAAATAAACACTCCACGGCCAAGAAGCCGACGTCCAAACGTTCTATCATCGACGACCTGAACGAGTCCGACCTCGTCAAGCAGCTGTTCAACAGTCCCGTGAAGAGGAAACTGTCGCGGAGTATGACAGAATTTTCTAGAAAAGAACTATTCGAAGACGACGAAGCGGCTCCATTGAAACATAAAAGAAACACGACCGCTCTGACCGGCAGGACGCCCGACACCTCCCTGCTAAATGACACTGAAGCGTTTACACCGGAAGTGTTCGTCAGCCCGCTAAGCTCTCCCGGAGGGAGCCCCAACCTGAGCGGTGTTAGACGATTATTCAGGAAAGACACCCCAGAAAATGATTTACGTAACGTGAGAGGTGTCAAAGAGTTACTGCGAACACCTCGTAACAGAAAGTCTGTAAGGAACGACCTGACTAAGGTCTCCGGGGTGAAGAAAATATTCGGCAAGTCGCCGAGAAACCGTCTGAGTGACGTAAGAGTCAAGGAGATGTTCGCCGCCTCGCCCAACAACGACCTGAGGCAGGTCGGGGGGCTGCGGGCGCTGTTCCAGGGCGACGAGGGCAAAGCTCCCAAAAATACGCTAGAAGATGTAAGGGGCGTCAAGAGTCTATTTAGAAGTAGTCCTCGCAACGATCTGACCGAAGTGAGGGGCGTGAGAGACTTGTATAGGCAACAAGGAAGGAATAACCTGAGTGACCTGAGCGGCGTCGAGGAACTGTTCTACGAGCCTTCAAAGTTGGACAGTACCTTTGACCTGCTCGTGGGCAAACCGCGCGTACGCTCCTATAAAAAAGCTAAAAGTTTTAGTAAAGTCACCAAGCATACTAAACCGACGCGCAATGCCAAGTCACTGCAATATTCCATTGGTTCGATCACCAACAACGTGGAGGAGTGGCTCGAGAGTGAACTAAAGAAGCGCACTATCAACAAACCGACACCCAAAAAATCTGTTATTAAATCTAATTTGACTCGCGAATTGGAGAAGTTGTCTACTGACACTGTAGAAGGCAGTACTCCGATCGCCCAACAATCGCCGGCCGTCCGTAAGAAGTCGGCCTCGGAACTGTACAGTGCCCATAAGCTGCCCATCAAGAAGCGGCGCGTGCTGCACTCCACGCCCGTGAAGGGCGGAGCGCCGGTCGCCAACGACACCATCGGGGCGCGCGAGTTGGGCCGAGTGTCGCCCATACAGCGCCTGGAACCACACCACGACTCGCTGGAGCCCAAACCCGTGGCTCGTAGGGGGAAAGTCATAGAGGCCACGACAGTCGAATCTTCGGAACCTTCTAGAAGGACTCGTCGCAAACCCGTTTCGAGCCCCGCACCAGACAGACAGACCAATATTAAAAAGCGACGGTCGTCTATCGTTATAAAGAAGAAGGCGCCAGCACTTACGCCAAAACCCTCCTCGAAAGTAGAACAAGTAAAAAATAGTCCAATAAAAGCGAGAGCTACGAGACAAAAACGTCAAGTTCAACCTAAAACAGCTACACCCAAAGTGACGAGAGCCAAGAAGGTTAATTTACTGATCACCAAGCCATCGCCGCAATCAAAACAGAGGTCTACCAGAAATACTAAAAAGGAAATAACTGTACAAAATAAGGAAGTCAAAACGAGGCGATCTAGAAAAGTCACTAACACCGCTGAAAGTGATCAAAAAACGGAGAAAATAGAACTATTACCAGAGCAAGGAGTACGAAAACGAGGAAGAAAAACTGAAGCTACGACAGGCGAGGTGACACAGAAACCAGTGAAAAGAGGTCGGAGAAACGTAACGGCAAACGAGACTAAAGAGGCCGAAGTCGGTACTAAAAGTCGCAGACTTGGAGCGAAAACGGAAACTCATAGTAGTGTAGAAGCAACCAGCGATAAACCTGCAAATAAAAAGACGAAAAAAGTTACAGAAACTAAACACAAAGATAATGAAGCCCCCAATAAACGTTCTAGAAGTACCCAAAAGACGACACAAGAAGTAGAAGAAATCGTTGACAACAAAAAGAATAGAGGACGCGGTGCTAAAAGCAATATTGCTGTAGAAAAGAAACAAGTTAATTCTAAAGAAAAGACTAAAACCCCTGAAATTAAAAGTGTGGAAAAAGTGGCCCCCAGAACCAGACGAGGCGCCAAAGTAGATACGAGTGAAGACAATGAACAAATTAAACTGAAAAGTAAACAAAAGAAAGGAGCAGAGAAAGTTAGCGAAGAAATTAATGGAGGCAAGAAAACAAGAAACACTGCGAAGGAAACACAAGCTAAGCCGACTGGAGGACGGAAGGTCAGTTACTATTTCACTAAATATTCAAAATAAATAAATATATGGAATGAATATCTGTTAAACTGTTAACTGTGTTTAAGAGGATTTAATTATTTTTATTTCCTTTTTCTGGTAGAATAAAAAGAAAAGCGTAGCTTTTCCACTACTTGGTGTGCCTTAACAATAGTTAACTCAACTGGGGATCGTACAGCTCGAAGCTAAAAATGTTTTATGCTAACAAAATAAATAAGTTGTATCTAGCGTATAAGAATTTCCACGTAGCTTGGTGAGAACGAATGGCTCAGTTGGTCAGAGCGCTTGGACGGTTTTCAAGAGGCGCGAGTTCAAATCCTGCTTCGTTCAAAATTTTTATACGCTTTTTGAATTAAATTTAGTATTTTCTGTCCTAAGTGTAGAATAACACTTTAAAAAAATAGTAAAAATGTTTTATAATGTGTTTGTTCAGGCAACAGTTGTAGAAGAACAAGCAGTCCCCGCCGCGAGGCGAGGCCGCAAGAGGAAAGCGGACACCGCGGAGCCGCCGGCCGCAGGTACATACAACTATGGCCCATCCATCCTTACACGCGCTTAGATTAAATTCTTTATATTATAGACACTTAAATCAATAATTATGATAAATCTGTACTGACAACAGTATATTTTATCTTCACAGTAGCTGCTGTCGAGGAGAAGAAGCGACGGGCGACGCGCGCTGTCACACAGACAGAAAGTATGTGCTTGCAATACATATTTTGTTGGGAACATTTTATATTGAATTGCTATCAATTTAAGTCATCAAATATGATACATTCGAAGAAACTATAAATAAAATTAGTATATCGCTCAGCCTCACGCTGCATTTTGTACATGTCATACCCTGACGCAGAGGGAACTTGAGAATTTAGTGTTAAAACAATCCGTTGCGTTCCCTACTTTCCGCCGAATTTGAGGCGTTCCGTTGCGGTACTCAACGCTGCGCTTTGTCGAGTCGAGAGTGAAGTATTGAAATATTTAAATTGAATATATTAAATATTTAATTTCCTCGAGTGGGGATGGAACCCACAACTTCATGCTTCAGTATATCACAACAAACAATTTGTATGTTGCAGCAGTGCAGAGGACCGCAAGTCGCAGCCGCCGGAGATGATGATAGCGTGAGAGACACTCCAGACACTCCAGACACTCGACACTCCGGACACTTGCGACTCTCGAGACACTCCAGACACTAGAGGCAGTCTGGCGACAGACACTACGGGGCCACAGGGCTGGAACATATACATACATTATTATATTATATACTAAAATTTATTTAGATATTTTATAGCAAAGTTCAAAATTAATAAAGTATTCTTGTACACAGATAAATAATCAAAGTACCCGCGACCAGCGTCGGATATACTTTATACTACTAAATTATAAATAACATTTCACTCGTCCACGTGAGATCATCACATTACATTGACGATTGAAATTTAATAGATTGTTAATATTTTTACAATTTTCTAGATTTATTAAGCGCTGAGAATAAATAAAACATATTTTTAGAAAATTTATGAATATTTAACGTAGCGGGACTCGACAGTGTTTTATGTGTTTTGTACACTTTATATTGACTACAGACAGTCAAAAATAGTTGCCAAAATAATGTTTATCGGAATGCTCGCTGTAAGATATGAGAAGAAGAAGGCGTTGAAAGCGAACGCGAATTTATTATTTCATGACAATTATTTAATAAAGAAACAAGTCTGTTTGTGTGTGAGACATCAAAAGGCGATGTCGATAAAGATTTATGTGAAACTTAAATATAGCTAATATTATTTCTTATTATTTTAAATATGTTTTTACTTCACCCAGTATTCCGCATACATCCCCTACGGTACAATGAGGAAACGCAGGGTAGAAAATTTTATGTCGTGTTGGCGGCGGAGCTCAACGCCGCCTTTTGTCTTTCTACTGAACACTATGGTTGTGGATTCCATTTCCATTCGTTTCATTTGATCGTTCAGATGGACAACGCGGCGCTGAGTTGCACCAGAACACGTAATGTATGCCTACCCTGCCTGCCTGCCATATGCGGGATACAGCGTGAAGACAATGAAAAATACTAAAATTATTAAATGTGTTGTCAGTGCATCAAGATTTGTAATCGACTATTATTTTTTAAACTTATAATGTTTTGTTTTATAATTATTTATTATACTTGTATTGTGTTATTTTAAAAGATATTTGTTTAATGAAGGAAAACGAAACGTCTATAGATTATTTTTCCCAAACATAAGAATATTCCTCCACTTGTATGTATGTATGTATGTATGTATGTATGTATGTATGTAACATATGACAGTACAAATTATGAATAATTATAATATGCTGTTTTGTTTGTTTGGTGCGATGTGTTTAGTTTTTTTTTAACTTTTAGATTTAATTTTTTAAATATTATTTTGTAGAATGTTAGTTTTTTTTTCTTATTTTGCGATGATTTTAGTTCAATATTTCAATGGTGTTTTTAGTGATTTTGTCAATGTTCATTTTTGATCTTGTCTAAGAAATAATTCAAAATTAAAAAAATAAATCACAATGACGTCATTGTTGCATCAAATGATCGGTCACAGTCAGCCTCGCAACGATATGTGGAAGCGACAAATAAGGCTGATTTCACACGTTGCTTTTATAAATTGATTACAAACTTAATAACAATACTGTCTTTAATTAATTATGTATTTGCGGTTAGATCTGTGCATAGAGTTAGCATTTTAGAAGTTCTCGTTGTAATCAAATGTATGTATGTTTAACTTTTTATAAACAAAAGATATTTTTCTAAGCTGTCAACACTTGTGACATATTACAAAGATTTCTTTTTATTTTAATTTCACAATAGAAACTGTACGTGTTTTACTGTAAAATACTTGTTAGACACCTTTTTGTGTTGTATTTGTTTTATAATTTTGGTTGTAAACGGCTTAGAAATAATATTTAATATCGTAAATATTGTTAGATTGTCTATTTGATAAATAATAATTTATAATGTGTATGACAATAATGTGGTTCTTAAAAATATTCATGTTATAGTTATTTGGTAAGGAAGATAACTGTTTATTAATGTTCATTAGATATAGGCGGTATCTGCCAGTTAAATTAACGGGAACTTATCGAACAGTATATTCAGTAGATACTTATGTTATTAAAATTATTATTACAGTTTGTGGCGTCTTAATTTTAAATGATGATGTAAAGTACAAAACGTTTGTGCACTTTTTATTATAAATATTATATTTAGATGAGAAACTGTTTTATTTCATTTTTTGTGACAAATAAGTACCTGCGTGGCCATTGAGAAATTGTGTTTTAATTTTTCAAAATTACTTATATTCACTACATAGCTTCACGCTGTATCCCGCTCATGGCAGGGTAGGCAGAGAGAACATGGGAACCTAGTGTTAAGACACTCCGTTCCACTTCCGTTTCCCACTTTCCGCCGAATTTGAGGCATTGCGTGTTGAGTGGCGGAACTCGGCAGCAACGCCGCGTTTTGGCTTGTACCAGAGCGAAGAAATGAAAACATTAAATATTTAAATTGAAAATGTCAAATATTTCATTTCCTCGAGTGGGGATCGAACCCACAACCTATCGGTTACAGTCACAGGCCTCGAACATTAAAATAATGAAATTCTGTGGAAAATGGAAATTCCCACTGCCTACTCTGTCACGTGGGGACAATATAAGGTTATAACAAAACATTAAATTATTATAAAGCCAACGTGTGTTGAGACAGCGCCAGGTGGCTGCGGGTGTGGGTTCAATCCCCACTCGGGCAATGAATATATTGAAATTATTTTCACTTGCACTGCCGATAAACACGCGATGGAGGAAGCGTGTGACCAACAGAAGAAGCAAGAATCTGATTTATCACATACGTCATTGCTTTAAATAACTGTCGCTTTAATACTGATATTTGAAACGAGTAATGTTATTATTTTTATAGGTAAAATAAACATACTTTGTGTAGGTAGCAGTGTTTCTCAGTTGCCGTATTGGACCATCAAAATAAAATAACGGGTTGGTCTAATTGACCGCATTAGTAGTCTTTCATCAAGAAACAAACCTTATGAAACAATCTATTATGGTTTCCGCCCCTTCCACAGCACAGTTGGAGCACTGTTAAATATTACGGAGGACATTCGGTGCGCTATGGACCAAACCAAGCTCACTGTTATGGTACTGCTGGATTTCAGCAGTGCTTTTAACTCTGTTGACTTCGACATACTTCTTGGCACTCTTCGTGTCATTAATATCTCTTCTGCAGCTATAAGCTGGTTTCGTTCTTATCTCTACGACCGCCGGCAGTGTGTAAAAGCAAACGATACCACATCGATTTGGCTTGAACTCACTGCTGGCGTTCCTCAGGGCGGCGTTCTTTCTCCTCTTCTTTTTTCAATCTTTATTAACAATATTTCAAAAACCATTACTTCTCCTTTCCATTTGTATGCAGATGATTTGCAGCTTTACCGTCACAGTAGCTTAAATAATTTACCAGAAGGAATTGAAAGCTTAAATAGCGATCTTGACGCTATAAAATCTTGGGCTCTCTCTTTTGGGTTATTAATTAATCCCAAAAAGTCACAGTCTATCATTATAGGCAGCAACAAACTTTCATATAAAACCAACTGGGATTCATTACCTTCGATAAGCTAAATCGGGAATGCCAATTCCCTATTGCAGTGAAGTCAGGAATCTGGGTCTTATAATTGATTGTAACATGTCATGGGCTCCACATATCAATGCAATAAGCAAGCGCATGCATTTCTCTTTCCATTCCCTTAGGCGTCTCCAACACTTCCTCCCTCACAAAACTAAAATTATGCTTGCGCAATGTCTTCTCCTTCCAATTCTCGACTACGCTGACGTTTGCTATTTGGATGCGACCGAGGAGCTACTTAACAAATTAGAGCGACTTCAAAATCTCGCCATACGCTTTATTTACGGCCTGCGTAAGTATGATCATGTTTCTCAGTTTCGTGCTCAGCTCAATTGGCTCCCGATTCGACTTCGGCGTGATATGCACATCCTTATACTACTGTACAAGATCCTTAATTATCAGAATTTTCCTTCTTACCTACGTTCCCGTTTCAACATCCCCCTCCCTCACGCTCAAGGAGGTCGTGTGTCGTACCGACTCTCGACATACCCATGAGCAATAACAACTTTGGAACAAATTCCCTATCCAAATTCAGAGAAGTCCTTCCCTAATATCATTTAAATCTAAATTAAAGAAATATTTATTTGATACTTTGAACAATTAATTAAAATTCAGTGTTTTTTTTTCTTATTCTTTTTACCTTTTCCCTCACTCTTCTTTTTTATTTTTGAGCAAAACAGCCACTTTTTACTTCTGTATGTGTATATGTATGTATGTTTATATATATATTTATATAAGTATATATTTTGTTTATATATATCTACTTACATATTATTATAATTATATGTGAATGTATGTTTTTAATATGATATATATAATATGTGTGTTTATAATTTTACAAATTGTATTACTATAATTTAATCTTTCCCCGCTATTTAACAGTCACCCACTCTCATTGGTTGGCTGGAAGAGATTTCTTTTAGAAATAAGCCCACCGTTGTGAACTAACTTTAATTATTGTTTATTTTATTATGTCATTTTAAGTGCAATAAAGAATATATATATATATATATATATATATATATATATATATATATATATATATATATATATATATATATATATATATATATATATATATATATATATATATATATATATATATATATATATATATATATATATATATATATATATATATATATATATATATATATATAAATAATTTTCGTAATACTTCGCTAATTTTGATTTTTTAGTGAAAACTAATCGGGATCTAGATCAGTTTCGGTACTTTATAGTAAAATCTATTGAGTATAATGGGCGACTCCATGGTCAAGCAAACTATTTCATTGTAATAAAACTTTTTAATATTAATAAATATGTTTATTAACCAATATCAAGTTATGAAGGAGTAGTGTAGAATGTTTTACGATCAACAGTTTATGGTATTGAGTATTCACATCGCCAACGTCCATACCACGTTGAACACACCGGTTCTCGTCCGATCACCGAAGTTAAGCAACGTCGGGCGCGGTCAGTACTTGGATGGGTGACCGCCTGGGAACACCGCGTGCCGTTGGCTTTTTTGCTGCATTAATGTTATATGTAATGTATTTATTTTGCGTCATACGGTCTATTTTATTACAAAAGTATTTAATAATAAAGATTATTTTTCGAAACAATAGCTCATTCTTCAAAGTATAATTTGACTAAAGAACTTGAAACCTTTAACACGATATCATATTTTTATACAATACCTATGAAGCTAAATTAATAAAAATGTTGCTATTTTGCCGAACTAAATATTTTAAATTGACATAATTTTTTCGTTTATTGACCGATTTTTATAAAACAAACACTAATTATTGATGGAAGATTGCCATAAAATATAATAGTAAAAACTGTATTTAAATATAACATTCATAAACGTCTCCTATGACTTATTTGTAATATATGTTCCATGTACGTACACACACATTTATGTCAGTCACATTATTTTCACTTGATGTATAAACGTTCATATGAAACATTTTATCACTTGAACTATTTGTTTCTAAGAAGCGATGGTCCAATAAAAGTATTGTTCTGCCTGAGTGTTGAACCTCGAAATTGTAAAACATACATACATAACATATTTAATTATTCAATAAAAAAACGCATCGCCAACTATATCTTAAGCATTCTCATCAAGAACCATTTATCTTTTCTTCATTCATGAATATTTGCAAATTATTTTTGACTATCTACAGGTTGAATAACTTTGCGTTACTAACTAAACTAACTTACTAATTTAGATATAACTATATCCAAGTTGTGCAAACGTTCTTTTCTCAAAAATAAAGACACTATAATTAAAAACGGTCGCTCGCGCATCCAAAGACTTTGACAAGAAATGTAGCTTTGAAAATGATATTTAGGTCAACTAAATGAGTTATTAATACAAAATAGAACATATCTTCTAGAAACGGGTTCACAGAGCAAGCGACAATGATATTATTCTACAATAACAGTGCCTTTATAGAGGAGTGGGACAGGTGTTGTCGCTGTGACAATAGGAGGCGGTGTAATATGTTATTTCGGGACGCATTACCATTATATGTTCAGTCAACGTCATATTTTCATGTAGGGTTCACTACTTCGAGGTTTTATCTATAGGTATCTCAATACATATTCGAAAATGTTATGTATTTAAGATAAGTAATTACAAATTTACTGAAATCGTTCATCAGTACATAATACTTCGATCAACTATTCGATATTTGAATAGTTGATCGAAGACATAATATGAATACAAGAAATGACAGGCTTAAAGCATACAAGACCGCCAGACGCCAGGCGTCTCCCCCGTGATCTCCTCTCCTCTCCCGAATCCGACTCCTGAGCTGCCACCTCGGTCGCTGGTCGCTTAAGCTAGGCCTCCCCCGGGCAACCGGGGGTCTCACCCGGCTGGGCTGACCGCCCAGGTGGCTTATAGCTCGTCCCATCACTAGAATCTCTATCCCCTACACCTGCGACCCCAAACGCAGGTGTTTGTAATCCCACCGGGCATTGCCCAACCCAAAGACGCGCCCATAGCAATGGGCGGAGTTAGATACTTCGGAAGAGGGCCCATAAGCCCTGAGTCCGATCCCCTGCTCAAGGGCAGGATGGAAGACATCAATCAATCAGGCTTAAACTTAGTGCGCCCGTAACTCGATTGCATCGTGTCCGTAATGCTTTCATGGGACAGGGTGTACGCTTTTACCATAGGATCGCACAAAACGTCTGAAATTTTTCTATTTTACAATTTTTAGAAGTTGTGATAAGACGTTTGTGTGTTAAAGGTTATTATCAAATTAACGATTTTATAAATGATAACACTCCTTTGGGAAATAATGCTCGCTCCTGGCTATTTTAAATGTATCATTCTCAATTATAATAATATGATGTAGAGTGGTACTATTAGTAATCGCAAAATTGGTCCTGGTCTATATGACATTTGAGTGCGATAGTAAATAAAAAAATGACATGGAAGCTGAGATTTATGACCGAAAGTAATAAATTTGGTTCTTTCAGTATTTAACGTTAAAATCTTCGATCAACTATTCATAGATTAAGTGTCACACTCCAAAAAAAGGCCCGACAAATATGAGCACAAGCAGAATTGTGTTCTTATTCGTTTTTAGTATGTTCCAACCATAGCCAATGTGCGGACGTGACAAAATGCCTCCGTGTGCTTATAAAAATTGTGTAAATAACAATTAAATAACAATATTCCGTCGTTTGACCAATATTGGCGATAACACTACCAACGATTTCGTCAAATAACGATAAGCTTGGGCTAAGAAATGCATAGAGAGATGTTTAATTTTTTTTTATTATATTTGTAATAACTTCATATATATTTTTTTTGTTTTATAGTTTTCCTACTGACTCATTTCGCTGTGCAGAATGGGTATCTATTGTCGCCTATGAAAGAAGGGAAGAATACTCAACGGCGTAGATTGGTAAAAATGGCAATTCCAAAATTGCAAGTATAATTAATAAATTAAAAAATGTTTTTTTTTTGTTTACATATACAGAATACACAAAATAAAAAAAAATAAAAAATATTTATTATAGGCTGCATCTTCAATTCTAAATAATACCAGAATCAACACAATGGATGGCTCCGCCAGCTCTAATTCTTTTACTGCTTTACTATCGGACATTACATCTTTGCAAGATACTCCAAGAAAAGGATACTTAAAAAAACAAATAATAGTATCACGCTAAATAATACTTACTAAAACGAAACAAATTAATAATTTAAACAAAATTAATAAACAATTTAAGAAGTCTTTTAAAAAAAAAAAAAATCATATTTTTTGATTAAATGTGCTTAAAAATAAAAAAATCGTCGTCCGTCGATCGAAAAACCATCGATGACTCAGTCTTATTAGATCGATTGAAAAATGTAGAAGTAGCGGAACTTTTTAATGAAATGTATATTGTAGTATTAAAACAAAAAAAGACGTTTCAAGATTACAATTACTTTTATTTTTAATAAAATGTATAAAAATTATCAATTTATTATCAATAATGTGACTCCATGATTTCTATTTTCTTACAAGTACTTACAAAGCGACGACGATGACGTGAAATTAAATGTCTTATATCTATTACGCGCTAGTCGAAACTAAACCTTAAGTTACGAGAATAAGGTATGATTTTATTAAATAGATTTTTTGTCATAAGTCTGTGTGTAATAATGTTCGGCATTTCTGTTTATATTGAGTGGTGCCACTTTTTTGAGCCGTATTTGTATGCAACGCTTAATCTAGTGAATAGTTGATCGAAGGTTAAAATGCTATATTATAACCAATTAATTATAATAGTTAATGTTCTTTCACTATGTTAACGAACATCAGACCATGAACCATCACCAGTGTAAGTCATAATTTTACAATTCGGGAGTTGTACTTGCATAGGTCATTAATATATATTAAAAATAGAATAGTTTCTAGCACACTTTCTTGTGGCACACCGAGAGATATATTTCAATCGCTACTTTTCTTATTATCTATGGAAACACACTGGGTTCTATCGGTAATAAACTCTTAAAAAGGTAAAAAGCCGTTCCTCGGATACCAATTCTTTCTAATTTGTTTCTCATCTATTACATGTGTGGATGTGAGGTCTTCAGCTTTTTGGTTCGATGCACTTAATTTTTAATTTGAGATCTACGCAGGTTACTGATAAATCGGCTAATGTTTATTTTATATCTTGCGCTAAAAAAGTGTGAGCTTTGGGTATGTGTATACTAATTTAGAGTTTAATGTAGGAGTAACAAGGTGTAAAGAAAAATGAAATTAATAAAAATATTAAAGGAGATGAAATAAAAACGTACTACAATTGATATATTTTATAATTTATGATGAATAAGCTAAGTGCGCGCGCGCACGGGCCGCACGGGCCCGGCCACGCGGAAGATGGCGGGCAGCAGCGCCGCCAGCGCCGCGAAGAGGCCGGGCGCGAGCGCGCCGGGCACGGCGGCCGTGAGCGTGCGCAGCGCCGCGCCGCCGCCGCCCGCCGCCTCCAGCACGAACCCCTTCACGCACTTCAGCACGAGCTCCGCGCGCCGCAGACACCACGCCGCCGTCATCTCCTCCGAGACCTCGTGGCGCAGCAGCAGCGGCACGGCCACGGCGGTGACGTCGTTGCAGCAGGCCGCCTTCAGCACGTTGCGCAGCCCCAGGATGGCGGGGTGGCGGGACGTCATGTCGCCTGCGCGCACCGACGGAGACACCGGATTATTATGGACTGTTTTTTGTTTTTTTTTCAATTTTGTTAACATAATAGTTTGTAGTAAGACGTAGAACCACCCAATTAACAACCAACGTCGAACCGTCGCTATGAACAAGGCCAGAGCGTTCAAATCGATTCATTCATTCAGAAGCTACGGTGACATACACACATACACACACACAACCTACAGACAGGTCAAACATATAATATACTTTAGTTTCGTCGGAGGCGAAAAGTAAATAAAAAGGAAACAAGCCGTCTCTTAAAATGTATGTTTAGTATTCGTTTAATTGAAGTAAATTTTTATATATCATAAAATTTTACTAAAAACAATCAGGACGTGGTGTGACAGTGACCAACTATGACCGTTTAGTCAAAGTTTTTGTTTGCAATACTTTAATTTATTGTCTCTGAAATGAAAGCGTAACGTTGACTTCCACCCTTAAACACGTCTGAAATTAAAGGAAAAGCGAAGAATGAAGTGTCTTCACATAAATAAGTTTACCTCCTAACTTAAAACACTGATAAAAAGATTTAAAACTGAAAAAATATAACGATATCTCTCCCACTGATCTGACCGGACTTGAGCGACTCGTCGTCGACGACCAGATGGAACACGACGTGCGCCTCCGCCAGGTTGCTGTGGCGCGTCACGTACACGTCCCCCGCCTGCAGCGCGCGCCGCGCCCCGCGCCCGCCCGCGCCCTGGCGCTCCTGGCGCTCCCGGTTGCGGCGCTCCGCCTGTGGACAGACTACAGCTTGGAAAGAAAGTGGAGGACGGAAGTGCGTCCCCCACTTTAAGAAGAATTTTGTGATTAGTGGCAAAACTAAACGCCGCATTTTTCGACTTGTTACCAGAGAAATGAAATGAAAATTATAAATATATTATTATTTCGATATCTCAAATTTTTCACGATCTGGTCGGTTTTAACAAGTGCCCCGTCCTGAAACCCTCAGGAAAAAATACACTTACTAGTACTTTTGAATTCCTCTATACCCCATATTTTGTTAAAAAATTAAACTTTGATATATGTTTACCTAAAATGTTGTTGGATTAGTGTTATTTGTGGGCTAAATTTCGAAAAGATATGGATTTTACTTTGTGAGGATAATGATTATGTGTCCGCTACTGTTTGATGGGTTTGTGATGATTGCGTTACGAAAACAGTATCTCCAAGGACTTTACTAATTATGGTGGAGGAGTGCAATGCAAGCTGCATGCTTCTGAAAAACGTGAATATTTATGTGCGCATCTAACTTATCACAGTACCGCTTGAGACTCTTCGGCACTGCTTCCATAGCTCCTACAATTATCGGTATAGCCGTGACGGTGGTGTTCCATATGGAAAGATATTCTAGATTAATCTAGAGTTCAACTTTGAGCGGATGGTATTTGCTATTTTTTTCGATTTCCTTAGTTCCAATATTATAGTCAGATGGCACTGAGATGTCAATGAGGTAAGTACCTACTATTGGTTATTTTATCAATGTATATGAGATCGGGTTTATTGTGTACTATGGTAATATCTGTTTGTACTGGTATCTCCCACATTAATTTTGCAGAGCTATTTTCCTTTACAGTTGGTTGTTTTAATTCCTCCATCCACCATAACTTATTCGTTTCTATTTTGCTTCTCCTAGCCAAGCACCAGAATACATACTGAACTAAGTTGTTATGTCTTTTCACAAAATATGTACCAGCAAGTTTCTCACAGCCTGCAAGAAGATGTTGAACAGTTTCGTCCTTAATTCGGCATTTGCCATCAACATTCCGCTTCAATATGTCTCGCTCATGTTGGCGCGTCATTATTGCCTGATCTTGTATGGCAAATATGGACGATTCCAGTGCAGGTGAAATGGATTGTTTTGAAGATCTGATGTTTCAATGGCTGAAGACAGCCATTGAAACGTCAGATCTTTATCAACATTGGCAAGATCGATTACTTTTTTAGGGAATTGTCCATGTAAACTCTTATTTCTCCATGCTTCGTTTTGTTTCTTTATTATGCTATTTTTTATTTCTAATTGAGTATGATTATTACCGGATGTTAATCTTAATTCTTTCTCTATTTCTACTGAATCATTATATATTGAATATTTTTCTTTTTTCTGATCATGTTGAACTATTGCTTCTATTAGATAATCACTCTTCTGTTCTAAGTATAGTTTGTATTTCAAGATATGAGCTTTATATAAATTTTCTATATTAATTAAACCTCTACCGCCACTCGTTACGGGTAAATAGAGCCTGTCTAAATCTGCTTTTTGCTGATGAGCCTTTTTTATTGCTAATAATTTCCGTGTCTTGATATCTATTCGTTTTAAATCACTATTTTTATAATTAATCACTCCGAATGTATACATTAAAACCGGGACTGCGTATGTATTAATCCCCTTTATCAAATTTGTTGCATTTAAATATGAATTTGTTATCTTTTTAATTCTACTAAAGTACTCTTTCATTAATTGATGTCTAATATCGTTATGGTTTATTTTTCCAGACTCGTTTATTCCTAAATATTTGTATGTTTGAGCTATTTTTAATTGTTTAAAATTATTTCCGTTCAGCAGTACGTGGTCATCACCTTCAGCGTACGTCCTGTATCCAGCAGTTATATGAAGTATGTTGCATTTATTTAGGCCAAATGACATTCCTATATCTTCAGTAAAAATTTCTACACTATTTAATAAAATTTTCAAGTTAGTTTTGTTATTTGCATACACTTTAATGTCGTCCATATATATAAGATGATTAATCCATACGCTGTCCTTGAGATGGTATCCTTTCCTGTCATATTTCCCTAGGATGGTTGATATCGGGTTGAGAGCCAAACAAAACAGCAATGGAGACAACGAGTCCCCTTGAAAAATGCCCCGTCTTACCTTAATCGGTTCAGTAGTAAAAGAGTTTGAAGAACCTTTTGCTGTCATTACAACTTTCCATTTTGGCATAGCTCTTTCAAGAAAACATTTGATGGCTGGTGGACATTTGTAGATATCCAATACTTACAACCATTCGTGTGAAACACTGTCAAATGCGTTCTGATAGTCTATCCAACCCATACTTAAATTTTTTTGACAGTTGTGAGCATCCTCTAAAATGGCCTTGTTTATCATTAAATGATCTTTGCATCCACGGACCCCACGACGGCAACCTCTTTGTTCTGGGGCCATGATATTATTTGTTGCACAGTGGTTATATAATTGATCTGCCAATATAGAGGTCAGAAGCTTGTACATATTCGGTAAACATGCAATTGGGCGCCAGTTTTTAGGTTCTTCGGTATCCTCATTTTTTGGTATTAAAATAACCTTACCAGTAGTAAGCCAGTCTTCTAAAGGTTCTTCGCCCTTTAGAATATTTGTAAATATGGTTGCTAAATGGTCGTGGATTTCGGAAAAGTACTTTAGATAATAGTTTTGAATTTTGTCGTGTCCCGGCGCCTTCCAATTAACATTTTACCTACGGCATGCTTAATCTGTTCAGTAGTGATTTTTTCAAATAAATTTGTATTTATATTTTTATTAGTGTATTGCTTGATGTCAGATATCCACTTTGCGTTATGATTGTAAGAAACGGGTTGTGATAAAATACTTTTCCAAAATTCTTCGATACTATTTTTGCTCGGTAATTTAATATTTATATTTTCTCGTTGATTGCCTAAACTTCTATATAATCTGTGTTCGTCTTCTGCAAACATTTTATTCTGTTGTTTCCTATTGTTTATTTCCTCATATTTTTTATTCTTCCTGCTAATGCTTTTATTCTTTGTTTCATTGTCTCTTCTCTATTTTTATGTTCTATTTCGTTCTGTATATTATATTTTGAGTTTATCATTTTTCTTGAATTAACTCCTCTGCAAATTTCTATCATCTGTCCCAGCTCTTTCCTCAAACGTTCTGCGCTAGCTACCATGGGCCTCAACTTACTAAAGAGTGAGTCTGATAGATTATGTTTTTCTATGGATTTTTTTCCATTTAAGATAGACAACATCGTCACACAAACAAGTATGAATTATTGAAATTTAATAATCTATTACACGATAAAGTAAAATAAAAAAATATTCTTCATTGTATAACCTAACCTAAGCAACTACAGTAAATAAAAATTGAATACATTCTAAACAATAACAGACAAAACATAAAATAATACATACGGGTTCCTTAACAGCCTGCAGCACGTGTCTCAACTGAGCGTCGAGATCCGGGAAGTGGTGGTCAGTGGGCACATTGTGTAACGCGTGGTGGTGGTGATGGTGGGGGGAGTCCAGGTTCGAATCCGATAACACGACTGCGCCGCTCAGCTCGTGGGAGTATAGTCCTAGGGCGGGGCCTACGCGGGACCACGTGCCGCTATAAGTTAAAAAATAAGGGCATCTTAAAATATTATCGTCATTATATATGAATTCATAGTAAAACCATTGGACCAAGGCTGTCATGGCGCAGCAGCGGAGCGTCTGTCTATGAACCGGGCTAATGTGGGTTCGTTCTTATTCATGGGAAAGAATTATTTAAGTTCTTCACTCTGGTAACAAGACAAAGCGCAGTGTTGAGTTCTGCTATTCAACGCTCAACGTCATGTAATGTCTTAACGTCTGCCAACGATCCCATGTTGATTACTGCGAAATATACACGAATAATGTTGGAAAAGTATAGACAGTCATCACATACAACGTACAAGGAAAGCAGGTAACGAACTTCGAGAGAAGTTGTCGGTACGTGTAGGGAATTTGGATGAAAGTAAAATCTGCACTATGGCTTCAGTGCTGGTAAACGAAGCACGACAAGAATCAGTCTGGTGTAACCGCTTGATAGTTGACGAAGCTTTAATAAACCATTTTGGGGCAATAGTAATGGTAGACAGAAAAATCCGGAGCCGAAGAAATTCTAGATATACGGGGAGACAAACATGATACCAGTACCGAAAGATCTTAAGCACTCTTTATCTCACATCGACTCATCCACCCAGGAGGAGAAAGAATCAGGCAGGGATGGGGTAGATAATTCAGAAGTTTCAGAGACTGACCAGCGCAACTCTTATGGTTGTAAACACCCAAAACAGATAAGCTGCAGCTCCATAAAAACGCTCGTCGTAGCAATATCGCGGCACATCAACAGCTGCACATATAACAGCGAAAACAAAAGAAGACGCGGTTAAAATGCTAATTCCAAACGCGACGGGGGCAACGACAAAACGCATCGTCGAATATAATTTAATTTTAGCCGTGTGATTCCGGCTTAGAATAGGATCACCCTGGTACTGATGGTGTCGTAAGAGGCGACTAAAGTGCGTGTGGTAGAGTCACGTTGCCAGTAATGGCAACATGGGCAGACTCGACCGGATTATTACCACCCCCGGCATTTAAGACCGGCGTTAAGTAGTGGCTTTGGCCACTGCGTTTCGCATTAGGTAATGCCGGGCCCCGGTGCCCTTCCACCTTAAAGGACGGCAACGCTCCTGTAGCTCCTCTACTCGGGGTCGTGGGCGACGGTGATCACTTACCATCAGGTGACCCGTACGCTCGTGTGCCGTCTTTTCCATAAAAAAAATAATAATTTAATTTTTAATAAAAATGAAACTTACCCATCAGTCCTGTCGCTGGAGCACAAGTCCATCATGTCCACTGCGACCAGCCTTATATTGTGTGTTTGTTTCAACTGAGATCCCAAATGTATGGTGAAACTTTCTTCCAGCCGCGGTAGGAGAGGTGCTAGCATCGCTTGCTCCGTTGGAAATGAACATAAGGGAGAATTGCTGAAAACAGTGTATATAAAAAGAGTAATATATACATATCATGTTTTTATGCTTAGGAACATAAAAATGGTAAACAAAATAAAATACTCTTTATTGTACATAGTAAAACGTATTACAAGAGTGTTTATAATGATATACATATAAAACATCACAATAGAAAATTGAAATTCCTATAACTTGCCAAACGATAATTCTAACGAATTGTCTTTGGGTAGCTGAAATTTGTAAAAATATCCCTTACAGAGATGCTAACAACATAAATAAGTTGTAACAAACATATAAGAATTTCGAAGTAGCTTGATGAGAATGTATGGCTTAGTTGGTCAGAGCGCTTCGGCGGTAAACAATAGGCGCGGTTTTTTATCCTGCTACATTCAAAATTTTAGAAACTTTTAAATTTTGTATTTTCTTTCCTAAGTGTCGAATAACACTTTAAAAATAGTAAAATGTCTTGATGTAGCCAATGGTGAAATCAGTATATACGAGAAGAAACCAAGAGAGACTTGAAAGACTGTTGTGGGAGGCCTAGGGAGGCTTAGATCTAAAAGAAGGTGTATGAGTCAGATCTTTTTCTTACCAACGGTTTTGGTCTTTTTCCTTCCAATGTTTTTGGATTGAAATTATCTGTGGTTTTATTGACCTTGAAAAGATGTCTGACACGGTTGTAAGAAAGACAATATGATTGATATTGCGCCGGTACAAGTTGAGTGAACCCTGTCACAGGTTGTATCATTTCTTTATAGAGCTTCTTTATCTACTTAGCTTGCGTCTGAATAGGAGCTTGTGTGTCAACAAAGTATATACATAAGACAAAGCGACAGGGAGTGATAGATAACTAGAATGTAAATTGCCTGCTGTACATAGATGATGCAGTGCTCATTGCATCATCAGAAAGTACGAATGACAGACATTTTTACCACTCTGAAAGAAGGATGTGCAAGTATTGGCCTAAGTTTGAATGTGAACAACACTAAAGTTTTGATATTTGAAAGAAATGAAAAAAGGAAAGAATGTTACATTACTGTGAATGATAATAAATTAGAACAAGTCAATATAATGTGTATCTGGGAAGATATGCTTAGAAAAGAGATAACATACAACAATGGAGTTGTGTTGCCAGTTAAGGAGCTAGCTACTCCTTTAGGGATACAGTTTTTTGTTCTTTGTGTGAGAATCGACTCCACAACCTATCCTATATACAGTTACAAGCTTGTGCCGTGACAGGCTTCAAAATGTGTAGTAATGAAAGTGAAATCATAATAAACCTTGGTGTAACCCTCTCATCGGTCTGATATTCGTCCATGGCAGCCATAAGCCAGGCTCTATGAGATGCCCTCTGTGTGTGCCTCAAGGCATCCAGCTGTGACTCCCATCGGCCCGTAGCTAAACTCTGCTGTTCAAAATGCTGAGCTGCTAAAGCATTGATCTCTTCTTCTGTAGTTGATATATTAAGAAGTCTTACTTTCTCTTCCATTTCTTCTGTTTGTCTTAAATAGAAATAATATGATAATAGTAAACATAATGTATGGATAATATTTTTTTTCATTCTTTAATTATGGTGTTTGTGATAATATCAACATTGATAGTTTTAAAGATTTTGTGGCCTGTTGTGATGCAGCGGCACAAGCGTGTGACTGTAACCGACAGTTTGTGGGTTTGATCCCTACTCAAGGAAATGAAATATTTAATATTTTCAATTTAAATATTTAATGTTTCATTTCTTTGCTCTGGTAATAAGGCAAAATTCCTCGTTGAGTTCTGCCACTCAACATGCAATGCCTCAAATTCAGTGGAAAGTGGGGAACAGAAGTGAAACAGAGTGTCTTAACACTAGGTTCCCAAGTTCCCTCTGCCTACCCTGCCTCGTGCGGGACAGAGCGTGAAGCTGAGTGAGTGAATAGTTTTAAATATGATAATAATATAAAAACAGAAGAGAAAGCATGTTATAAATTTGGTTAGAAGGTTATTGAATATTGCATATGTTCATAGCATATGATATATTATATCATAAAGTATTTCAAATAATGTTATGTCAATTAATTGTCTGTGTTGCAATGATTAAGGCATCAAGATATGTAAAACCTACCTTAACTTACTGGAACTCACATATAATTACTTTTTATATGAGAAATCTTATAAAGCAGTTTCTAGAATTTATAAACAACAAATAGAAGAACAATAACCTTTTAGTAAGTTTCTCAATGTCCTCATCTCTATTTTTCAACATATTCATAACTGTTTTGGCATATGCACTCTCCACTTGCATTATTGTCTCTAAAGCTGGAGAATGAACCAATTTGTGATATGCTGCAGCAAACACTTCTTCATCTGACGACCCCTTTTGTTCCGCAAAATCTATTACATTCTCTTTAAATAATTTCTCCCAATTTTTTACTATACCATCAATGTTTAATTCATTGTTCTTTAATTGGTCTATTAGTTTTGCGTCACGTTCATTATAAAAACTCTTTGTTTCTTCTGATACAAAAGACGCTAGTTTCTCGTTAAGTTCTATAATTCGAAGCAAAGTTTATAATATAAACATTTATTTAAAGAAGCGTAATGTCTACAGTAATTGATTAAATTAGTTACCATCTTCCAAATACACCGGTATATGGAACATTTTTATAACTCGTTGCAGAAGCTCGCGCGTGGATCCTCCGTAAGGGATCTCCACCGGGACTTCGAGTTTGAACAATAACTCCTCGTTGGTGCATGTTGGAAAGGAAAATTTAAAAGTTTTTGATATTTTTTGTATTGTTTCCGCAGTCATTTCGTAAATGTAAACAATTACTTTACTGCCCACTTACGCTGTCATCATTTGACATCTGATAACACAGATTATACAATAATATTTGACGTTACGTAAAGTACGGCACCGTATTTATTATTTCGATTATTTTTGTCTATTTTTTTTTATTTTAGCTAAAATCTAAAAGTTAAAAATATAGAGAATATCATTATCCCTTTAAAAGCAGAAAATTATGCTTTAATTATATTTTTAGAATTGAAACTTGATAATTTACCTTTTAACATTTGTTCCTGATCTTTGAAATTAATATGGACATTAAACACACACACACTCCTTCACGCTGTATCCCGCTGTATGAATATCTTTAAAATTATAATAATCTCCTAACGATACTCAAACCTTATGGTCATTCAGTAACCTTTTGTTTGACGTGATGTTTCTTATTAGTTATAGAATGTTTATTGTCATTGCTTGTTTAGTTAAGTTTAGTTTAAATCCTAGGTCACCTGTGATGCCATTAAAAAAATGAGCATTAATTTTGCTAATAATATATGAATTCGGGTTCTTTTTTTTCTGAGTGACTTAACTCCTGCCGTGTGATTCCGGCTTGGAATAGGATGACCCTGGTACTGATAGTGTCGTAAGAGGCGACTAAAGTATGTGTGGGAGAGTCACGTTGTCAGCAATGACAACGCGCATGGGCAGACTCGGCCGGATCATTACCATCCCCGACATTTAAACTGGCGTTAAGTAGTGGCTTCGGCCACTGCGTTTCGCATTGGGTAATGCCGGATCCCGATGCCCATCCACCTTATAGATCGGTAATGTTTCTGTAGCTCCTCTGGTGCTACGCGGAGTCGTGGACGACGGTGATCACTTACCACCAGGTGACACCTACGCTATACGCTATAAAAAAATCTTCTGTTGAACTTGGATGGTCTTTACAGAGTTACCGGGCATGGAGAGTCACCCCTCCAGCTCGTTTCATAAAAAAAATGCGTGATTTTATGGACGCACGCATTCGGGTATCATACAATTCTGAAGTGGGAGCTACCCATTCCCCAATTTTTTTTTGCCCATGAAGACTCCACATTCGGTTTTGGTTTAAAGATATTTATTCATTCTCAAAAAGACATTACATCACTTACGTGAGAACATAGTCATAAACTTTATTGATAAATACATTCTTTGTCGTACTGATATATACATTATTACGTTATTGTTACTTTTGACCTCTTCCTATTTTTTATATTTAAGATTTAAAAATCAAAACTCATAACAAATAATAATTCTTGTTATATAAAAATTTCATTCTATATCTATACACTGTCATTAGGTATATTTATTTAATTCCTGTTTTTTATAGCTCTAAACTTAGCTGGAGCGGCTCGGCGCTGTTCTTGCAATCAATAACTTCGTGAATTAATCTGTTCACGGAAAAGTAATAATATTAGCTAAATGAATAAGAAAGTTGTAGCAGTTTTGTCGAAATAAATATTATTATATAAAAAAATATTTAAGTAACGGTATTTTTTTTATAACCGATTTAAAAAAACAATCACTACAAGTTGAGGGAAGGTTTTCAAAATATAATAATCTCTCTCAGCTTCAGGCTGTATCCCGCACGAGGCAGGGTAGGCAGATTGATCCCGGGAACCTAGTATTAAGACACTCCGTTCCACTTCTGTTCCCCACTTTCCGCCAATGAGGCATTGCGTGTTGAGTGGCGGAACTCAACGCCGTGCTTTGCCTTATTAACAGAGCGAAGAAATGAAACATTAAATATTTGAATTGAAAATATTAAATATTTCATTTCCTCGGGGATCGAACCCAGAACCTGTCGGTTACAGTCACGCTCTTGTGCCGCTGCGCCACGACAGGCATATAATAGTGAAAACTGCATTTAAATCTGAATAGCCATTTCTGAGATTAGCGTGTACAAACGCACAGACAAGCGACAGAATATCACATTAACAAACGACCCCCATAAAATTTTTTCAAATATGTAAAGATAAGATTTTTTCAAATTTAATGTAAAGAGGGTAATCGGTTGCAAATTTATTATAAGTAAGGTAAGTTATAGTTTCTTTCTTCGAGTGGGGTAGAATCAACAACCTGTTGCGTTTGCAGTCGCACGCTGCTGCGTCTGGCCTCAGGTGATATGATCGGGAGGTTTGACCTCAAAGTAAAGATTATTAATATTGTTTAATGATATAAGGATCCATTTTTTACTTTTTAACTAACAAATTTTAATATAATATTTAAACTATATGTTTTATGTATTCAAAATTAAATTACGTATTGTTTAGCTTAGTTAAGAATACAATTAGTTTAATTCAATTTAACTTCAATAAATTGGAATAAAGACTAGAAACAAATAATGTATTATATTATGTATTGTAATGTGAAACCCTGTGTGTGTAAACCCTAATAGAACTTTTAACGATCACTTACTTAGCTTCACCCTGTATCCCGCACATGGCAGGGTAGGCAGAGAGAACCTAGTATTTTGATACCCCATCCCGTTTCCCACTGTCCGTCGAATTTGAGGCGTCTCGTGTTGAGTGGCGGAACTCCAAGCCGCGGTTTGTCTCGTTACCAGAGTGAAGAAATGAAAACATTAAATATTTAAATAGAAAATATTAAATATTTCATTCAATTCCTCAAGTGGAAATCGATCCCACATCCTGTCGGTTACAGCTTGTGCCGCTGTGCCACGACAGGTTCCATTTTTTAAATTCATTGATAGTTATATATTTTCAGTATTAGTGATGGTGTGTAATGAGAAGTCCAGGTTTCTTAAAGTGACCTTATCAGGCCTTATTTTAGTCAGACTTGATTTAAATCTTTATTAAAACAGAAAATATGAATACATAGTATTCCTCCCATATCCCTCGGCTTCTGCCGTTTGTTTCAACAAACACCCGAACTAGGGACAGTTGTACAGACAGTTGATTGTTATAGTAAACTATATTTTCATTATATATAAATTAAAAAATGGAAACAATAAATTACATAGAGATTTAAATAAAAAAATGTTCGGTTCGCATCGCGTTTAATCCGATGTGTGAACCTCGTGGGCCAGGTGGTAGCCACCATCTATTCGACTCCTTGTGTGTTAGCGAACATTTACGCGGCCTCTCCGCCCTCCTCATCCTCAGCGCTGGCGGTGAGCATGGTGATCAGCTTGTTGGTGTCAATGAAGCCTTTCTCGTCGATTTCCATCTGGTCGTACGCCTCGTCGACCTCGTCGGCGGAGAACTTGTCGCCCCAGGTCATGAGGGCGTGCCTCAGCCTTTCGGAGTCGATCTTGCCCTCGGTGTCAAAGGTTTTGAAGGCGTTGATGACGACGTCATCATCATCAGATCCACCAGACATACGGTTGGCGAAGAGGGTGAGGAGCTGAGTGAAGTTGATGGGGCCGGAAGCCTCACCGACCATATCGTCGAGCTCCTTCTCGACGGCGAGCCTGCCGAGAGAGTCGAAGGTGGCACGGAGGTCGCTCTTGCCGATGATACCGTCCTTGTCGTGGTCCATTAGCTGGAAGGCCTAAAACAAAAATAATAATTGTTATTAGCAAGTTGATACAAAGTGTTGTATATACTTAATAAAATACGCGTTTGCCGTATGACAACAATAACTCAAACAAAAACGTTAAAGTAAGATTCAATTATGTCATAGATTTAATACAATATTAATAAGTTTGTAAAATACTTAATAAATCAATTTATGTAATGTGGCGATTCCAACACTGACCTCCTTGAATTCGGCGACCTGCTTCTGGGAGAACATGGAGAAGACATTGGAGCCAGTGCGCTTAGCCTTGCGGCTGCCGCGGGAGGATTGACGTTCTCCACCGGCGGCGGCTGCGGGTGCAGCTGGGGCCTCCTCAGCGGGCGCGTCTTCTTTCGCCTTCTTCTTCTTGATCTTCTTTTCCTTATCCGCCTAAAAAAGTAAGGTTTGATTTATTTACTATTGTCTTAAAATTTAATTTGGTTAAAACGACTATTAAAGTTGACTAGGCTTGAACACGGCATCGATCTCACTGTTTTATACATAATTATTGTTAAGATTGCATTAAGCAAAGTAAATTTTCTTATCTCAACTCAAAATGTTAAAAAATGTTGTACCTGTAGGTACAACGGTGATTTCCTTTACTGCAGACTTTTTCATATTAATCGATTTAATCGTACTTAAAAACTGAATTCCTATTAGAAAATACTTCGATTATGAGGTGATTATTAATAAACTATAGAACTTTTCTGTTTCATTATGTAATAACTTTTCAATGGTACCGATCTATTATCAGGTTACGATTATGGCTTGCCCGTTTAGGCGTTGCAAGGCGCGCATATATTTAGATCAATCGACGTTCGTTTTCAGCCGTACATACCGTTCATTCAGAAATAGCACTTGATCCAATTTCTTAATCCCGGACGAATTGATTTATTTTCAGATTGTAATGCAAACTGTTGTTGAGTAAATTTTGCTTCAGGCATATTAATGACAAAACTATTTACAAGTATTTTCATTTTCACTTGCGTTTCCATTTTATACATGTGTGTATGTTATAATTAAATTATGTTTATATTAGTAGCTAATTTATTGATATTATTTAAGGTGAATAATGAAGATCCGTGTGAAATTTAAATTATTATGTTAAATATTATTGCTCTACAGTCGTTCTATAATATTCGTCGTTCTATAAGTATCGTAAATTTCGATAATATGTTCATTTATATATTTAGCTCAATAATAAATCGTGTCTAATCTTGATAGCGTTATAAAGTCACCAAACATTTGCTAAAATTCGTACGGTACAAAAAAGTTTTATTTATCCACAAACGCAGCAAATGGAGCTTAAAATCTACACGAAATCTCTAACGCGAATAAAAGTTTAATATATTTTTTTCCGATCAACGCGAAACACTTTCAAGTGTCCGCTTTAAGCACTTCCTATCAGTCACTTTCTTGGCCCCACTATTCACTTATCCTTACATCACTATAATCACTCTGACCACTGGACTTACCATTTTGTGTAGTTTGTTAGTTCGACGGAAGAGAGACTGTACCACTCGGCAGTCCCACCCTGACTCCGAGATATCGTCCCAGGCCGATACTCCAAGACTGTGCCCCCCTCTACCCGCCGCTACTTCAGTTTCAGCTCGATCCCATATATAGTTAGCCGTATAATTCTTAGCGATCGCATCAGAACACTTTGGTCAGCTCAGAAGCTCGGCCGGCAGCGGGCAAGCTCGTTGGGATATTTAAAAATAAAATCAGCTACCTGCTTTTAAAATCTGAACATCGTGTTATTTATTTTCATAAAAAGTTCAGAGAAACATAATCATTCACGTTTAATTTATTGAATACAAATGAAGATAAAATAACAATTTAAAGTCAATTCAATTTTGTAATAATTATGATTGTTTAGTTTAGTTAATGAATTTCATTTGAATAAATACCAATTAAATAGTAATTATTAAAAATTATTTTTTTCAATGAACTTCAGATATCACTCTTTTTTACTAAACTTAATTTTAAAAAGCGTATAAAAATTTTGAACGAAGCAGGATTTGAACCCGCGCCTCTGGAATACCGTTCGAGTATCCTGCTTCGTTCACCAACGGTATTCCAGAGGCGCGGGTTCAAACCATGCTTCGTTCAAAATTTTTATACGCTTTTTAATATTAAGTTTAGTATTTTCTGTCCTAAGTGTGGAATAAACCTTTAAAACATAGTAAAAATCACTCTTTTTTTAATTAAAATTATGATTATAATATTTTTTTGTGTTTATTATTAGCGATTAATTTAAAATGGCAAATTGCTTAACAATTATTTAAATAAAACACAAATCTGTGTTTGGTAGGTTAGGGACAAACTAAATTAACTGTTAATATGAAGGTAATAGGTTCGCTTCCCATTCGGAAATAAGAATTACTTTAATTTCCTCGCGGTAAGAAGACAAAGTGTCAATTAAACCAATTAAAACTTGGCAATATACATATGCTATGTAAAAAATAAAAACAATATTTTTTAAGGTTTTTTGTATTAGTTACTGTATGAACATAAATACCATAGATAAAATATGTACATTCAAAGTTCACGAGCACAGAACGTATCTAATCCCTTTAAGCAGTAGTTTGTGTATAACACTGTATGTAAGACGCAGCTGACATGCCGTGTCTATTGTTACTTAATATCTTTTGATACTCGCTAAGAATATACAAAAAAAAAAATACAAATATCTCCTTCCTACTAATATGAAATATTTCATATTTTCAATTCAAATGCATTAAAACACGCAATGCCTCAAATTCGGCGGAAAGAGGGGAATGGAATTGGAACGGAGTGTCTTAACACTAGGTTCCCTCTGCCTATCCTGCCGTGTGCGGGATACAGCGTGAAGCTGAGTATGACATATGGTATGAAGAGGTATTCGCCTATAATACAAAAAATACACCACAATTTCTGTTTTAAAGCGAATACATTTTAATATTATGCTTTGATCAATGCAAGTCAGTATTTACAGAAAAAGCCAGCAGGCGTATGCTCCCTAATTAATAATATTAGAAAAATACTGAGATTAAATTAATGTTTCTTAAAATATTATTTTATTACTAAACAATAAGTGAAGCTAAGATAAGTTAAGTAACCCTTCAATTTTTAATACAAAAGTAATATGTATTTTCACAAATTGTACATAATTTGTTGCTTTCAGAATATTCGTAATTATGCACAAATCCATAATTATTGCCATTAATAATCTGGAAATATTTTCCGAGTTACCCTGGTCAGGTCACGTTTATATAGATTAATGACAACATTATTTATAGATATAGCTGTGTTTATTTGAAGATATAAAAAAACCTAATTAAAAATATTAAGAAAACGCATTTTGTGAAAAAAAGCTATGTGATCTATATTATTGTAGTGTGGACATGATGAGCTACTTCCATTGACTCCTCCATCCCATTATTTAAGCACCATCTTATACGTTATAGCAATTCCCTCATTTCAAAGTGATTGCAAAGTGATTCATTATTAATAATTTAGCAAGCAGTAACTATAGAACTGTACAAAAGTTTCTGAATGCCATATCATAATATTATTGCTGAGTACTCAGCTTCACGCTGTATCCCGCACGAGGTAGGGTAGGCAGAGGGAACCCGGGAACCTAGTGTAAAGACACTCCGTTCCACTTCTGTTCGCCATTTTCCGAGTTATGTGGGGCATTGCGTGTTGAGTGGCGGAACTCAACGCCGCGCTTAGCCTTATTACCTGAGCGAAGAAATGAAACATTAAATATTTAAATTGAAAATATTAAATATTTCATTTCCTCGACTGGGGATCGAACCCAGAACCTGTCGGTTACAGTCACACTCTTGTGCCGCTGCGCCACGACAGGCCTCAACTACTGCTGAGGTCTGTCGTAAACGTTACAGATTGTGGGTTCGATCCCCACTTGAAATGTGGGATTTTAAATTTTTAATATAAAATTAAATTTTTAATTCTCCGTTCTGGTAACAAGTCAAAGCCCGGCGTTGAGTTCTACCACTCAGCACGCAATGCCTAGAATTCAGCAGAAAATTGGAAATGGAACGGAGTGTCTTCACGGTAGGTTCACAATTTCTTTACCTTTACTATTCTGCCAAGTGCAGCGTAAAGCAAAAGGCGCAAAAGTCGCACATTGTCTGAGTGTACAGCAATACGGTACTTATGGATTCGATCTCCACTTTGGGAAATTATTTAAATTACATTTCTCGTTTCGATAGAAAAAGCGCAACCTTGAATTCAGCCAGTCAACACGCTATCTCATCCTTTGGTGTATGGGGAACCAAGTATCATATGCCTATAGCTATTTGTTTTTTGTAACGTGAGAGAACCCATTTACGGTCACTCCGCTAAATTTGAGAGTCGAGCGAGTTATGTGGGGCACATAGGCCGGTTACACGCACTAAAACCTGACAGTGCTCCTCTATCACCACAAACCGGTGCTATAAGAGCCAGGGATTTTTCTATAACCGTGACGGTCGCCATACACTACTATATGCGTGGACAAAGTAATTATGTTATATAGCCAAAGTGATATTTAGCAGTAATCGCTTAGGTGTTGTATAATTTTGGTCAAAATCGGCGTGATGATAGCAGCTCGGCGTGGCGCAGCGACGAGCGGGGCGGGGCTATTCTCGTCGCGGACACTCACCGTACAAAAATAACCTTATTGTAATCCACACCGAGTGAACGGGCGAGTTAAAATATTATATCTAAATAATATTCAGATAGGAAAAATCATTTCATATTTTTCTATGAATGAAATTTCCCCTTTACTTTTCCAACAAAATAAATATATAAATATTCTATCCAAAATAATTGTATGCCGTTAAGAATTGATTAATTTTAATTAAGTCGTTATCCAGGGGAATCGTGTCTTCTGTGGTTACCTGGAGTATCGAAGCCATGACCCTCCTATCGAAGCTGAGTAAGCGTTTAAACGATTACGAAATGAAACCTTCACGTCACGTGTTCTACTAAAGCTACAAGGATTATATTTTCTCAAGTTATGGCTAAAATTATTTCGACTCTACTCCAAACTTTTCCAAATTTTTCACTTTTACCTTCAACAGATTATTATTGTTTGTTCTTTTTAATTTCACTTATTACTCTAAACGTGGTAGCTAAGGACAACGGAGCGCCGAGCGCTGCGGAATGCAAACCTAACCATATGCATACCTTTCTCATCTTGTCCATTATCATTCAAATATTTTTATTCAAAATAAGAAGTTACGAGCTTCGTTTTTTGAACGTCAAACAATTTACCACCAGTTCGCAAAAGTTACTGCCTCAGACCTGAGAAGAACCGCCGAAAGAAACTCAGTGGGACATGTCTTTTTTTAATCAAAATTTAACATCATATAATCAATTATGTGACAATGATACATTTGAAATAGCCTGTCCTTCTGGGGTGCTGTTTATGGTTTTGTTTTCAATCACCAGAGCCCGTTCAACCTCATTTTCTCCATAGGTTTCTCGCTAGAACCTGCCTTCTTCAGTGTATCTGGGGAAAAAATGATAAAAGGGAATCGGGAGAAACAGGTTATACGGGAAATTATTATATTAAAAGTAGTACTCGTATTTCATTTAGGTAAGTGAAAAACTAAATGAAATATTGGCTACTTGTTTTTGGTATTTGATAAATTTATTTGTCACATGACCTATTTCTATTGCTGGCAATTCATCAAAACTTATTCTCGATACAATAGTTCAATGGAAAATAACTAGAATTTAGCTTCCGTGTTGTCATTTAGAAAATTATATATCTCGTAGTAAATGTGAAAAGACATGGGCGTAGAAATGGGGCGGCCCAGATGGGCACCGACATATATTTAATACACTAATGTCTTTTATATGCCCAAGCCCATAAACCGATCGTCACAACAATAATATAGACCAGTCGTAGCCCACTGATATAAGCGAGTGTAAACGCGACGAAGAAATGATATGATTTGCTTTAGTTTCACGCTTTATCGCGTACATGACGAAGATAAAAGGAACTCGGGTGCCTAGTGTTAAGACTCTCCATTCCAGTCCTCATTTTCAGCCAAAATTGAAGCATTCTGTGTTGGATGGCGGGACTCAATGCCACGCATTAAGTTGCTTTGATATCAGGGCGAGGAAATGAAAATATTTAATATTTTATTTACTCGGGTGGGGATCAAACGTACAAACAGTTGAGCTTATGCCTGTACCCCTGCAACACGACAAGCCTCAAGAATTAAGCGGAAAGTAAAAACGGAAGTGTGTTAATGAGAGCGGAGTGTCCTTACTCTAGGTTCTTTTTGCCTTATCTGTATGCGCAGGGTACAACGTGGAGCTTTCATTGAGCTTCTCTGTAGAGAGGCTCTATGAAAGCTCCGCGTTGTAGGGGGTGTACTCCTTAAAGTGTCTTTAGGCACCATATAAATGATAAATTGGTGCATTTGTTTCTTCAATAACAAAAGAATTTTACCTTTAAATAAAAGATTTGTTTTAATTCATAAAAATATTTTTTTAATTGTTATATGTTATTCCACACTTATGAAAGATAAATAGGGTTTTTGAAAACGTATAAAAATTTAAACGTAGAAGGGAAGTATGTACTTGTATACTCTTTCTCTTAGCTTCACGCTGTATTCCGCTCGAGGCAGGGTAGGCAGAGGGAACCCGGGAACCTAGTGTTAAGACACCGTTCCCCACTTTCCGCCGAATTTGAGGTGTTGCGTGTTGAGTGGCGGATCTCAACGCCGCGCTTTGCCTTATTACCAGAGCGAAGAAATTAAACATTAAATATTTAAATTAAAAATATTAAATATTTCATTTCCTCGACTGGGGATCGAACCCAGAACCTGTCGGTTACATCACACGCTTGTGCCGCTGCGCCACGACAGGCCTCATACTTGTATACGTTTTCGTACTTGTATACGTTTTCTAAAAAAATATTATACAATTAGGTTCAATATCGATTGTCTTTATAAAAATAACTAGACACATATTAAAATCTTGTGCAACTGTCTCATTATTGACATCACGTTTTAACCAAGTCAATGCTAATAATTGCTGCTGTGAAAAGTAACTAGAATGCATGACCTTTACAGGTGCTTTAATCTTGTAATATAAATATAAAACATTTTTTATTTAATGTACTTTTATTGTATATTGAATTTAATGTAAAATTTCGTAGTTCCAACAAAGTTTATAAATTCATATATGCATGTTTTTGTTTTGCTTGTGAATTATTATTAAAACATTTTTGATTATTGTAAATTGTAATAATAGTACATAAAATGGCTACGACGATTAATTGTTAGTGAATGCTTTTATTAATTGTTATCACATAAGTGACAATGTAATGTCTTTGTTGATAATAAAGTTCTTTAATCTAATCTAAAATATATTCATATATCCACATTTCGCTAAATGTTGTATATTTTTATACAATACCTTAGCAGGGTAAGCAGAGGGAGCCTGAAGTGAACTACTTAGTCAATTAGTATTGAAAAGTTTCAAGAATAACGCCAAAAGCTGGCCGAAGCCACTATAGGTGGTTTCTTATTAGAAGCTGTCCTTTTTAATGGGAAAAAATATCCAACACCTCTCTCCAACTCGCCTAGCTTTATTTCTCTTAAATGAACTGTATATGTAGGTTCAGTATATTATATATTCTAACCGCTTAGGAAATTATTTTCTTAATGCTTCCCTATGAAGCCACCATCGCTAATATCAGGAACTACATATACCAGAGCCATCGCTAATATCAGGAACTATTGGTGTGATTTAAAAAAAATAGTTTTGTCTTTAGTCTATTTATCGATGGTCAGGGTGTATAACGCACTCTATGATCACCAAAATGTCGCACAAAAGTGTGAGCTTGAGATTATACTTATTTAGAAAACGTATAAAAAATTTAACGTAGCATGATTTAAACCCGAGTCTCTTTGAATCCAAGATCCAACCCTGTCCAAACCAAGAGGCGTGAATTTAAATCCGCTACGTCCAAATGCTTAGAAGTTTTCTAAATAAATGTTTTTCCTCCTTAAGTGTGGATTAATACTTTAAAAATAGTAAAAATATCTTAAAAATCCATTTGACTAAGGAGTAAAGCCGCAGGATGAGCTAGTATTTAATATTTACAAAACACAATCTCACTACCTTAGGAGACGTCACTCAATATTGATGTCCAGGAGATGCAAGATTATTTGTGCGTATTTCATACATTTTCCGCCGTTGTCAAAACATTTAAATACTTAGCATGCATAACTGGTTATAGTTACGTCGAATACTTCTCGCTCAGTTCTACCTGTTTCGTTTAAGTTACTCACAGCCTAGGCCTTTGCCTTTCACTTTCCAGTACACAACGGCCACAAGGCGAAGACACGACGTGTCCAATACGATAGTAACAAAAATGTGAAATTATTAACAATGTGCATAGTTTATCGTATACCAAAGTTATTTTGTCTAGTTTTTTTAGTGTTATTAATAACAGGTTTGTTATTTTTTAAATTTAAGTTTATATAAAAGTTTTGAGTTTAGGGTTTTGAGTTATGATCATGAATTTGGTGATGTTTTGAGTTTTAAGTTCCGTGTGTCATATTATAATTTTTAATATATATTATTTAGATCTTTTTTTTTCAATTTTTTAAAATAATTAAAAATAATTAAAAGATTTCTATTGTCGTTGCACTACTTCTTATATTAGCACTCGTTTGTGCAATGATGTTGTAATTAATTTCTATTAACGACCTTAAACTCAAATATTCCACTACTTTTATTGAAATTACATCTTAATAAATCTATACTGAAAGTAAAAGACTCACAGCAATAATAATTCCGGCTACTTTGTTTCCAAACATCTATTTTATCTACATTTATCATGTAATTTATAAATGATACTCTTTAAATTAGCCAACCATTTCGTTCTTAGTGCTTACCTAGACTTCTCTATTCTACTTAAACTTTCTAAGTCCAGTAGATTCGAATATTCGATTCTACTTCTGTAATTTACATGACACAGAAGTTTTATATATACGAGTATAGATATAATTATTTCCTTTTATTTCCATAGATGTAAATACTCTTGTACTCCGAGCGTACATATCTCAACATGGGCTTCATGGGGAAATTGAATTCTCACAAAAAAACGAATCCCTTATTAGCATACGAACCAACTTGAAACCAACACTGCAGTATCCAGACGGAGTATGGCGGTGGACTATCCACGAGTACGCAGTGGACTACAGAGACTTGTCCAACGAACGGTGTTCTGAAACAAGTCTGGGAAAGGAACTTATCGATCTCACAGAGGAATTAGGTTACTTAATAGTACCTGGTAAGGATCATGCTGAATTTGAAAGTCAAAATAGTTTGATTGGCGCTATGGGACTGTGGGGCAAGAGCATAGTCCTGGAGACGGCTGAACGCGATAGAGTCATATGTGCCTCAATTTTTGCGATCGACAAATCTCATGAGAATTTCGCCATGGCCAGATTTACAGCACCTATCGCTGGTTCATTAAACTTTAGATGGTTATACAATGGCGATTTTGAAGATTCCTTTATTGAAGCCGACCTCTATCATGCGAAGGTGTTTAAAAACCACAACGGCTACACAGAGCACAAGTGGAAATTGTTCGTGACAGATATATTCGATTCAGACAAGGCCAGTCATGAAGACAACTGTAACGTACTCCAGGTTGTATTCGACCCCGGCAACAATGGGGATGGCACTAGTGTGGGAGATTTAGACAGTAAGTTCGGTTTAATAAAAGTTGCTACAGATGCAAACCAAATGAAGACGAGAAGATTATACAAGGATGAAGTGATTAATATTCTTAGAGGTGACATGGAGACAACGAAACGGAATCTCTACGTAGTATTATTTGACGCTAAACAACCTGACACTTTCTTGGCGTGTGCCAAATTGAGACCCATACCGCCGAAAAGTACCAAGTAAGTATCTTTTTTACAATTGCATGTGACACATACAGGGTGTCCCGTAATCAATGAATAATCTGAAGAATCTTATTTTAGAAAGTTAGAATTCGGTATATTTTATAGAGAATATTATATTCGTTGGATGTAACTTATTTTAGACGTGGTAAAGAAAAAAAAATAACTATAATATATTACTTCATTTAAAGAAAAAAATGTGAACATTTTTAAATATATTACGTTTCAAGTGTTCAATTGTTATATAAGGTTAATGGTTGGTGGTAATTCATGTATGGTATTATGGGACACCTGAATATTACGCAGAAAAACAATTTCGCTGCTGAAGCTTCAGAATGTGTTTCGCACATTACAGAGTAAGCAAAAAGAACTCGGAAAACTCAGATCGGAGTGTCTTGAACACTCTTTTTGTGTTCTACCTTTAGAATAAAGTTTTTGACCTAACAAAGAACAGAACCTAAAATCACCGCATCTAAAGTCTGAGGCTATCACACTGCACCATTACATATAAATAATATTTTTTTTTTCTACATACACATACAATTTCATAATATATTCAGGGCAATTATAAACATGGACGGCATCAAAGGAACGGTGGAATTTATTCAAAAGACCCCTTACGACCCCACGTGGGCCAACTTCTCACTTGGAGCATCTAACCACGACTACGAGTCCAACCTGCGCTTCGTGGGTTCCATGCTCCAGTACAGCATCAGGGAACTGCCTCCAAAATTACTAGATGCGAGCCTGTATAAGAGCATATGTAATACGACAGGAAATTTGTATAACCCCACGGAAGTGGATCTGAAGAGTATACCGCCAGCAGGTAATATATTGCAAATAATTATTATTGTTAAAGTTAATGGAGTGTTTATAAACAAAATACTTATATTTTTATTTGTACTACTGAGTGAATTACTTAGGTACAATATTTCTCTAGTTATAGTATAGTATGATATAAATTTTTACAAAAAGCTTCAGCGAAAGTTGCTTTTGAATTACATATTTTATATTTAAGACTGGCCGGAATATATAGATTTTTAAATTATTATATAAGTATTGAATGCAAAATAGACAAAGTTTATGTTAAATTTCATATAATTAATGTAATTTGACAAGTTCACTCTAGGAAATGAAAAATTTAATTGTTTCGTTTCTTCGCTCTGCTAAAAAGGCAAAGCGCAGCGTTTAGTTCCACTACTTAACACAACGCCTTAAATTTGGTTAAATTTAATTCCCAGTGGGAAGAGAAAATTATTCATGAAAACGGAATGTCGTAACACAAGGTTCCCAAGTTCCCTCTGCCTACCCTATATCGAGAGGTTGAAAAAAAAAATTATCTAATGTAACTAAATCTACATACCTATATCTTCCCTGTTGGAGTACATCCAACGCGCATTGTTTACGTCGGCGCACGCGCTCATAGTCACAGTACGCGAGCTTGGAATTCGGATGTTAGTTAACTGAGATGTATGCAAATGTATATAATGACATACTTAGTGTTCCGATAGTCATTAAATATTACAAATTACTTTATTATTATTAAAGAGTCATTTAACTTTCCTTTAGGACATTGTTATTAATAAAATAATCATCAATTTGTATATAAAATTAATAAATACTCATATCTACTTAAAATAATAAGTTTATTTGTTATAGAGAAATTTAATAATATAATTAAAAAGAAATTAATTATATACATGATCTTAATAACTTAAAATTAAAGTAATATATTTTAAAATTTTCAAATACCCTCATATAAATTATCACTACCTCATATTGGATAGCATATGCTAATGCGATTTTCATAAAACATAGCTAGGAACCTTCGCGATGAGCATGCGTAAAACCGATATTTATATCGGTTCATTAATTCAGTAGCTACGGTGCCCGAGACACACACATACATACACACACACCACGCACACACTATCTCTCTCTCTCACACGCACACACCCACTGCTGTGCAGACTTTGTCTCTGTCCTGTGTACATATACACAGACAGAGACAAACAGACTCAAGTTATTGGGGTCGGAAGTTAAATTGCATTAAATGACGTTATTTAACGCTATACCAATTTCCGTGATATTAAATTATGTCTTCTCAGGTATGGGGACTCAAGACCAGTACCCAGTGGGAGATCTCCTCGGGAAGTACAAGGGACGTACCGAGTATTTGAACCATAAGTATCTTCTGCCAGGACTTGCTAACGAGCTCAGCGGACAGTATTGGGATGTGTTCCTCCCGTTGAGCGGTAAACAGAGTGTGGTGCATAGAAGTGTTGTATTGACTAGGTTAGTGGTCATTCATGGTTTTTTCAAGTTTTTTCTTAATTTCACTCTCTATCCTGAATTTAGTAGGGTTGGCAGATAAGATTAGATTTTGTCCAACCAACCCATGTATTGAATGTAATACTAAAGTTTTACCAATTTAAGGTTTATTTTTCACTTTTACTTCTAAACTAACGTACGCGACATCGCCTGATTAAATTATTATTTCTTATGAAACAAAATATTTTTATTGGTACAACATTTTCGTTTATGAACCGATTAAAATTAAACAAACAGCAATGTTATGAACGAATGCTTAGTTGGTAAGAGCGCTGGAACGGTTTTTCAGAGGCGCGGGTTCAAATCCTGCTTCGTTCAAAATTTTTATACGCTTTTTAAATTTAAGTTTAGTATTTTCTGTTGTAAGTGTGGAATAACACTTTAAAACATAGTAAAAACAGCAATGTTATCAATAACACAATAGCCAAAACTGCATTAAAACGGTTAAGCCGTTTCTGAGCCAAATTAAATATAACATTTTATCTTCAACTTGCAGCATAAATGTTTTGCAATTAATTATAATCAGGCACTTTTTAATTATTTAGATAAGAATAAGAAAATGCTATGCCTAGCATATATACATAACTTATGTGGTTGGTGACTCCTGATATTATTTTAATTCATAAATTAAACAATTTAAATTCTTCTTATATCTATAATTATATGAAATTTGTAACCCATCACTAGGAAAATCTATTATGGGAACACTTTACGTTTATATCAGCAGGTGTTCAGAACACCTCAAACAAAAATTGTGAAAGCTAATGTACTTTTGAATGGTGAAGCCGTAGAGCCTGTTGATTCTACGGTATTTCTCGGTATCACCATTGATTCTAATTTACAGTGGGGACCTCATATTGATAGATTGGCGAATAGACTGAGCTCTGTAGCTTTCGCTGTAAAAAAAATTAGATTATTGACTGATGAGGAAACGGCTCGCCTTGTTTACTTTAGCTACTTCCACAGTATTATGTCTTACGGCATCTTACTCTGGGGTAATGCAGCCGGTATTAAGTCAATATTTGTCTTGCAGAAGCGAGCTATTCGCGCAATCTATAACTTAAGCCCTAAGGATTCCTTAAGGGAAATGTTTAAAAATATTAATATATTGACCGTTGCATCTCAATACATTTTTGAAAATGTTATGTATGTTAAGAAAAATATTAATAAGTTTACTAAAATCAGTGATGTACATAATATTAATACTAGAAATAGGCTTAAACTTAGTGCGCCTGTAACTCGATTGCATCGAGTCCGTAATTCTTTTATGGGACAGGGTGTACGCTTTTACAATAGGATCCCAGAAAACGTCAGAGAAATTTCTGTTTCACAATTTAAAAAGGTTGTGAAAAGACGTTTGTGTGTTAAAGGTTATTACCATATTAACGATTTCATAAATGATAACACGCCTTGGGAATAAAATGCTCGCTCCAGGCTGTTTCAAGTGTATCATTCTCACATAAATATATAATGTAAAGTTTTGATTAAAAAAAAAAGGACATGTCCCGCTGAGTTTCTTTCGCCGGTTCTTCTCAGGTCTGAGGCAATAACTTTAGTGAACTGGTGGTAAATTGTTTGACGTTCAAAAAACGAAGCTTGTAACTTCTTATTTTGAATAAAATATTTTGAATTTGAATTTGAATTTGAATTTGACAATGTTTAGTAGTTTGTCGTCTATGCGCTTGTTCACGCTAATCTCAAAAACGGCCTAAACGATTTAGATACGGTTTTTAATATTTTAGTATTTTGCTATTTTATTATTTAAATCAGTTCACAAGTATCAAAGTTATATAAATATAAAGCATTTAGTTCGTGGAAATTTGTCCAAAATAATTGTTTTATTGAATTGATGATAATTTAGCTAACAAATATGATTATCATTAAAATTATAATGTTATTAGAACTCCAAATTAATCCAGATTAGTTAATAAATAATTGTGACATTTTAGGCAAAGCCGCGAGCTGGTCGCTGGTAAAATAATGAATAGCTGATTATTACGTATATATGTATGAATGTATTATATATATTATATATATATATATATATATATATATATATATATATATATATATATATATATATATATATATATATATATATATATATATATATATATATATATATATATATATATTACTAAAACAAGTTAGCTCTCTACTTCGCTTTGTACTACATTATAACCGCACTCTTAGTTATATCCTTTGTGAATTTACAGAAGGGAACCGAAACATGAGCTCTGTGCTACAATTCTTCAATACGAATTTGGAACTGAATATCAAACTCAGATGACTTCAGCAGAAGTGGTGTTTCGATACCCCCTGGTGGGCAGGGTGGTGTTCAGACAGCCGCAGGAGAAGCCTTGGGAAGATACTACCATTATTATTGAGAGTATGGTACGTCAATTTTTTGTGTGTTACCAAGGATAGATTTTTTTAGCTTCACGCTGTATCCGGCACATAGCAGGGTAGTCAGAGGGAACTTGGGTACCATGTGTTTAAATAGTAGTATTGAAAAAAGAAGTAGTACTAAAATAGAATTTGACTCTTTGCAATTTTTTTTGCCAATTTAGTCATTTCATTATCAAAGCGAATGTTGAAGTTATTGTGACAAATATTTCAATTTACATCAAAATCTGATAATTTAAAACATATTAATCTATTCGTCGCAGGTGCACGCCGATGGCGCCAGCATCAACAACACGTTCGCGCACCGCTGGGCGCTGCACGTGCACCCGCCCGGTCGCGACTACTACAACTGGACCGCGCGCTGTCTGAGTGCCGGCGCCGTGCTGGCCCAGCACGACAACGCTGCGCCCAGCACGGATGGGAACTGCAGGCTCGGCTTGGAGGGGCTGTGTGTGCTGGGGGATCTCACTGCGAGGTAAAATGCTTTACTAGTGATGCTGCGTCTGATGATGGGTGGGATTCGATTTTAAATCTGGGATTTTTTTTTTTTTTTCATTATAGTAATAAGTGAAAACATGGTATTGAGTGTCGTCATTCAATATGCAGTGTTTGAAAATTATTAATGAATGATATGGGAAATAGTTTTCATACATGAATTTTAACCAGGTTACTTTTGCCTACACATGTGGAAGAGAGTGTCGAGCTAAAACATAGTATAAGCGAATGTCAGTTTTAAGATTTGTTTTTTAGATTATAGTATTTCATTATTTTCATAGCTTTACACATATTACTGGAACTTGGGAACATAGTGTTAAAAATAATTTCGTTTCGTTGCATTTGCCACTTTTCGCTGAATTAATTTGCTCTAGTAACAAGTTAATTTCCAGGAATCGGAAAATGGAAAATGACAAAGTCTTGATGGGAAACTTTTTCCTAACAATACGTTCCCAGGTTCCACGTAAGCTAAAAAAATGATTACAATTATACGATATACTTTAGTAATGTATTTTATCTCATATATACAGACACGGCACATTGGCCGTAGCGGGTCGCAAAACAGACAGTGCGCGTCTGACGCGGCGAATGTTTACCGATGGTTGGGTGTCTCTGAGCGGGCCGCGCTCCATACTGAGGAAGTCCTTGGTGGTGTATGATGACCATGGGCCCGTGGCGAGGGGGGAGAGGATGGCCTGCTCTATGTAAGTCAGCTGTTTTTTAAATTTAATAAATGGACTGTTCATTACCAAAACAAAAAATAAACAAACAGAACCGGTAGTTCTTAAGAGAGTTCAAAACCGACCTCCACACTGCATCTCGCACATAGCAAGGTGCTTGGCAGATAGAACTTGTGAACCTAGTGATAAGACACTCTGTTTAGTTGAGGAACTAAACAGAGTGTCTTAATTTATTTATTTTCATTTCCTCACATGCCGCCGAATTTTAGACATTTGCGTGTTGAGTAGCGGAAATCAACGTCGCGTTTTACCTGGTTACCAGAGCGCAGAAATGAAAATATTAAATAATTCAATTCTTCGAGTGGGGTTTAAACCCGCAGGTTGTTTGTTGCATTTACAGTCGCGCGCTTGTGCCTTTATAATATTATTAGAGATATATATGTCTTCTGTATTTTTTCATTGAAGTAAAAAAATATTATGTATTTATTTTAATATTCCCAGTGTAAACGGCCTCCATCGTCGCAAAGCGGTGGTACAGGACTGGTTCGGTAACGGATACTCGGTAGAGCTGAAAGGCAAGTTGGAACTGACTCAACAATCGGAATACGATATAACTAATGTTCAAGTTATGTTGGAGGGATTTGACAGCGATATACATAATTATAAAGTTCATATGGTATGTTGAAATATTTGTGCTTTTTAGTATTTTTTTGTATATAAAAATGTAGTCCTTTTCCAGCTATACGTTTCCCTCTTAAAACTTGGGAATTTAGTATTAAGATATTTTGTTTGCATAAAGACTTTCGTTCCTTACTTTTCGCCAAATTTGAGGCATTGCGTGTTGAGTAGCAGATCTTAACGTCGCGCCTTGTCTGAATTCTGACGACGAAGCACGAAGCAATAAAAATAATAGGTATTTCATATCCTAAATTAGGGATTGAACCCACAACCTATAAAGATTACAGTTTGTATCCAAACGCCACGACTGGCTTTTTTAAAAAATGTTGTAATTTCCAGACGCCAATAGAAAAAGAACTAGAGTTCCCCTGTGAGAAGACAACAATATACGACACATACAATCCGTTCCATGTTGATAAGTCTTTTAGTCCACCGACAGCCACTGGTACGTATAGAATAGAATAGCTAAACTACAGTATTATAGGATAAGCTAAATTACTTATTATTTTTAAAAAAACTTCTCTGAACTGCATTGTTTGTGTATGTGTAATATTGAACATTTTTGGAAATTCGATCTACCTCGATGTCTCGAGCACGAAGAAATTTAAAGTAACTGTTTAAATAAGGATAACTAGGAAAGCTCTCTGCACTGTCCAAGAGTATTTGACCTTCAATCCTGAAATTGATACGGTATCCTAAGTAAGCAAATCTGATTCGGACTTAAAAGGTATTTTTTTATTTCATAACTGGCTTCTTTAATTTTATATATAAATTTTGATGCAAAGAAAAGAATAAAATAAAAATATATGTATGGATTTCCAGGAACTGCGGACCAATACGAGTTGGGTGATTTGGGAGACAAGTACGGCTTACTGGACGACAAGAAGAGCATCGAAACTTACTTTAACGAGACGCAACTGTCTTTGTTTGGACCGTACAGCATTTTGGGGAGATCTGTTGCTATTCATAGAAAGGTGACTTTCAAAAATATATGTATTACGATATTCTTTTTAATAATATTTCTCAAAGTAGTATATATAAAGAACTTATTAATATTATTTGCTTGCTCTGGTACTGAGGTAAGTTGCGTACTTGAGCTTTACCACTCAACACTCAATGTCTTTAGAATTTAGTAAAAAGTGCGGAATGGAATTGTTGAACACTAGATTTCCAGGTTCCCTCTGCTACATGTGGGATACAGCGTGACGCTAAAAAAAGCTTCTTCAATTTCAAAAGTTAACGTTATTTTTCTTAATTTCCTTATTTTGGTAGAAATGACGCTTGAATAAATGACCTCATTATGAGAGCAAATGAAACGAAACAAAAAAGGAAAATATTAACTTATTTATTTACTACAGTGGATATAGCTTTTTTTTCGCGGGTAGACATAAAAGTGAATAGACACATTTTTAACATCTCTGATATTTTAATATATTTTAATTAATTAGTAAAGTAATATATGTATTGAAATATAAATACCTGTGCTTAAGTTGACTTTAACTAAGTTTCCCACATCACTTTGACACTAACTCAACTATGGAAACACCTGTAGAACAACTACTAAGGAGCATGAATGACCTTTCCTCAATGTTTTCTTCTCGCATGGGTGAGTTTGAAAAAAGCTTATCTCAGCCTAGTTCAGCTGCTCCTACACCCACTCTGAAGGCCTTGACTGCTGACTTTAATACGTTTAAAACTTTTGTGTGGAAGACACTCGGTTTACTAAAATCACAAGTGGAGCTCGTTGTACTTGCTATGGATCGCTTGGAGACCCAGTCGAGGCGAAAGGTACTTCTACTTCATGGCATTAAAGAAGAAAAAAATGAAGATGTTTTAGAGAAGACTATAGATGTATTATCTAGGCAAATGAAGTTGGCTGAAATTAATTCTGTCTCTATTGAAACATGTCATAGACTCGGTGCAAAGAGGGACTCTGCCAGGCCTGTTATTGTTCGCTTTTCAAGCCTTCAGGTACGCTCCAGAGTGTGGAATGCAAAGTCTTCTCTTAAGGGCTCTAAAATAACTATGACAGAATTTTTAACAAAATCGCGACAGGAAGTTTTCATAGCAGCCCGTAAATATTTCGGTATAAGCAAATGCTGGTCAGCCGATGGCATGATAGTAATACTACTTGCAAATAAATCCCGTATAAAACTTTCCACCCATTCAGAACTTAACAAAATTATAGATCAGAATCCGCTTATGAAAACCACTGTCGCTAACTAGATTTATATTATTTGTGTTTACTATGACTATTTTGTCGCGATATATGTATCAGTTTGTGTGATAATATTTTTTTTTTGTCATCCACTTCTATTGTAGGGTATATTAATTTATTTCTTAGCCTTAGTTTAATTCTAATGTTTTTTTAACTGTCTTTAATACATAAGTCTTGTTTGTTTATATTCTTAAGTCACTTCACTGTTAGAGTTGACATGTGTCATTCTTGCCATAGAAGCTAGTATAAAATTTTCACAGATTATATAGTTATTGTATACGGACTGTCATCGTAATTTTGGTATAATATTAATATCTTAATATCGTATTAATGTCTGTAAGTTGTTTTTTTTTATTCCTTGTAATTTTCTCTTTTTCTTTTACTGTTATAAATTGTAGTCTTAAGCAAATGTTATTTCAAGTGTAAATGTTTCTTTAAGTCAACTTGTGCACGTGGATTTTATTATTAGTGATAGGCATACAATTTTAATTATATACCATATTATTTGTATTTCTAGTGTATTTATTTATATTATTATATACATATAATAAATATAAACTTATTTATTTATTTAAATTATTTATTTAGATTTTTTTAAATATTACATACAAATATTAATATGGATGATGATTTTTTTTCATGTTCGTCAAGTAATTATGACAGTGCTGATAGTAATCAATCTTCTATTTCAGACACCGAAACACTTGCTGAAAAATTGTCAAGCACTTTTAAAAGTCCTTCTTCCTCGCTTTCCTTAGTGCATATCAACGCGCAGAGCATACCTGCTCATTATATTGATCTTCTCACATCTTTTGACTCCGGTTTAGTCGATTGTATCCTAATATCCGAAACCTGGTTAAAACCATCCCTTTCAACCACTAGCTTCTCCATTCCGGGTTATCAGTTATTCCGTAATGACCGCGCTGACCGAGGTGGGGGTGGTGTTGGTATTTACCTCCGCAACCACATCCCAGCTCGTGTCGTCTCTTGTTCCCCTCCTCAACCTAACGGATCACTTGAATATCTCTTTTTGGAGTTGACTTTGCATCACACAAAAATACTCATTGGAGTCTTATACTCCCCGAACGACCAAGTCAACTATTTTAGCACTCTGGATGAAATTCTGGAGAATTTACGGCCTGTTTATGAACATGTGATTTGCATGGGTGACTTAAACACCTGTTTATTGAAAAATGATAAAAGAACTCATCTATTAAAAGAACTAAATGATTCGTACAATTTATTCCTCCTCCCCATGTGTTCCCCCACCCATTACTTTCCTAATTGTAGACCCTCTTTAATCGACCTTAGCATTGTCTCTAATCCTAATTTTGTTATTTCCCATGGTCAAATATCCGCTCCGTTTTCCTTTCATGACCTAATCTTCCTTTCTTATAAATTACGTCCCCCTAAGGTTAGAGGCAAAATCCATTTTCAGCGCAACTTTAAGCATATGGATCTTGAACGCTTAAGAGAAGATGTGAGGAACATCGACTGGTCTCCCATAATGTCATCAGATAATATTGACTTTATGGTTGAGTCTTTAACTACTGAACTGATTGATATTTACAATATTCATGCCCCAATAAGACCGGTTCGTATGAAGCATGCGCCTGCTCCCTGGTTAACACAACATATTAGGAACACAATGGCTAAACGTGACAGAGCCAAGGCTAAGCTCAAAAAATCTCCATCACCTGAAAACATTAGTGCATACAAAAAGTTGCGAAACATCTGCAACAGGTTGTGTAGGGATGCCAAGCGTCGCTATTTTCACAATTCTATTCAGGATCTCAGTCAACCACAAGTTTGGAGGTTCTTGGAGTCATTTGGTATGGGTAAATCCTCTGAAACTCGTCAAGTCTCAGTGGACCTTCAAACTCTGAATTCTTTTTTTACAACTACCCCATTAAACATAAACCCTATCTTAAAATCTGAAACCTTAACGTTTTTGTCTCACAGTGACCTACCAGACTCCTTTTCCTTTTCTTTCAATATTGTATCCGAGGATGATGTCAAGAAGTGTATTCACTCCATTTCGTCCAAAGCTTGCGGAAGTGATAATCTCAGCTTAGAGATGATTCTTCCTGTGATGGAAAGCATTACACCAGTGGTCACTCACATTATCAACTTTTCACTGACACGTAATGTCTTTCCTTCACAGTGGAAAAGTGCATATGTCATCCCACTTCCAAAAGCTCCTAATCCATCCAATGTCACTGATTATCGTCCCATATCCATCCTTCCTATATTATCTAAGGTTCTTGAATCTTTAGTTAACAACCAACTGTACTCCTTTCTCTCTTCCAACCATCTACTGTGTCCTTTTCAGTCCGGTTTCCGTCCTTACCACAGTACAGTCGGAGCACTGCTTAATATCACTGAGGACATTCGGTGTGCTATGGATAATACCAAGCTCACTGTTATGACACTTCTGGATTTTAGCAGTGCTTTCAACTCTGTTGACCTAGATATACTTCTTGGCGCTCTTCGGGCAGTTAATGTGTCTTACGAAGCCTTAAGTTGGTTTCGCTCTTACCTCTTTGGTCGTCAGCAATGCATAAAAGCAAACGATAACACGTCGACGTGGCTTGAGCTTACTGCTGGCGTACCCCAAGGCGGCGTTCTATCTCCACTTCTTTTTTCTATATTTATTAATAATATCTCAAGAGTCATTACTTCTCCCTTTCACCTGTATGCTGATGATTTGCAACTTTATCGTCACAGTCATTTAAACGATTTAACTGAAGTTATTAATGGTTTAAATAGCGATTTGGCTGCTATTCAAACTTGGGCCGAATCTTTCGGACTGTTAATAAATCCACAAAAATCTCAGGCTATTATAATTGGCAGCAACAGACTTAGAGTTAAAATCAACTGGGAGTCTGTCCCTCCAGTTCTTTATTCAGGAGTGACAATTCCCTATTGTGAAAAGGTAAACAATTTGGGTATCATTATTGACTGCAACTTAACATGGAGACCTCATATTTATGCAATTAGCAAGCGCATGCATTTCTCTTATCATTCTCTTAGGCGTCTCCAATACTTCCTTCCTCATAAAACCAAAATTATGCTAGCGCAATGTCTACTCCTCCCAATTCTCGACTACGCCGACGTGTGCTACCTAGATGTGACCGAGGAGCTACTTACAAAGTTAGAGCGACTTCAAAATCTGGCTATACGCTTTGTTTATGGCCTGCGTAAGTATGACCATGTTTCTCAATTTCGAGCTCAACTTAACTGGCTCCCAATTCGTCTTCGCCGTGATATGCACATCCTAACATTCCTTTTTAAAATTCTCAATTACCAAAACTTTCCCACTTTTCTGCGTTCCCGCTTTAACGTGCTTCCTGCTCCCTCGCGCTCAAGACGGTCGTTTGTCATTCCATCGCTTGACATTCCGATAAGCAAGACAAAATTTTTTCAAAAATCCTTTTCCGTGTATGCTGCGTCCCTTTGGAATCAACTGCCTATTCCTATCCAGAAAAGTCCCTCCTTAATATCTTTTAAATCCTCCTTTTAAATCTTAATATCTTTTAAATAATTAAATTTTTAACTTAACCTTTATTATTTTCTTTTTTATATATTTTTTTCTTGTATATTTATCATCAATCTATGATATATGTGTGTATGTGTATGTATATGTATGTATATATATGTATTTGTGTGTATGTATATAGGTATATATATGTATGTATGTGTATTTGTATGTGTATGTATGTTCATATAGCCCATATTAGATACTGTATTTTATTGCTATTTTTTTTTATTGTTTTAATTACTCTTTTTGATTTTTTTTACTCCGCGACTTCTTCTCCCACTTCCATTGGTTGGCTGGAAGAAATTTCTTATAGAAATAAGTCCGCCATTGTAAACATGTTTTACAATTGTTATTTTTTATAATGTAGTTATTTATGCAATAAAGAATATATATAGAATCCACCATCCTGTCGCATCAACAGTCGCACAACAGTTCAGGCGTTAGATACAGTTAGCTGCGTTTATTATATGTAAATAAAAAAAAAATCTCTAAGGCTCGCGACCGCCGCTGGGCCTGCTCCTCCATCCAGCGCGGGTACAGCCCCTCGGAGGCGCGGGAGCTGCGCGCCATCGCCTCCTTCCACCACCCCGGCGGGTTCGCGCACGGGTACGTGCGCATGACGCAGCTCATACACAACGATGGCAGCTACAGTGACACGGTCATTGAAGTCAATTTACGTCATCCTGGCGAAAGAGATCGAAATTTTGTAAGTTGTTATGGGCTTTTAGGCTACTTGTTGCGTGGGCACAAACACAAACAAAACCCACGCACACACATACGTGCATATGGACACTCTGCTGAAATAATTGATCATATTACAGTTTTTGAACATTGGTTAACTTGTTTAATAATCCAAAATATATAAAACATTTCATGTTAATGTTCATTTCTTTCAATTAAGTGTCGGCTCTTTTTAGCAGAACTGCTTGTAAGCTAGTGGTAGTTTAATGTTCATTCGACAATTCATAAATACTTACTATAAACTATTTGAATAGAGAATAATTTAAAAGTAAATTTGAATATAAATCTGGATCATGATCTGAATTGGAAATGAATAAGTACTTTTGTCATCCACAGACTCGCGATCACCGCTGGGAGGTGTTCGTGAACCCGGTGGGCGTGGACGCGGCCGTTAGCGCGGCCTGCGTGCGCTGTGTGGCCGCCGGATACCGTTGGAACCCGCACTTCACGCAGCTGGCCGACCCGCTCAATGTACGTGCTGAACGCTTCTCTGAAAGCTTCACGCTTTATCCCGCACAAAGCTAGTAGGGTGAATCTCGGTTTTACGGTTTGCTCTGAATTCAAATTATCGCCTCTGATTATGACGTAAATGACATTCAAACTAGTAGTGCATTATATATATTTGTTATTTCACAATCTGTCCTGCTTGAACCAGTACGCTGACAGGAAGTAGCATTGAGGCAATGTCTTTTGCATGGAAAAATGGGAAACGGAGTATTTAAACACTTGGTTTCCAAGATACAGTGTGAAAACAAAACATTTACAGATAATTTCTTCTTCGTCTTGTTGGCCTGTCATTATAACATTATAATGACTATTGTAAAATATCAATACTGTGAATAATAAATAAATAATAATGTGAATAGAAACAATATATTTAAATATAATAAATAAATAAATAAATTTTCAACTTAATTGCTATATTATTTGTAGTAGAAACTAAAGTAACTACTCTTTTATTATATTTAATATATTATCTGTACGTATTTCCAATTTCCAGCACGATTTGTACAGTCAAGAGTGCGGCGCGGACAACCCCTTGCGGTGTGACGTAGGAGACCTCACTTCCAGACTCGGTACTATAAGTGAGTTACCCAAAAAATATATATATATATATATATATATATATATATATATATATATATATATATATATATATATATATATATATATATATATATATATATATATATATATATATATATATATATATATATATATATATATATATATATATATATATATATATATATATATATATATATACTAACCAATTTTACATATAATTAAATATAGAAAATAATTTAAAATTAAAATGGTGTAACGAGGTTACTGGTACGTGACGTTGACTTCCTACACGCAACAAACACACAATATTTCCTAAATTTGGTGGAAAATGGGGAACGGAGAGTGTAGACACTAACTAGCACTAGATTTTAAGGTTCCTTCTGCTTACCCTGCTTAGTACGTTATACCGCTTGAAGCTAAAAACTTTGACTACTTTTATATGTTCACAGATCTCGGTGGCAAACGCCAGGTTGTGGTAGATAGTAACCTACCGCTCGAGGGTGCGGGTTCGATTTCCGCGTTAGGTCGTGCGCTGGTCGTGTTCACGGCGGACGGTGGCAGTGACCGTCTCGCCTGCGCCAACATATTACCAGACAAGGATATCGTCAAATTTGTCAACATTATGAAACCACCGAGATTTGTATTGTGAGTATAACTATATTCTATATATTTATTTTTTTTTGATGTGTAAATCCACACTTATGTATGAAAATAGTTATATAGAAAACATATAATAATTAAAAGGTAGGATTTGAACCCGCGGCTCTTAACAAACGATAAATCTGACGAATTATCTTTGGGCAATGGAAAATTGTAATAAATCCCGTTCAGAAATGCTAACAACATGAATAAGTTTTAAATCGCGTATAAAAATTGGTGGTCAAGCGTGACAGGTCGTGAGTTCGATATCCATTCGAAAAAATATTATATATAACATTTAAATTTCTTCGCTTTGGTGACGGAACTTTGTATAGCTGAAAATTAGATTATTATGACCTGTAAAGTTCTGGCTTGCCTTGTATCTCATGCATATTCGGAAAAAGAACTCATTAGTTATATATACATTACACCAGGGGCCAGTTCCTGGACGACGTGCGCAAAGTGATGGGCGTGCCCTCGTGGATGGTGGGCGTGGACTCGCGCCGCACGCGCGTGCTGCACCACGGCGCCTGTCTGCAGGTGCTGCTGCACTTCACCGGCCCCGACGCCAACACGCTCGAGCTGGACTTTACTAGGTATGCTGGGACACGGGTGACACACACGTGGCACGCTTGCTACGTATAATCCATTTGACACGTTGAACCACATGACCTGTTGACACGTTGAAACGCATGACACGTATGATACGTATGGCACAAACATATGGATATTAAAATGACACGTATAACATGTAAGACATACATGACATTAATGACCAGTATGACTTGTAAAATACCAATGACACGTATGCCATATGCCGTATTTCTGAAGTCTGCGGAACTATAGAGTACAGACAATTTAAGGGCTAGGTTCCCGGGTTCCCTCTGCCTACCCTGCCTCGTGCGGGATACAGCGTGAAGCTGAGTAGAGTAGTAGTAGAGTAGTAGTAATTTAAGGGCGGCCACGACTTGTCAATCGTACTATATCAATGATCAGAATTTAACTAATATTATAAATATGTCAATGAATATTCATGTTTGTTTAACTAAACCATAAATAATAAAAGAACTGAACTAACATGTGACTAGTGATGCTGAATTATCGATAGATGACATTGAAAATATCTTGGGATATCGATAGGGCTATTGGTGCTATCGATATTCTCACCACACCACACTATGAATAGATCATCGATAATAACATATCGAGTGGCATGAGACATAATTATACATCCAGGTTGCTGGCGTCCGGGCGCCTGGACTCCCCCTCCATCTACATCCCGGGGTACATCAACACGAAGCGCAAACGAACCCTGTCCTATAGACAGTGCAGCGTTACCGATCCTAATGAAACTAAGAGTTTGTATTCTTATTTTTTTTTTATTCACACAGTTTCCGGTACATAGTAGGGTAGATAGAGGGAACTTGGGAACTTAGTGTTAAAACATTCTGTTTCCTTAAAGACATTTCCGTCCTCTACTTGGAAGTCTACTACTAGTGGCCTGTCGTGGCGCAGCGGCACAAGAGTGTGACTGTAGCCCAGAGGATCTAGGTTCAATCCTCAGTCGAGGAAATGAAATATTTAATATTTTCAGTTTAAATATTTGATGTTTCATTTCTTCGCTCTGGTAATAAGGCAAAGCGCGGCGTTGAGTTCCGCCACTCAACACGCAATGTCTCCAATTTGGCGGAAAGTGGGGAACTGAAGTGGAACGGAGTGTCTTAACACTAGGTAGCATTCTCTACTTGTCTCTGAATGTTCAAGGCAACGTGTATTAAGTGGCAGACCTCAACGCCGCGCTTTGCCTCGTTACCAAAGCTAGAAAATGAAAATATTAAATATATAATTTCCTCACTGCGTAGTTTGCTATGTGCGGAATACAGGGATAATTTGGAAAAAATATTGTAACATTTGAAAAAATGTATTTTAATGGCTTTTCTATCATTAAATTTAATTCTTATTTAATATGAAAGGTAAAACAATTAAAATCTTTTTTAAGTTCTAATTTTTTCTTTCTATTTACAGAGAAGTCGTTCTTCTTCTCAGCGAGTTCGTCTCCGACCCTCAGATACAGCGTCAGCTTGTTGGCATTCCTTTACACTGTAAATTATGTTGTATTACAATTATATATTTAAATATAAGTATAAATAATTTATTTTGTACAATATGTGTTGTTAAATGTTGTTTTATTTAAGATCCTTCTTATCAAAGACACTTGTTGCTTGTGAACTGATTTCAATCAAATTATTGGCATTTTTTATCCCCACTTTCCGCCGATTTTGAGGCGTTGCGTGTTGAGTGGCGGAACTTAACGCCACATTTTGCCTTGTACCAGAGCGAAGAAATTAAAACATTAAATATTTAAATTGAAAATATTAAATATTTCATTTCCTCGAGTGGGGATCGAACCCACAACCACAAGCTGGTGCCGCTGCGCCACGACAGGCCTCATTATACAATATTAAATATTTCATTATAAAATATTTAACTTCTCCGATATGGGGTCGAACACCTGTCGCGTACCACGCTTGTACGGCAGCGCCACGACTGGCCTCATTTTCCATTTGAAATTTGATAACATAAACTTACGTTCATAATTTTTTTAATTCAAAAACACCCCTTACATTTATTTGTAAAGCTTAAAAAGCGCATGCGCGTCAGTAAATCAATACTCCCCATACAAAAGTTCATTCCGCGACTTACCCTCAGCTAGTATACTCAAAATGATAACCATAAACTTACTGACATTCGTCTTTCTAACAATATGTCAGTACTGTCAGGCTAATTTGGAAGGCCCGTTCCTTTTCTTCGGACCAAAATATCTTGAGAAGTACCAACGACCGGCGTTAATGTCCTTAGACCAGGATGAGCTGACGAAGATCTATGAAACGGCGGCTGCTATAGTGGTCTTTAATAACCAAAACTCTGTGCCTCTATCGAGTGCTAGTTTCCCTCGTTTGAGGAAGCAGCTCGAGGGTCAGACAACGCTGGTCCTTCCGCAGGACTTCCTCGACGTGCATCCTGATTATGTGAGCAATGAAACGCAGGTTAGGTGATTGCAATATTATTATTTTAGGCGATTATTTTTTTCATTCAAAAGAATATATATCTGAATATAGAGGCCTGTCGTGGCGCAGCGGCACAAGAGTGTGACTGTAACCGACAGGTTCTGGGTTCGATCCCCAGTCGAGGAAATGGAATATTTAATATTTTCAATTTGAATATTTAATGTTTCATTTCTTCGCTCTGGTAATAAGGCAAAAGCGCGGCGTTGAGTTCCGCCACTCAACACGCAATGCCCCAAATTCGGCGGAAAGTGGGGAACGGAAGTGAAACGGAGTGTCATAACACTAGGTTTCACTTCCTTTCCCTCTGCCTACCCTGCCTAGTGCGGGATACAGCGTGAAGCTGAGTAGAGTGAGAGTGAGTGAATATATATATTTTAATAAATTACTATTTATAGCATGATAGTGACAGTTAGTTCCGCTACTCAACAAGTTCCGATTTAATTTGGTTGAATGTGGGCTAAGGAAGTGTCTTGATGAAGAACGGAACAGCTTGACGCTAGGTTAGGTTACGTTAAGTAAAGGTACCCTCTGCCTAACTTGCGATGTGCGGGATACAGAGTGAAGTTAATATTTGAATTTGAATTTATGATAAAGCGTATGTAATAAGCCCTTTATATTTCTTATCAATTATTACCTAAAATTCTTTACTCCAACCTAAGAGTATTTTTCGAATTAGAAGTAATTGATATATATTTGCCAATTATTATAAAAAAAACATGTCATATAAAATAACAGGTAAATATACTCTGCAGTTATTTCTTCACAGTTTTCAAATTAATAATAGATCAATTTCATAAAAAGTTTAAATAAGCTTAGAATTTTATTCTAGGTTCTGACTCTACAAGGGCCGTGGTCGGAGCGCGACGCGCAGATGACGGAGACGTTTGCTCGCCTACAAGATATATACGGGAAAGGACGTGTTTTGGGTATTTTAGGTAAAATATTATCCATAAATTGGATGTTAACTAACTAGCTTTTATTTATTGAAGAAGTCTTAATAAAAAAAATCGAATAACAAGGAAAATATAACGCTTAAGAAACGTTTCTATATATTTGATCTTTTTTTCAGCTACACGCTGTATCCCGCACATGACAAAATAGGCAGAGGGAACTTGGAAACGTGATAAAGTGTTAAGATTGTTGCATACACATTGTTAGACATTATTGTTAATTGTACAATACCAAAAACGTATTGTTTGAAGAACATTTCTATAAATATATTAGAAGTTTAAACCTTGACCCACAATACAACAAATTCGATAGAAAGTAGGGAACGGCAAAGAGTGTCTTAACACTAGGTTCCTAAGTTCCCTCAGACTACCCTGCCATATGCAGGATACAGCGTGAAGTAGAAAAAAAGTTTAATTAAAACAAATTGTACACGATAAATAAAAATTATAAATTAAAAGGTTAAATTTATTTTATTTAAAATATATAATTATCACAAAAATCAAAGAGTCTATTATATTAAAAGTTGTTGTGGCGCAGGGGCTCAAGCATGTGACTGTAAACGTGACAGGTTGGGTTGATCTCAAGAAAATTAAACATTTCACTTTTTAATTTCTTCGTTCTGGTAACAAGGCAAACCGCGTAGTATGATAATATACGAAATACAAGAGAAACATAGTCAAATATTAAACACTTTTCTGTAATCCCCCCAGTGAAGGCATTCCAGTTCCACGACTGTTTAATCAGAGAATACTACAAATAATACTAGAAAATAATTTATAATTGTCACAGGCACCTCAGTATCACAAAACCGCGTGCAAGAGTTCGACGACGAGTGGGTTCGAGTCCGGAGACAGGCAGATGACGCCACGACCACTCCCACCACGGAGGAGGAGAAGCCACTACGGACGACAAACAGATATCCCGTTTATAATGCTACTGGTAAATATATACATATATATACATATATCCCAACAAAAAACATTTCATGTACAATGTTGCCAAGACGACCACATAGAGTTTGCCCTGTGAAGAAGATCGCATGTAGAGCCAAGTTAGTGAATCTACACGGCCTAACTCTACCGACCCAAACTTTACAAATTCTGTGTTTTAGTTTGAAAATAAATCCGTTGTGAAAATAAAGATTTTTTTAAGAGTTTGGTTTAGGGGTTTTAAATTTTCTTAATGTTGATGAGAATTTGTTAGCTTTATAATACTGCTGCACGACGCCACAGTGTAATTGAAAAAAATATATGTACATATGTCCCGCATTTTGCTATACAGGTTGGCAGCGACAAGATCCTTACAAGACTTTCTATGCTTTACTTTCCACCTGATACGTAACTTGATCACGTGTTAGATAGCGGGACGCCATATTTTGTTTTACAGATTCGATCTTACCAGGGATATGAGAATAATTTTCCCTCCATTTAGAATAGAACCCAGTAACTTCACGTTTACTCTTTTTGTATTTATAAATATATTTTAATAAATTATCATATATTATATACATTATATATATCCCCGACGCTAAGAAGGGGTATTGAGTAAGTTTGATCTGCCTGTCTGTGTGTTTGTCTATGTTACCGTAGCTCTTTAAGGGATAGATCGATTTTAATGCGGTTGTTTTCATTTGAAAGCCAGTTTGCTTGCAGTTATTCTAAGTATATTTGTTAAAAATCGGTCTAGCAGTTTGAAGCATAACCCGTAGTCAGCTCTGTTCCAAAAAGATGATAGGGGTTTTTGTTATAAAATTGAGTTATTTTATCGCGAGCTTAAGTTTTTTTTTTTTTTTTTTCAATTTATAGTTTTCTATTCCAGTATCGTCCGGCAAGGGCGTCCTAATGTACTCTTCAGGCTGGCCAGTACTCAAGTGGGCTAACGGCACGTCGGTTACCCTGGACACGCCGGTCGGCCTCGCCACTGTAAAGGCGACTCGACTCTATACTATATTAGTTGTGCAGTTTGCTGACGGTGACAATACTAGAGATAAGGTGAATATTTATTAAAAGAAAGTATTAGTTCAGGCGATAAGTGGGGAACGGAAATATTTGTCAGTTTCTTTTGTTTACTCTGCCATGTGCAAGGACAGCGTGCGCTACAAAAAATCTACTACACAATCTATTTCGATTATTAAGAGCTAAGAAACCTTTAGCCTAAGTCAGAAATATTGTGCCAAGTGACCAAGTTAATAATGCTTTTTATACTTGTAATTATTAACATTTTACCATTAAAATTAGTTCACCAAAATTAATTTAATATATTTAACTAGTAGTACAAAAGGTAAATTATATTTCGTTTACTTGATACACGTTGATGATCCAGCACTTAACTCTACGTATTTTATTTTATACGAATTACCCGCTGGGTACAATTCCCAAAGGATTAAGCAGAGGTTTGTATTTCGGGTTAATTTTTCTAAAAGTTTTGCCAGAAAAAATAAAAAATAAAATAAATAACGATAATAGCTGGTGAATCAGATTACTACTGTTCTCAATCAATAACTAAATTGGCTGGAATGACTATAATGATGATCCATAAATTTTTCACCACCCCAGATAAGTCTAGAATTCTCATTCAAACAATCCAGCGGTTGGTGGACAGCCCTCGGCGTTGAAATTAAGCTGGGCTATGACAGCGAGGGGTTGAACCTGCAGGCACCTCCGTCCCCAGACGCACCGTCTGCTGTACTGGGGAAGGCCTACCACTGTTCCTTACCACTGGTGTACTCGAGTGATGAAGCTACGTTGACTTGGCCTAATATACGGGTAAGATTGCGATTGATTTCTTTAATTTATTAGTCTTTCCTGATTGTCTATTTAATTTTCAAGACATCATTGCGGTACTTAGCGCCGCCATTTATCTATCAGAGCCTACGACTGTTTTTTACTACTTGTGTGTGTACTCAGGTGAAGAAGTTACCGTCAATTGGTGATACAAGAGTAAGTTTAAGTATTTTCTTAATTCAGAGAGAATCACAATTACATAGTTAAGTTTCTTCGTGCTGAGGAAGATCGTTCGGTTTCATTACTTATGTACTTTGTTTGATGAAGCTACTCTAACTAGCTTATATGGATAACATTATACTAAAGTTAAATTTTAAAAAACGTATAAAAATTTTGAACGAAGCAGGATTTTAACCCGCGCCTCTTGAAAACCGTTCAAGCGCTCTGACCAACTACGCCATACGTTCTCACCAAGCTTCGTCGAAATTCTTATACGCTTGTTATAATGTTATTTATGTTGTTAGCATCTCTGTAGGGAGATTTTTACAAATTTCCGCTACCCAAAGAAAATTTAAGTTTAAAAAAAATTTTTATACGTTTTTTTTTAATTTAAGTTTAGTATTTTCTGTAATAAGTGTGGAATAACACTTTAAAACATAGTAAATATATGGGAAAGATTATTTATAACAGGAGAACATTACTTCTCATTATCAGCCCAGTTTTCCATATACTCGTATAGTGAGTTGTGAAACTAAACACTGCGCGCTGTCTTGTTGCTGGAGTGAGTGGATGAATCTCAATGACATTGCATTTACTGTTAAACAGCTTACAATTTAAATATATTATTTTTTCTATCTCGTGTCATCGTACATACTTTGTAAAATTATAATAATTTCATTTTAGTTTTTATTCGTGTTGAGTGGCGAAGCTTAACAACGCTTAGCCTTGTTACCAGAGCGAAGAAATGTAAGGAATTCTAATATGTTGAACTCGAGGAATTGTAATATGTTGAATAATAAAATATTACAATTCCTCGAGTGCGGATCAAACCCACATGTTGTCACGTGAACAGTCGCTTGTGCCACTACGCCACGATAGGCCTTATTTATATAAAAGAGGATTTCTTATTACAGATGCAAGCCTTCATGGAAAGCACTGAAGAATTTGCTGATGCCTTTGACTGCATCCACTTCACTTCTATACCCATTTGGTAAGGATAAAAAACGTGTTTTTGTATTTGTAATTTGTTTAAATATAATTATCAAAAACATAATTTACCAAAAAAACGAGCAAAGCGGTCATTGGGGTAACAATTAATCTGAAAATCAAATAAAATTATAAAAAACGACAACTGATTTTAAACTAAAATTCAAAGCATATATTCCTTTATTTTTTTAAGTAAGGTGTAAAGAAACCAGATATATGACTCATTAAAAAATCATGTATTAAAGCTCTGTCCTGCAAATAGAGGGTAGGAAGGATACCTGCCCACCTAAATACCTTAAACACTCAATTCCCATTGAGAGACTTCCATTTCCCACTTTCTGGCGAATTTTTCTATATCAATCCCATAACCTGTCGAATTTACTGTCTCTTGAGCTTCTGCGCCACAACAGACCTCAATAATCATTGAATAACAGCTAAGTTTATATATATATATCATATTGATATGCAAAAAATTAACATGTTTGCCAAAAAAGCAGTTTTATGTTAAGCAGAAGGTACTAATGTTAAAATACCAAATATTTCGTTTTTCACGTTCACCTAATGTTTTGGCTAACATAATCGTTCCTCAAGCGGGAAACGAACCCACATTTGTCGCGTTTACAATCAGACGTACCAATAACAAAAAAACTACTTTCACATCAACCCATTCAATAAACAACTACATAACGTTAATTTTGTAATATTGTCAAACGCTTTAAGAAACTTGTATTTTTTGTTTATATTTAAAATTCACGCTCCGTACATCCGTCAGCTCGTTATCTGTATACCATAAAAGGGAATATCAACTTCTAACAATACTTTCACTTTAGATAAATTTATGGACTTGATCTTTTCGAAGGGCCAATATAAATTTCTTTGAAATTTTTCAAATCGAAATGAGATTTTTTATTTGTTTCGACCAAATGGAGAGTCCATTATCCATATCTAATATATCAAAGTAGGTTGCTTATATATTTTTAAAGGTGATAACTTAATTTTATTATTAAAGAAATATTAGTCTTAAGACACTTCGTTCTCATTATTCTGTTCTTCACTTTCCGCTGAATTGGCAGGACTCAAGAAAGCGCCTAGCCAAGAATATTTTTTATACCATAACGAGAAATTGAAAATATTAAATATTACATTTCCTCGAGTGAGCATCGAACCCACAAGCTGTCGGGTTTACAGTGTCGCCACGTTTGTGCTCACGATTGATGTTGTATGAAAACTTTTAAAATAAATTTAAAAGCTTATGAATAAATTTCTCACACCAGTTTTTTTACGTTAGCACAGCTAAAAGCTGTTTTTGATTGAAAATGATGTATTTTTTAATAAATTATGGCAACGTTACGCGTATCTGAACATTGAAATGACAGTACGTTCAAGCTGAATTTGTACGATTTTGTAGATGCACGCTATACATGTATATATGCATTTGTAGGCAAAAGGGAGGGTAAATCTATTCTTGAAAAATTTTCGAGATATTGAGTATTTAGTGGCAAATTTCAAAGAAAAGTTTAAGTCTTGTAAGAACAGGAATTGAACCGACAACTATTGTTATACAAAAAATAAATAAATATACTAGTTTTGTATTAAATTTCCATTTCAGGTCAGGAATAATGGTAACATCGGTGATGTTATTAGTGCTGGCCATCTCCATAGTGGCCATCATGGACATCAAGACCATGGATCGCTTTGAGACGAACAGGTCGAGGCAACTCACTATAGCCGTAATGGACTAAAGTCGGCTGATTCAATTATTTATTTTCTATCACCGACGCAAAAAGGAGAAGGAGGAGTGTTATAAGTTTGAACTGTCGGTATGTCTGTCTGTGACATTATAGCTCGTGAATGAATGAAACGGTTTGAGTGTGGTTTATTTTAATAGCCTTGTCAGTCACAGTGGTTGTTAGCTATGTTAAATATTCTTCTGTACTAATATAGTAACGTAAAACGTTGAACGCTCTTGTCTCAAGAAATACAGGTTCAAATTTTAGAAAATGTTATTGTGTTGTGAATCAACAGTTAACTTTAGTTTTATCACACGTTGTTGTTTACGTTTAGTTATTTCTCTCAAATTATAAAATAATAAAAAATAATAGTATTTTTCCATTAGAGGCAGTCCTGTTGAAAGTTTGTTTGGTTCCGACAACCTCAGACGATATAAAATATGGTTTAACTTTTTCAAAGCATGTGAATATTCAATTTTAATATGTTAATATATTTATGTTACTTATTTAGGAGCAGAGCAGAATCTAGATGAACAAGATTTCATACATATCTTGTTCCTATTTCTAATCTAAATCTGCATTTTAGAAAGAACTAAAGATAACTATAACGTCACAATAAGTGTATGTTTATTAGCAAGCGATGCTCAGTTCCCATTAAAATATGTGAAAGCGCGGCGTTGAGCGGCGCCACTCGACATGCAACGTCTCAATTTCTTCAGAAAGTGCGGAACAAAATGAGTGTCTTATCAATAGGTTTCCAAGTTTCCTCTGCCTACCCTGCCATGTGCGGGATACAGCGGGTTTTTTAAATTTTATTTTTATTTTTCACTCTGGTAAAAAGATAAAGTTTGCTGTTGAGGTACAAGAACACCATATACAATAATGTTTCGAAAATGGGCAGTGCGAGGGGAACGAAGTGTCTTCACACTAAGTTCTGACTGCCTACTCTGCTATATTCGGGATACGGCGTGAAGCTGAAAAGAAACTATTTTATTGGCATACACCTATGTAAAATTTTACCAAAATTGGACTTGAAAAGTCAGTCTCTTTTTAATTCAAAATCAAAGTACATATGTAATAGTTAAAAAATATTGTTATCAATTATCAACTTTAACAGCATCTTAATGTGATAGAAGTGATTAAGGAGTTGGAGGTCGTTAATTCATATCCTTAAAAAATACTTATATTTATATTAGGACTTCATAACTTGTAGAACTGTTCTCATGTTGTAATAAAGGCATATCAAATATTTTATGCTTGTTTTATTTGTTCTTAGCTTCACGCTATATCCCTAGCGGGGTAGGCAGAGAGAACGGAGCGCCAAACGCTACGGTCTCGGCATACCTCTTTCGCCTCGTCCAATGTCATCAACCTCTTCATACATGCCGAGGTCTCCCCCTCCCTCTCTTACCACTCACTTTGTTTTATTTGTATAGTTTATAATTTAACTAAAAGTCTTTTATTTAAGTAAGTATAAATTAAAGTTAAATATTATTTTATAATTTTAGAGAACAATATCTTTAGAATTTGGCGGAAAGCGGGAAACGGAAGTATTTCAATATAAATAGAGTGTCTCAACAAGACTTTCCAGACAACTCTGCCTACTCTACCATGCGCGGGAAACAGCGTGAAGCGGAAAGAAAATAGAGTTTACTTTAAAAATGTGACAGCAAATGATGTTCGTCATTATTTTATTTTATATTATTTATTACATTATGTACTGCACGTACGTACGATAAAATTTTACTACAACGGTAATGAGTTTGATATCCATTTGTAGTATGTAATTGTTTGTATGTAATTGCTGTTTTGATTAGACAAATTGTCAAGATGTCTTGAATCACAGCGAAATCTCGGGCAAAGAACTGTTCCAACACATTATAAGCCGCTGTGAAGGTAATTTATGGAATATGCAATTATCGTGGAAATTTAAATTTAAAATATACATAAATATTGGTATTTGAAAATATAATTTGAGGCCAGTTGTGTCGCTAGGGCACAAGCGTGCGAAACTAAGCGCGACAAGTTGCAGATTCCATTGCCCCTCGTGGAAATGAAATTAATATGTTGCTTTTCTTGCTCTGGCAAAGAAGCAAAACACGGCGTTGAAGTTCTCCAGGACTTAAATTAAGCGGAAATTGAGAAACGACAGAGTCGTAACGAGAAATACTATATACACACAATTTCTTTTAAGATTTATGTTATATATAGCAGTAAGCAGAGGAAATCTGACACTTTTCCCGTTTTCTGTCCTAATAATCATATGTCCACAAGTTCTCTCTCTCTGCCATCCTATATGCGGAATTACAGCGGGAAAGTTAAAAATAATTTATATAAAAATATTGTAAATGATTCGATTATCATATAATTATATGTAGATATGAATCTCATAAGGTATGCAGTACATATGTAGGTCGGGGTCGGGCTTTCTACCAAGTGTTATCTAGTTATATCTTTATAATTTTACATTCTAGATTCTCTTAAGCTAGAATGAAGATATAACTTGTGTCATACTGCGTATAATGTTATGTAGAAAATGTGTGTGAAATAAACTCACAGCACCAGGTTAGGCAGAGAGAAACTGGGAACCTAGTGTTAAGACCCACTGTTCCCCTTCGACCACCGAATATTCGAAACATTATGTTTGTAATTAAGGAAATATTCGTCTTATTTAGAAAAATGGGAAAATTAGTATATGTAATGAAATTAGTGTTATAACACTTTCCAACAGCATAGTGGCTTCGAAGACACGAGAAAAAGAAAATACTAAAGAAATAAAAACTATATTTCATTGTATACATGTGTATATAATTTATTTTTTAGCTATACACTATATCCCGCACATGAAATGGCAGGCAGAGGGAATCTGGGAACATAGAGTTAAGACACTCTGTTCCTAACTTTCCGCTAAATTCCATAGGCATTGCATGCTTGTTGGAACTTAACGCCATGTTTCGCATTATTTATATACTTACTCACTTACTTACTTACTTACTTACTTAGCTTCATGCTATATCTCTTGCGGGGTACGCAGGAAAACGGAGCTCCAAACGCTGCGGTACATTATATATATATATATATATATATATATATATATATATATATATATATATATATATATATATATATATATATATATATATATATATATATATATATATATATATATTATATATATATATATATATATATATATATATATATATATATATATATATATATATATATATATATATATATATATATATATATATATATATAGATATATATATATATATATATATATATATATATATATATATATATATATATATATATATATATATATATATATATATATATATATATTATAAAAACAAAACAGCATTTTGTTTAACAAAGTATCATCTAATTCTAACATATAAACACACGTGGTTCGAGCGACTCAATGATGAGAAACTTTCACTTATAGAGATCGATTATTTAAATTTTATTGGAATATCTCGTCGCTGGACTACTTGTTTAGATCATTAATTTTTAATATATTTACCTTTTCTTGTAATACAGCTGCCCTTTTATATGTAGAAAAAGAAAATGAACGACAGAGAAATTGCGTAAAAACATACAATAAATATTTTAGTATGAGGATTTTGAGACAGGTGACACACAGATACACACAAGGGCGTATTTTAAGATTGCGCGCCCCAGGCTACTGTAACTTTCCGCCCCATCAAGGAATGCAAAAAGACTATAGGACCACAGATCATATTCTGGATCATAGGACCTCCCATTCCAACTACAAAATGCCGTCTGCGGCAATCTTCCGAGATGTTACAAAGGCGTTCGATAAATTCTGACATAATGGCTTGATTTTCAAGCTCGTACGTTAAAAAGTGCCAGATAGACTCGTGCACATCATACAAGCTTACTTATCGAATCACACTTTCAGATTCCGGGTCGAAGGTACCCTATCCAGTAGACGCCCTATAAGAGCTGGTGTTGCCTGCAAATCAGTTCTGTTAGCCGGTCGCCTACAGGTGGCCACCAATAGGCTGGGCACCTGGCTAAATGGTCGAAGCTGAATATCGAAGTTAACCTTGAAAAGAGTACGTCAGTATTCTTCCCTATTCGCCCAAACGAATTGCATACCTCTTGTTCTTCTGCAAGGCAAAATCATACCTCAAGCACAGAGTGCCAAATATCTAGGAGTAATCCTGGATAACAAACTCAATTTCTAAGAACACATGAGATACGTACGCCGGAAGGGACGTACGTACTTCTTCTTCCTGGCATTAATCCCGGCTTGCTGTGCCAGGGTCTGCCTTCCTACTAAGCCTACCCCACTTAGCATGATCTTTTAAGTCCTCAGTGGTTAGACTCTTGGCTTCTATATCCTGCATCAAGACATACAACCAGCGCTTCCTTGGGCGTTCGGGAGGTCTCACTCCAGGGACAGACATATCAAGGCACTCGCGTCCGACATAGTTCTTAGGGCTTAGCTTATCCGCTATGTCACGGACTCCAAGACTACCTCGAATTAATGTGTTACGTATGCGGCCAGACCAGTTTAGGCCGCACATCCACCTCAGCATCTTCATTTCCGTAACATGAAGCTCCTTAGTGTGCCGAGATAATACTGGCCAGCATTCGCTGCCGTATAAAACAACCAGTAGAACGATGCTCTTGTACATCAGCCCCTTGAGTTTGGTCGGTATTCTGCGATCGCAGACCACACCAGTGACGTCTCGCCATTTGGCCCAGGCAGCGCTTATCCGACCATGAATCATGATCCGTTATGCACGAGTCTGGAGGCATCTATCATCGTGATAGATGCCTCCAGACTCGTGCATAACTGATCCGAGGTACCTGAACTTTTCCGATTTAGCGGGTGGTTTTAAATTATCTTGGTTATATGGATAGTTCTTGAGTCCGGTCTCCTGTAAGCCATGTACTCGGTCTTCGACACATTCAGTTTAAGACCGCCGTTCTCAAGCGTACCATTCCAGAGGTTCACTTTACGCTCTAGCATCAGCCGATCCTCGTCAGTGAGTGCTATGTCATCAGCATACATCATCAGCCACGGAGGCTGGTCTTGGATGTGAGCCGAGATAGTATCTAGTACTACATTGAATAAAAATGGACTAAGAGCCCAGCCCGTACGTGTACGTACTCTCTTGCCTATACCCGCTGGTCTGTGCCAAATTTAAAATGTCCTTTAGATATAAAATCCGCCTGTACACAACCTCTATCAGGCCAATGTTCACATATGCCAGTTTAGTGTTCGTCTCTAGCCTCCATCGTTTTCAAATTAAGCAAAACAAAATCTTGCGCATTGCCACGGAAGCTCTTTTGTTCATGCGCAACATAGATCTACATCGAGACATCAATCTCGACTCCATTCAAGAGCACTGCAGGAAACTGTCCAGTAGCTACTTTGAAAAGGCCTCGGCCCATCCGAACACCCTGGTGGTAAACACCTGCGATTACGCGGAGTGGCCCCGTAGCTAATGGAATATTCCGTAAGGTCTACTGTAGACCACGCAATGTTCTATTCGATAGCTCGAGCTGACCCCATTACAGTCACGAATAAAGTGAAACAAGTAGGTAGGACTACACATAAACGCAAAAGCACACGATACGCCGGTGGAGACGAGGTCCCAGTTATACAGCAGCCCAAGCGCTCCTAGGTGCGGGAGGGTGCCAAACATAAATTCCAAAAGGGTATCCACAGCTCTACCCAGTAGGCCTAGCTCGGGCCGAACGAAGCAAAGCTCGGCTTGCGAACTAAGTGGGGCCCCCACTACAAACGAAGTTCCCAGTTCGAGGCTCGAGTCTCGCAAGTGGCGCCCTTGCAACTTCGTAGTATCTCTTTAAGTCACTCAATCTGGTGACAAATTCAAGATCATAGCTCTTCCAGCTCAGCCTCCAACAAAACCGGTGGCGCTGTAGAAGGTCGCAGGGCCAACATCATACTACCCCATCGAAAGAAAAAAATAAAAAGGATGAAAGGTCAAAATATAGATTTTATATTTTACATTATTTTTCTGTGGACAAAATTTTAAATGTGAAAAGAAAATCAAGGCGAAAAAAAAATTTACGAAAAAAAGATTGACGATGAATTTTGTAGAAAACAAGCATAGTAGACAAGCAAGTAGACATAAGCTTAGAACGCCCCTGAACCACTCAGCGGCGTTCTAAGCTTATGTCTTAAAATATTTTTTTGTATTTTTTCAAATGCCCAAACCGAAGCCCGGGCTGCCCCTGGGCCGCCCCTCGTGGCCTGCCGCCCCGGGCTATAGCCCTTCTGGCCCTAGGGTAAATATACCCTTGGATACACACAATTTCTTTTAAGATTTATGTTATATATAGCAGTAAGCAGAAGAAATCTGACACTTTTCCCGTTTTCTGTCCTAATAATCAAGATATTAAGTATGAGATGGCGAAACTCTGCGCTGCGGTTTGTTTTGTACGAGAGTGTGAAAATTATTGTATGAAATAATTAGTTAATAAATAAAAAGTTTAATAACAAGGCAAAGCGAGGCGTTGAGCTCCGCCATTACGTAATGCTTCAAGTTCAGCGGAAAGTGGGGAATGGAAAGATAGGATCCCAAGTTTCGTATACCTACCCTGCCATGTGCGGGAGGGTTTTTTTATGGATAAGACAGAGCAAACGAGCGTACGGGTCACATGATGGTAAGTGATCACCGTCGCCCACGGCCCCGTGTAGCACCAGAGGAGCTACTGGAGCGTTGCCCATCTTTAAAGTGAATGGGCACCGGGGCCCGGCACTACCCAATGCGAAACGCAGTGGCCGAAGCCACTACTTAACGCTGATTTTAAATGCCGGAGGTGGTAATGGACCGGTCGAATCTGCCCATGCGTGTTGCCATTACTGGCAACGTGACTCTACCACAAGTACTTTAGTCGCCTCTTACGACACCATCAGTACCAGGGTGATCCTATTCTAAGCCGGAATCACACGGCTAAGGACACTGAAGGACTCTAGTGGTAAGACAATTTGTTCCTCACTTTCTGCCAAAACTTTGAATCATTACGTGTTGAGTGGCGCATCTCAACGTCGTGCTATGTCTACCAGAGTGGAAAAATAAAGATAATTCGCCCGTCTGAATATGAACTTATCAGCATATATATGTATCTATGTATATATAATTAGTTATTAGAATCAATTATGTGGAAAGCAAGTAAGTGCGTGGTGTGTGGTCGACCGTGGTCGGTGCCTCGGTCGTACATCTGAGATAACGATGATTGATTGTTGAACTTAAGCCTTTATACTATGTAGTATATACGTCAATATATATATATATATATATATATATATATATATATATATATATATATATATATATATATATATATATATATATATATATAAAAAAAAGGCTTGTATTCTTGCGCCACATCTACTAATAAGTAACTAGTAACAATATAATATTGGGACTGAGAATTTTAAAATTTGAAAAAAATGTTTAAATTCCTCCGCATAAATCCGAGAAACCGGAAAGACCGAAGGAAAACCGAGTTATTTTTTTTATCCTAAAAGTCCACCCAAACAAGTTGGCGGGCGATCGCTTGTGTTAAATACAACGCCTAAGGCTTTGTTCTTTATCTTTAATACATCCATCTACAGTAGGTCAAGTAGCCACCAGCGACTCTACTTTAGAAGTTTGTTAATTAATAGTTATCATTTTAAGTTGACTGTAAACGTATCGGTTGCGTTTTGTATCCCCTTTGGGGGGTAAAAATAAATTTAAGTTTTGATGTATTTGGCAAAACAAGACAATTAAATATTTTTAGCTTAACATATGTATAATATCAAATTGAGGCACCTTCCTCGCACTGCTAAGGGAGCAAAAAAGAAAAAGAGATAATAAATTTCACCATGAACAGTCGAACGAACGATCTAATGGAAACGGAGTATTTTAACACTAAGTTCCCAGACTGTCTTTTTTTTTGTGGAACAGACGGCAAACGAGCGTACGGGTCACCTGATGGTAAGTGATCACCGTCGCCCACGGCCCCGTGTAGCACCAGAGGAGATACAGAAGCGTTGCCGTCTTTTAAGGTGGATGGGCACCGGAGCCCGGCATTACCTAATGCGAAATGCAGTAGCCAAAGCCACTAACTTAACGCCGGCCTTAAATGCCGGGGGTGGTAACAATCCGGTCGAGTCTGCCCATGCGTGTCACCATTGCTGGCAACGTGACTCTACCACACGCACTTTAGTCGCCTCTTACTACCCCATCAGTACCAGGGTGATCCTATTCTAAGCCGGGATCACACGGCTCAGTCTACCCTGAAGCAAGTTCTATATTTACCTTAAAAAAAAGTTACGTAAATAGTAAAAAAATTTTTTTTACATATATAATACGTACTTTATTTTAAAGTTATTTAGTATTTTCATTTCTTCGCTTTGTGATGAAATTCAGTGAAAAGCGGGGAACGGAACGGAGAGTCTCAACGCTCACTTCTCAAATCTCCTCTACTGAAAGCTGAAAAAAAAAATAAGTACATACATATATCAATCTGCTTCCTTTCTACACGTGTCATTGTAAAAATATCCATAGCAGTTTTGCTTTCACCGCGTCTCGTCGCTCAACCAGTTACAGTTTCTAAAAAAACCAACCAAATTGATTGGCATTCAAAACTTTTAATAATTAATTAATTATTTTCTTTACAACTCGTAATACTATTTAGCGATATCCGGTAATGTGGCCGGTCTTGATAATTGTATTCCTTGCGTAGGTACACGTGTGTTGATGAATAAGGAACTATCACTTTTATGAGAGTATTTCAAGTTTTTATAGCGCTGTTACTGTTGAAAAGTTATTTATAATATTTTTTGTACATTTTCTTAGAGTGTTAATCCTCATTTAAGATAGAAGAATTAAGAGAACTTAGGACAGTAGTGACGTAGGGCTATAAGCTTGTCTCAGTACATCAGACAGGTGGATACGGTCCTCACTCGAGAAAACAAAATATGTTTATTTCCTCCTCCTGTTGGACCGTGCTATAAAATGAGTAACGGAAGTGTCTTAATGGGAACGGTGTGTTTTAACACTAAACTTTTAGATTCTCTTTGTTTACCCTAACTCTGTTGACGCTAAAAAAAGATAAAAAGATATAGGAAAAAATGGTGTAAATATCTTTTTTTATTGTAATTTTAAAAAATAAAGAAGCAATACGGAAGCGGAAGCAATAAGGTACCAAATGCAAAATCTTCTATATGCTTAAAACTTCTATATGCTTAAACTTGTGGCCTGTCGTGGCGCAGCGGCACAAGCGTGTGACTGTGACCTATAGGTTCTGGGTTCGATCCCCGGTCGAGGAAATGAAATGTTTAATATTTTTAATTTAAATATTTGATGTTTCATTTCTTCGCTCTGGTAATAAGGCAAAAGCGCGGCGTTGAGTTCCGCCATTCAACACGCAATGCCTCAATTTCGGCGGAAAGTGGGGAACGGAAGTGGAACGGAGTGTCTTAACACTAGGTTCCCGGGTTCCCTCTGCCTACCCTGCCTCGTGCGGGATACAGCGTGAAGCTTATAACTTTTAGCCGTTAGCTTTCATAGAAGCTTGATCCAGTCCCTAAGACTTACGGACCTGGTGTAAGAAGCTCCTTTGAAATTTATTTAACGCTTTCCATTAGTTGCCCTAGCTTACCTGAGTATATAATCAAATATAAAATAGAAATATGTTCTTGTAACGATGGATCTAGAGAGGCATGGAATATTTTTCATAAAGTTCCATAAAGTCAAAATATTCTTTATTCAATTACGCCATTACAAGCACTTTTGAATCGTCAAATTACATAGAAATGTGTGGAGTGTCAGTCATACAGGAAGCTACCTCCGGCTTGGAAGGCAGGTCTGCTGAGAAGAGCTGGCATGATGTAGACATAGATTAAATATAAAGTAAAATGCCATCGTTGCGTATACAGCAGGTAAGCTGTAACCGGTTGATCCCACTCTGGAGAATGTATTATATAATATTTTTATTTTGTCGTTCTGGTAACACGACAATACACGGCGTTGAGTTACGCTACTTAACGCGCAATATGTTGAATATTTGATGGTTCTGCCTACTTTGCTATATGAGTAAGTAACAGCGCGAAGAAACAATTTATAATGTTTCAATAACCCGCTGTCCCTACATCGTTACATCACAAATTTATGATTGGAAAGTTTGTCAAACGTTTGTCAAATCAACGTTATCCAACAACGTATAATAAAAACATATGCTGATTATGTAAAACCCATCTAATGGAGAAAATTTATATATATACAACGCTATAAGTAATTGTGTCATCGAGACTTGTATGTTTCCATAGCTAAATGGCATAAAGCCGTTGTGGCATGGTTATGGCTTAAGATTAAGTAATTAAGTTCAATATATACTCTTGTAAGACAGAGTTCGGCGTTAAGTTCCACTACTCAACATGATATGTTTTGAAATGCGAATGGAAAGTAGAGAACGGAGTATTTTAACAATAGGCTTACTCTGCCTGTGCATTAGGGAGAAATGTTAAGGCGCTTTTTTGAGTACTTACTAGCAATACTCATATTATATCATAGGTATTTTTTAGTAGGTACAATGAAGTAGGTAGTTTTATATGTATAACTAAATTATTCATAATTTTGTATGAAATGAAAAAGACAATCGAAATATGTCAGGACTATTCTATACTATATCATGAAAAACTTAAGTGAGTCGCGGCGTTGAGTTTCGCCACTCAACATATAACTTTATTTAATTAATTCTGACATAGACAGTAAGTAAGAAAAAAAAAGTAAAATATTATATAGACGCATCTAATTAACATTATACAATGTAGAACCTATTTGCAGAATTAAAAAAAGACACTTGCAAATCTAGAGTTTGCAGGCTCAAGTTAATGTCCATGAATATTGTCATTTTGTTACAAATATTTTTGAAACGACGAACAAAACCGGAAGAAGATTATCACTAGGCAAAGTATTTTTATATTACGGTAGTGGTGGTGTGGCAGCACAGTGCTTGAATATAAACACAACGTCAATCTTCGATTCTTCGATCGAGGCTTCGATTTGTTGTCTGGGGAATGAATTATTTCCACTTCTACGCAGGTAATTTTACAACGGCGTTAAGCTCCGCTATTCCCATTATCATGTAACACAAATAAATAGGTAACGGTAATGTAACGGTACGGTAACGTAACGAAAAGCTAACAAAAGCTTTTTTTTTTTTTTTTTGTATCTATTCCGTGAACTTAGATATCTTGCCAAGTGATATTTTAATTACTCTAGTAATTATTTGAATCTATAAGCAATACTAGTTCATTATAATACTTACGTTAATTGCTTTAAATTAGAAAGTTTTCATATTAATTTGTCAACATTATATGTATATATTTTTTTGCGGAACGGAAATTAAAATAAGTTTAATTTTAGAAAAGGATTTTGTGATTTAATCATCTCAATAATCATAAAATTCCTATTCAGATTGATATCTAATCTTTGTATATTCCGCCGAATCAATGTCAATATTAGCATTTTTTTTTAGTACAATAAGTATTTGCGAATCGATCGTGGCACAGGGATGCCGTCTCGCTATACAGGTTGATTATAAGTTCTATTCCAGGGTACGCAAAAGAAATGTAAAGTTAATTATGACAGTTCGATACACTAACATAGTTTTTGGAGATATTGACTTCCAAAAGGCCTAATTTCAGGCCCGTTCTGGTAACGAGATAAAGTATGTCTTCGATAAATATCTTTTTAACTTTATATTGTTACCAGAACGAGGAATAGAAAATAATGAATTCCCCCAAGTACTGCCCACGCTGTATCCTGCACTTCTGTTAGTAGGGTAGCCAGCCATTAAGACAATTTCGTTCCACATTTTCCACCGAATTCTTAAGACATTACGTGTTGATTTGCGTAAATCAATGCCGCACTTTGCCTCGTTACCAGAGCGAGGAAAATTAAAATATTAAAAAAAAATATTTCTCGATTAAGAATCAAACCCACCAACGTGCGTTTGCAGTCGTACTCTTGTGCCCCTGTTTCAGGACAGACCATCTCCATATAATAATGAATACTCAGCTTCACGCTGTATGGCACATGGCAGGGTAGGCAGAGGGAACTTGGGAACCTAGTGTTAAGACACTCCCCTCCATTTCCGTTCCCCACTTTTCGCCGAATTTGAGGCATTGCGTGTTAAGTGGCGGAACTCAACGTCGCGTCTCGCCTTGTAACAGAGCACAGCAATGAAAACATTAAATATTTAATTTGAAAATATTAAATATTTCATTTCTTTTTGGGAGGGGGTGTCGAACCCACAACCTGTCGGTTACAGACACACACTCGTGCCACTGCGCCACTACAGGCCACAATAACAAATATATATATAATATAATACCAAATAATAATTACTATAACACTTCAAAAATACATAATTATAGCGCAGTGGAGAAAGCGAAGGTCGCTTCGTGATGGCAGCTCAGACGGTAAGAACGAACATTCAATAAAGAGCGAACACGACGTGGGAACGTTTAAATTGATTAGTTACATAATATATGGTTATATACCATACCAAATGACCATCTGTTAGTTATAAATATTAAATAAATATGATTCGTCTTCGAATTTTAGCATTGAATTCAAGTATTATAACAAAAAAATATACAAACATCTGTCAAGAGTGGTTGAGGCCTGTCATGGCGCAGCGGCACAAGCGTGTGACTGTAACCGACAGGTTGTGGGTTCGATCCATACTCGAGAAAATGAAATATTTAATATTTTCAATTTAAATATTTAATGTTTTCTTTCCTTCGCTGTGGTGAAAGGCAAAACGCGGCGTTAAGTTTCGCCACTCAACACGCAATGCCTAAAATTCGGCGGTAAGTGGGGAACGGAAGCGGAAGTGAGCCTCTTAACACTAGGTTCCCAAGTTACCCTGCTGTGTGCGGGATACAGCGTGAAGCTGTACTTAGCTTCAAGAGTGAGTCAGGATTACACACCGAGGGTTTCGTACAAATTTTAGTATTGTAGGTCAACCGAAAGTATTTATTATAGACGTTGACAAACTTAAGCTTGCAATTATATGGACATAATGATTTTTTTTATTAAATGTTTATAATTTTTATCTTTTCACCATTTTCTTGCATTTTTGATTGTATGTTCTAAGACCACGCTAACTTTCGAAGTATCCAATAAGTTTTGGTTACGCTGTGTATATCATACAAAAGGTAGAAAAGAGATGTATAATCATTTCTGTGCTCCGCATGACCGTACACGTATTTGATATAAATTTGAGCGGGATCCATTATCCTTGCAATCAATGAAAATCAATTTAAAATCTCGATTAATGGCCTTGTCAGAAGAAGAAGGCTATCGAGATACGGAACTTTGGTTTCGGTCCTAACCCATATATGAGTATATAAAGCTACTATGCTACTGAGAAAATGACAGCGCGAAGACGCAGCTACTGAACTAAGAAAGAGAAAAATGTCATAAACCAACCTATATAAAGATGGAAATAGAAGAAAGGGAACAGGGCGAGATTATTAAAAATATCTTCTGAAATAGAAAAAGACAAATGTTTCAATTAACATATTAAAACCCAAACAAACAAAAACACGGGCGACAACGAGTTTAGTGTTAGCTATCTATATGGGTAATATACACCCAAATAGATACCTAAAAAGCCTTGTGCAAATAACTTTCGTATCAGAAAAGGATTACCACTTTTCTATATTAGAAGCACTCTAACATTGCGCAATGAGCATTGAAAAAGATTTACAAGAACTCGTGTGTTCCGGACGCGCTTTCTATTGGTATAACTCTTCATTAAATGGCCATATTACGACACTTTGTTTGTTTAAGAATATATGCATAAGAAAACTTAAAAAGTTGAGTAACTTAAAATCAGCGTTGAGTTCCGCCACTCAACACGCAATGTCTCAAATTCGGCGGAAAGTGGGGAACGGAAGTGGAACGGGGTGTTTTAACACTAGGTTCCCGGGTTACCTCTGCCTACCCTGCCTCGTGCGGGATACAGCGTGTGTAAATCAACGCGAAAGTTATGGGGTCATTTTTCAATCGAAATTATAATTATTCATATATCAAATGCTGGCATAGTGATAATTCACAACAATTATTCAGGGAGTGGTAGAGTGACAATTGTTTAATTTTAATTTTTTTTGGTAAATTTTTAAAATAATAAATTTATTTTGTTTGGTTGGTTTAAATTAATTTTACAATAAATATAGCGTTGGATTGAGTTTTGGATAGACATGTGTGTGAATTGAAGATCGGTGATCCTTAATTCTCAATTTTAATTCTATATTTACTTTATTTAATCTATGATCATTAATACATAATTAATAAAATTAATTATTTAATTAATTTAAAGTACCAATAAAAATACTAGTAATAAAAGACACTTGTATCTGTATCTGGACGTAATTTATTTAAAAAAAAAAACAGAAGATAATATCCGTAATCCTCAATTCTTAATCAGGAATCCATAACACTTAATCTTTAATCCTTGGTCCTAAACTCTTAACCTTTAACCATTAACCAATAATATTTAATCCGTAATTCTTAATTCATAATCCGTAATCAATAATCAAAATGATCAGCGATAGATTATCAATGACTAATTAAGTAACTTGAGTTTGCCAATGTGTCATAATATATAAAGATATATGTTTGTTTGAAGGCACTAATCTCAATAACAAATGATTGTAATGGACAGTTCATTTTTTGCGAAATTCTAGTATTTCTATTCTATACATTAGATAAATCGTTTCGATGTAGTCCAGCAAACGTACAGTCAGTTATCACATGGATTCAGATTTGGATTAACGAGTTAAAAAAACGTGGATGAAGCCGCAGATAAAAGATAGATAACTATATAATTTCTAAATTGAAATTATAAAACATGTCCATTAATAATTTCAATTTGAATACATATCAATATGTCAATACAATATCATCTCAATAAGATATACGATCTCTAGATGCTGAGATAACAGGGGTCAATGGCCGGCGGCATGCACGGTGTACGGCTTGCGCTAGCTGTGTTATATAAAACAAATGTTGTTTTTATACTCTATGTGGAAAGAAATTGAACATCTATAGTGTTTGCCCCTGGCTGCGAGTTACAATTTTTTGTTCACGCTTGTATCCCTACGTCAAACGTCCGGGCTTGGAACCGATCTCAAGACCCAGGGATATTCTAACCGATGATGCTGATCCCATCACTAAAGCGAACGAAGCGAGATATTTAGGTAGGACTACACACCGACGCACACACACACGCTACATACACCGTCCCCGCCGGTGGAGACGAGGTCCCAGTTTTTCGGTGGCCCAATCGCGCCTAGACGCGAGAGGAGCCCGCAATTGAAATTCCAATAGGGCATCAAGAGCCTTACCCAGTAGGCCTAGCTCGGACTAAGCGAAGCAAAGTCCCCCACTACAAACGGTGTACGCAAGTCGCGGTCCGAGTCTCACAGGAGACGTCCTTGCGACACCGTGATCTCATTTGTTGGTGCCTTCGATGGCGCCATAGCTAAGGTCAGAGCTCTTTAAGGTCAGCCTCCCAAAGCCCGGTGACGCTGTAGAGGCCAATAGGGCCAACAGCATACTACACATTCGAAAATGGAAATAGAATGGCTTGTTTCCCGCTGATAACTGGGTAGGCAGAGGGATTCTGAGAACCTAGACTGAGACATTCCGCTCTCATTAAGGCACTTCCGTTTTTCATCGTCGCGTTTACAGTCGCACGCTGGGGACCGAAAGTGAACCCTAGATTGTAATCATCTATACCTTCCTTGTTAAATAAACTAGTAGTAGCAGTGGTAGAAATATTTAATATTTTCAATTTAAATATTTTCATTTCCGCGCTCTGTTACAAGGTCAAAACGCGACGTTGAGTTCCGCCACTCAACACGCAATACATCAAATTCAGCGGAAAGTGGGGAACGGAAGTGGAACGAAATGTCTTAACACTAGGTTCCCAAGTTCCCTCTCCATACCCTGCCATATGCCATACAGCGTGAGTATAATATCAGTATACAAGAAATACAAAAAATATATACCGCTTATATGTTACAGCAAAACCATTCAGCAAGAACCATTTCAGTCGACATATTGAAGACTTATCTTCGCTGCACATTCATTTATCATACATGAATTGTAATAAGCAATTCTCGCTTCACGCTCGACTCGTCTCGTCGAAGATTTCTTCAATCATTTATTGATTTGGAATGTAATTCATATTAGATCCGGAAATGAAATCATTTAAAGTATTTTTATATTGAGATATGTTTGTTATTAAACTTTCGTTACGTAAACGATTGTCTGTTTCGAAATGTTTTTGTATGAATATTATTTCTTTATAGTTAGGAAGAAATGTAATTTTGGATGTACATTTATGAATTTATTATTGAGGTTTGTTGAGGAGCAGGTGAACAAGCGTGTGACTTAACGCGACAGGCTGTGGGTTCGATCCCCACTCGAAGAAGTGAATATTTTAAAATAATTTATTTAATATTTTTATTCTTTCTGGTAACAAGGCAAAGAACGACGATGAATTGCGCGACTCAATAAGCCATGCCTAAAATTCGGCGGAAAGTGGGGAACGGAAGTAGAACAAAGGAGTAATTCCCTCCGCATTCCCTCTTTCTGTTTCGAGACTAACTGTTTATGTTATACTCTCCCCCTGTACCATCTTTACGGTCACACCAGGAGGGCCAGTATATCTGTCACCAGGTTTTACCCCAGTGACAGGGACCAAACAGGTCTGGATCCTACTACTTTCGTATCACGTAAGTGGTAGGAGCCAATACGGCGCGGAACATGTAACATACAGTGTAAAGCTGAAAAAAAAATATAATTGTTTTTCTGCTTGTCAACTTGGTAGACAAGGGGAATGTAGTGGTAAGTCATATTCCGCGTTAATGATCTATTTATTCAGATAAAATATCTCTACAAAAGTTCTTAGATATTTTATATATAATTGTTTTTCCTTGTTTGACACACACACGCATTCATTTTTATATACAAATAATAAGAAATATTTTAATCCTACAGAATTAAAAAATAATAATTTACAGAAATAAGTGTGCTCTCCGATATGTGTGAGCCCTGATCCCCGAAACACAAGTTAAATCTTAAACTGAGGATCACAATCCATCACCTTTTTGGAAATCATTATTTGTACTTCTAAATTGATGTCATTTATATGTTTTTATTATTATCTGTGTCTGTGTAAATAAAGTTATATATTATTTCTATTGTAAGAAGTCATAGCGCGGTGATAAGTTCCGCCATTTAACACGAAATATCTCCAAATGTTGAACCAACAATTGGGTAGGTTTTAATTCAAGGTTTGTTTGCCTCCCTTGGCTTGTAGCTATTGTTTTTTTTTTTAATATATATTTTTTTTGTTTAAAATCTACTTAAATTAGAATAACTATTAAAACACCAACCAAACAACATATAAAAAGTTATTTTAACAATTTTTTTTTTTCTATTTAAATAATAATTCTAAAATCCTTTGTTTATCCAACAGTTTAGTCCGCTTCCACAGCGGATGTAGGAAACGATGTAATTTGTAAAATAATTTATATTAATTAAAATTATCTTTACGATCGTATCGTATCGCTGACCTCTAAGTAAGGTTGTTGCTTGCTTCTTGCTGCTTGAACCATTTATTTTTGACGTAAATGTTACGATGAGCGCTTACGGTGACTTGTTGTCTGTTATTTAATATTAAATCTAATTGATATTTCGGTCTTATTAATGTTAGAGCCCGTTGCGGCGCAGATCTCACAGCTTCATTCGGTATCCCGCACATGACAGGGTAGGTAGAGGGAACTTGGGAACCTAATTTCAAGACACTCCGTTCCACTTCCATTCTCCACTTTCCGTCAAAATTGGGGCATTGCGTGCTTAGTGACGGAACTCAACGCCATTTGCCTTGTTATCAGAGCGAAGAAATGTATACATGAAATATTTAATTGGAACATATTAAATGTTTCATTTCCTCGAGCGGGGAATCGAACCCACAACTTATTGTTTACAGACACACGCTTGTGCCGCTGCGCCACTACATATACGTATGACAATAAACGTGACAGGCAGTGGGATCAAGGTACAGAAATATTTAATATTTTCATTTCTTCATTCAACACATTCAACACAACATTCTTTCAGAATTCGGCGTAAAAAGAGTAACCTATTGAGAACAGAGTATCTTAACACTAAATTCCCGGATACTATCCCATTGCCTGCTGATTGATGCTGCGTTTAAAACCAATAGCCCTAACAATCGCGACGTTTAACGCAAATAGTGTCATAGGCCAAAAATATCTACTGTACTGTACTGTACTACTGGCTTTTAGATTTACTTCAGGCACTTTGAATGTGCATAACTTATGCCGCATGTAAAAGCTTGTAATATGTAACAGTATCCCGCGGGGCAAAGGAAGCTTAGGAATAACTTATTAAAACACTTTGTTGCTTTTAAACTTTCTGTTCCTTAATTTCCGCTGAATTGTAGGCATTGCGTGTTGTGTAGCGGATCTTAACGCTGCGCTTTGTCTTATTACCAGAACGTAGAAATGAAAATAATTATTAATGATAGTAGAAAATATTAAGAACAAGTGGAGATTAAATCCACAATCTCTTGCGTTAATAGGCTCCACTAGGCCATGCCTTAAAGTACCCCAGTAAATATAACATTTTTTATAGGTAATTAATACGTGATGTCTTCATTGAAATTATAAAAATGACATTTAAATATTCTAATTTAGTTGTATTTCCTGGTAATGTTGTTAAGTTTCACCTATTACACTACTTCTATGAATATTTTTTGAAAGAAATATTCAGATAGGCTTTCCTTATCTCAATAAGCAGACGGTAACGATAATTTTATCGGTGTTTTAATTGATTATTTATTTAAATAAGTAACAGTATAATAATTTGCATGTAATTTTATCTATGAGTCTGTCGTTGCGAAGCGGCACTGTATCCGACTAAGAACGGCTAAACGGTCAACGTTGTGGGTTGGATAATTTTTGTAATTTGTTTTTACATTTTTTTTATTTATATCAAAAATTATAATTTTGATCCTTTAGGCAAATGGAACCTCACTGGGAACCTATTGACGTTCCCTTTGATGACTTTAGGCAGTTTGTTCCAAATTTACAACTTCTTTATGGGGACCTTTCTTTTTGAGCAAGAAAAAAAATATCTTCATAAAATACTAAATAATCCACTAAATTAAATATTATAAATATACAGTCAATGTCAGATATAAAAAAAAAAGTTAGTAAAAAATATGTATATTATATCTAATTGTATAAATAATGCCAAAAAATATTTCGATATTACTATGAAATTAGCTTTCTCTTTAACTATTTGATGAATATTTTTGATATAACATTAATAATATGTATGTATGTATGTATGTATGTATGTATGTATGTATGTATGTATGTATGTATGTATGTATGTATGTATGTATGTATGTATGTATGTATGTATGTATGTATGTATGTATGTATGTATGTATGTATGTATGTATGTATGTATGTATGTATGTATATCAAGCGATCTATAACAAATTACTTAATCTGGGACCAAACCGCAACTAGACAGTGTGGCGAGTGGGACACCTGCCTTGGATGGTTTTATTTAATAAGCATTACTGTTCTATGAGTCAAATATTTGCGATTTATATATATTTAAAGTATTACTCCATACTTAGAATAAGATGACAAGGGTATAAGAATTTCGATGTAGCTAGATGAGAACGTACCTATGGCTTAGTGGTCATAGAGCTTGGGTGATTTCTAAGAGGCGCTGGTTCAAATTTGTTACTTTCAATTTTTTCAGGGTTTTTTTTTTTTTTCAGCTTCACGCTGTATCCCGCACTAGGCAGGGTAGGCAGAGGGAACGAAAGTGAAACCTAGTGTTATGACACTCCGTTCCACTTCCGTTCCCCACTTTCCGCCGAATTTGAGGCATTGCGTGTTGAGTGGCGGAACTCAACGCCGCGCTTTGCCTTATTACCAGAGCGAAGAAATGAAACATTAAATATTTAAATTGAAAATATTAAATATTTCATTTCCTCGACTGGGGATCGAACCCAGAACCTGTCGGTTACAGTCACACTTTTGTGCCGCTGCGCCACGACAGGCCTCAAGACAGACAAAAGGTATAATCATAGGCACAATAACGTCTAGATTGTTCTATCCAACAGAATTGGTTAGAATTAATAACGTGCCAAATAAAATAAAATGATCCACTAATTATAACTAAAATTATTTATAAGAAGAATTGTAACTAACACACTAACAATATATGGATGGTAATCTGAAATAAATTATTTTATTTATTTTATACGTGAGACACATTTTATATAAATAAAAAAAAAAACACGATCTACTTTTAAGCCCTAAATCATCAAATCGTGATTAATCGAAGCTGGATGAATCAATATGTATGTATTGGTAATTTCATCAAATAAATTATTTAAAAAATCTTACATATCTTCACACTGTATCAATTACTCCACGCGAGGCAGACATAATGTAGTCTTTAGCCATGGGGAACACCACACTTATTTCTAAACTTTTAAGCATTGTGTGTTAAGCGGTGGAACTCAACGCCAGGCTTGGTCATGTTACCGAACTGCTTGTTCCCGTAAGAATTGTACTCACAACAATTAACAATCAAATATTGGGACGCTGCTCTAAGATGGTCTTTGCTTTCAATTTAATAAGAAATGTTATTTCTCACTCTTTCTCAGCTTCACGCTGTATCCCGCACTAGGCAGGGTAGGCAGAGGGAACGGAAGAGAAACCTAGTGTTATGACACTCCGTTCCACTTCCGTTCCCCACTTTCCGCCGAATTTGAGACATTGCGTGTTGAGTGGCGGAACTCAACGCCGCGCTTTGCCTTATTACCAGAGCGAAGAAATGAAACATTAAATATCTAAATTGAAAATATTAAATATTTCATTTCCTCGACTGGGGATCGAACCCAGAACCTGTTGGTTACAGTCACACTCTTGTGCCGCTGCGCCACGACAGGGCTAAGAAATGTTATCTATAATAATATTTAAAAATACACTTGAATATTCATTAAAATGCCTACTAATAAAAAATATTACAACTTTGTCTTGCACCTCTTTTGCATAAAGCCTACCGGAAGCTTTCACGCTGTTTCACGCACAAGCTTGCTCATTCGTTAGCTACGCGACGCGCGTCACACACGTGTTGACTACAATCACGTTCACGTTAGCACGTAATATTTATTGAATAAATAAATAAATAACATAAATATATATTTATTAAATTAATTAATTGTATAACACTTTATATATTTAATTATTGTGTTCTGTGCTGAAAACATTGTGACTTTCTGTGCATAGTGTGTGCTTTTTGTGGATTATTCTTCGAGAAGAAAAAAAGTAAGTTAGATTATGTCATTTTTTAGGTGTTTTTTTTAAAGCTGGTATAATTAGATTTTTTTTAATTATAAATTATTTTTTCCTTTACTCTATAACATTATAGTGAGGTCTGTCATGGTTTAGGGCCACGAGCTGCGACAAGTTGCAAGTGCGACTGTTTGTGGGTTCGATACCCACTCTGGGAAATAAAATATTAAATATTTTAATTTTTTCGCTCTGTAATGCGGCAAAGCGTTTCGCTGAGCGGCGACTCAACATGATTTGCCTAAAATTGGGGAACTGTTGGGGAAATGGTTTATCTTTCCACTAGCTCTCTCTGTGTACCGAGTCATGCGCGGGACATAGCTTGTACCTGTTTTTTTCAAAAAAATACTGTATTTTTTAATATAGTATACATACTTTATTATTTATTCAACACAAAGTGAAGACAGAATGTCTTAACACTAGGGTCCCAAGTTCCCCTTTCTACCCTGCCATGTACATGTGCACAGCGATACAGGATAACGTTAAAAACATATATAATTAATTTACAGATCTGCGTAGCTAATAAACATAGGAACCATAATAGAATTACTTCCTTGCGAATCTGTCTTTCACTATATTTTATTTATGGTTAAATCCATAAATAATTTGAATTAACTAAAAAAAGTATTCGCAGTTATAAAAATCTAAACTTATATATTAATAATATAATTAGCGCTGAAGGCTTTTTTGTTAATTTCTATTTTTCATTTTGTCATATGTGTAATACAAAACACATAGTTATTTGCATTCACCACGTGGGCGAATCCTTTACGTTGTACCCTGCACGTGGCAGGGTTGGACACTTTCGTTCTCCCCTTTCTACCTAATTTGAAGATGCGTGTTTAGCGTAACTTAACGACGCGCTTTACCTCGTTACCGTACAAAGAAATTAAATTTTAAATAATTATTTCCTCGAGTGGCAATCAAACCCGCAAGCTGTCGTCACGTTTACAGCCGTACGCCTGTGCCTCTTCGCCACGACAGATATCTTGTGTTGATTTTATATTTCCAATATTAGTACTTAAGTATTTAAGTATAACTTTGAATTATTTAAGGACATCATTCTGATATTAAAACAATACAGCGTTGAGTTCCGCCACTCACCGCGTAATATTTCGAAAATTGTTTTCTATATGGGGCACGAAGTGCAAGATATTTCGTTCTCAAGTACTGCATTTTTCTTTGTTACTCAACGTTATTAACTATAAATGAAGAATAAGGCAATATTATTTTTTAACATTTTGTAATCTCTCAAAAATGTCGTTCTCACAGTAAAAAATAAATAAGTTAACTATGAGAATAACAATAACAATATTAACAAATAATATTTCAAAATTAACTTTTATAAAAAGCTTTACGCTCCATCCCGTATATGGTAGGATAGCCAGTCCACTGAGTTACTACGGTTTTCCTTACAAAAACTAGTATAACTGAAAACTTAACAAAATGAAATGAAATGAAAGTGGAAATATATGTTTTTAATAAAAAACGTGACCCCAGTCGATGTAGAAAGTCACATCAACCGGTGGACGCCATAACGCCATAAAGCTACCATGCCCGTTAACACGCTGATAGCTTTTATTTTATGAACAGAGAAAGTAGAAACACCCAAGGAGTTTAAAAATACTATCATCACACATGGCAGGTGGTGGTTGTTGGTGGTGTGAACCTCGAAGCTTTTTTGGATTTTTTATCTTTTTCATATTTTCATTTTCGTCGCTTTGGTATTAAGGTAAATCGCTACGATGACTTCCGCCACTCAACACACAATGTCTAAATTTGGCGGAAAGTGAGCAACGAAAGTGTCTTAATGGAAACGGAGTGTAACACTAGGTTCCCAGGTTCCCTTTATCTACTTTGCTACACGCTATCTGTCATACTTATTCAACTTTCTCAAAATTATTAGCTATATATACTTATTTTACAATATAAATAGGTATTTTCTTGTTTATCTTTTGCTTAATCTAGGCTTACATGACTTAGGGAACCTAGTGTTCATTGGTGGAATTATCAATCATTCTCTTTACAGTAATACACTGTACTGCTGAACTACGATGGCTTGAAATAAATGATAATGCGCAAGAATACGTCTTTATTGTCGTCATTGTACGTCGATTACTGTACTTTATTGTAAATTTGGTTCTATTGAGGGGGATGAATGGGAGTAATGATTTTTTTTCTTTTATCGTAACTTTCATCATACTTTCTGATCTGATTAAACGATTTAATTCAATTATTATAACGGCTTGGTAATTTAATGGGTCAAAGGTACTTCAAGAACTAAATTTAAGTCTATGTTTTAACCTTCTATCTGTAGAATATACCTACTGTTAAGTTAATTCAAATATTTTCGTGCTGTATCCTGTACTTTTCAGGGAAGGTAGGAGGAACATGTGAACCCAGTGTTAAGACACTCCCTTCCCATTAAGTCCCCTTGGCCGTTACGTCTTGTGTGACGGAATTCAAGGCCACGCTTTGCCTCGTTATGAAAACATAAATTTCCAAAAAGTGAAAAAAGTTCCAAAAAATAATCGTAATTAGAAGTAACAAATTATTTATAATTAATAATTTCGAAAAGAAAATGATGTATTTTGTTTTAAGCATTTTTAACTGAGGTGTGAACAGTCATTGAACTGCTTACTGCAGTCATCGAATGCTGTGAAGCATGAACATTGTACGTAGCCAGCGGATGCAGACTCATTTACACTGTTTAATATTTATATATTTAAATAGCTTGTGATTGTGAACACGACGGGCTGTGGGTTCCATTCCCATTTTAAAAAATAAAATCTTTCATATTTTCATTTCGGCGGTTTAGCAATTAGGCATAGTGCGGCGTTGAACTCCGCCACTCAATATGCAATGCCTCCCGATATATCACTATTTATAGCTTTAGGCAAAAAGACATTTCATTTAGTACTTCCAATCATACTTTCGAGACATCGCGTGTTGAGTGTTGAAAAACACCACCGTGCCTTATCTAGATACCAGAACATGAAAATGTTAGAAATTCATCCCCCTGTAAAGAAATCCAACCCTCAACGGTAATCATTCGTAGTTAAACGCTGCGCCAATACGGTCTTAAACTTCATAATTACTTAAACATAATTTTGCAATGTGTAAATTTATGTCCACACGACCGCAGCTCGCAGGCTAGAGAGCGGTGAAATTACACGTAACTCGTAAAACAGGTGCCGGCTTTCTTTCATACTTAATATATGCGAGGCGAGATGTTCTTGAGACACATTTGATGTCCTTATTTGTAATAGTCTAGCTTTTCGCTTAGGACTACTTGGAATGTTGTAGCTCTAATATGTATTTTCTAATATGAAAGATATTTTCGTGCTCGTAAGTGTAGTGTTTGTGGAATTAATATAATTTTTTTAGCGTAACTTAAAAACGCGCTTGAACTCGTTACCAATACAAAGAAATTAAATATTAAATAATTATTTCCTCAAGTGAGAATCAAACCAGCAACCTGTCACGTTTACAGCCTTGTGCCTCTGCGCTACGACAGGCATCTTGTGTTGATTTTATATTTCCAATATTAGTACTTAAGTATTTAAGTTTAACTTTGAATTATTTAAGGACATCATTCTGATATTAAAACAATACAGCGTTGAGTTCCGCCAGTGTTGGTGGAATTAATATATTTTTTTAGCTTTACGATGTATCCCGTTCATACTAGAATGGGTAAAGAGAACTTGGGTGTCGAGTGTTCAGACACTCTGTTGCATTCCCCACTTTCTATAAAATTTAAGTCATTTCGTGATGAGTGGCGAAACTCATCGCCGCTCTTTACCTTGTTATCAGACCGAAAAATAAGTTTAATATTACTTTTCCTAGAGAAGAGATCAAGGACGTCGTGCTTACAGTGGCAGGTTTATGCCCTTGGCCTCTATTTAGGGAAAAAAAAATATAATTCATCGCCATTCAACATGTTTAATATTACAACTGGCATGTAAAATGGGAAACGAAGCTGTTATATGAAGCTGAAAAAAAAAAGACGTAAATACTTACAAAACGTATAAAAAATATAAAAACTACAGTTGGTTATGAAATATATGAAATTCAATATGGAGTAGTTCGACATCGACCTGTTTCATTGCCCTATAAATGACAATCACAAATAAGTATTGCTTTACAATAGCGCTGGTAATTTTATATGAAACGAGTAATCCTAAGAACTAGATATATAATTTTATGTATAGACTTGTATTATACACGTACACAACCTCGACTTTACAGTAGCGTGCTTGTGTCCTTGTATCGCAAACACAAATGTTCAAATTAAATATTTTAAGTTTTCATTTCTTTATTCATTGCTATCAAACAACGCGGAGTTTTGCGTAGAATACCCTTACTCAATACGCAATACCTCAAAACTATCACGGAGAATAGAACGGAATGTTTTATTTGAAGCTAAAAAAATGTTAATCTGAGGTAAGTTGACTCCCTTCTATACTTTCTACTCAATTTGCGAAACATTTTGCGGAACTGAACGCTGCAGTTTAATGCGGAGTGCACCAGTTTGGAGAAATACAAAAAATATTCCCACAGCCAGAATTGAACCTGTATCCGTATACTATACAGTTTCACAATGTCTACTGCGTCGCGACCTCGGTGTAAAGTAATAACCGTTATCTGTAATTTTAGTCGCGTAATGATTTCGATTCGTAAGAAATATTTCGGACAGTTGTAATAAGAGAGGCAGATGCGACAGGTGACTCTGCTTGGGTACAATACATAGGAGTTAGCGGAAATTAATAAAATTTTATTTGAAAACAAAAACCAGCAGCGAGTAGAGAGAATCTACTGTTAATCCTTTTTGGTCCTCACTTTCAACCTATTATTTTGAGATATTAAGTGCTTAATTTCTTTTCAGTCCATCGGAGTGAAAAGAAAAAACGCAGTGAGACTGTCTCTCAACTGTCGCATTAGCCGTCGCATTGAAGCTGTATTATCGCGAACAATGCCCTCAAAGCTAAAAATATATACAAAATAACTAGTGGCCATCATTAACATTTATTATGTAAACTATAAGACTTATCCTGTCTTTTTTCCTTAAAATGTAGATATCTTGAAAAAAGTAGATGAACGCTAAAATTAAATTTACTTAAAATTACTAAGAGAACGAATATAACTTTTTCCATTTTCCATTTCTTGCCTTAATGTTAACGCAAGCAAAGTTGAGGACAACGACTCACCAGTCGTTAAAAAAAATAAAAAGAAAATATATTCACTTTTAACTTGAATCACCATAAAAAGTTAAATTCTCTAACTGTTTCTATTATTGTTAACGTTCAATACTGGATATTGTGTCGTTTTTGCTTAATGTAGCTGTAATTCTTAGGGTATCTCAATTCTAAGGAGTAATACATATAAATGAAATGAAATTAAAAGATCTGTCTGTGGTTTTAAAAAAACAATTAGCTTTCAAGTACATATTATTAATTATATCCAACAACAAACCAAAAAAAAAATTGTGTCTGTCTATCTTTCTGCTTGTTCGGACTAATCTTTGAAGCTGAACTGATTTTAATGAGACTGAAAGAGAATATTTAAATTACGATTTATATAGCTTGATATTTTCATGCAACTGCGATATAAGTGGTTTCGACCGAGAAACAGACGGATTACAAAGCGGTCCTATAAGGCTTTCATTTAAAGGATTTCCTAAAAAGAGTGGAAATTAAATCCTAACAATGCCATATACAATCAATAGCTGAACCTTGTAATAACCGAATGAATAAAAGTTAATGTTATTTAAAAATTATAAAACAATATTCAATATATTTTATTAATTCATGAGCTTACGATAGTTAAAGCTTTTGGTGCTTTAAAGTAGTTGGGTTAACGGTGTACATACTTTTGAAGGTCGTTGCTCTTTTATATGTGCAATATTGGATGATTACAAATTTTAGTAATACTAAAAGTATCATACGTTGATTTTCGTAATGCCACCACGTAATTTTATAATTTTTTTTAGAGTAGGATAGGCAAAGCGAACCTAACTCAGTGTTAAGACACTCCGCTTTTGTATCGATTCATTTGTCATTTCATTTTATCAAGTAATTTGAGAGACATCGTATGTTAAGGGACGTAGCTAAACGCCGCGGTTTAACTTGATAGTAGAGTGAATATTTATTTAAAAAGAGTGATTATAGTGTAAATAAATTTACCTTCGCATTAACAATCCCACACCGACACCACTTTATTGAATTATCATTAAATATATAACAAGAGATTTTCAGGAATGAATAACACAGTATTTCATACTTTTCTGACTGTAAATGCAACAATCGAGTGCTCCTGGCATTATTATGCCAAATATTTCAATTTCTCGCTCTGGTAACAATAAGCACGTTGTTAAGTTCCGCCACTACACATTTTCTCTATAGTTGTCTGGAAAGCGAACAAAGATTATTTTTTTTATAACATATGCGTTTCACAACATGTATCTAAAAAAGTCACATGTCACGATCATTACAAAGATAATGATGTCTACATACATATATGTATGAACACTGTCACTTATATCTCAATGGAGAATCGAATCCCGGTGCACCGCATTTGTCGATTAAAATTATAGGTTATCGATATAATCGTATATATCGATACCCTATAATTTTAATATTTAGTTTCTTTTTTGCCTTTTCCAAGCGTTGATAGATCATTATAGATATTTTTTGCTGGATCATTATTTTTATAATAACCGTCCCATAACGCCCGTTAGTCGTTAGCAATACTGTTAGGTCAAATATTAAAAATCAAAATCAAAATCAAAATCAAAATATTCTTTATTCAATTAGGCCATTTAAGCACTTTTGAATCGTCAAGTTACATATAAGTGTCTGTGGTGTCAGTCCTTACAGGAAGCTACCACCGGCTCGGAAGGCGGGTCTGCTGAGAAGAGCCGGCAAGTAACTCAACAGTTGTCTTTTCAAAAATATCAATTAAAGTAAATATATAAAATAGCTTCCTGAGTGAGTACCAACAGCATTTAATCCCACGCACTCTTATCATTGTAGTATTCTTGAATTGAATAATATGCTTTGCCTAACAATATATTTTTAACATTCACTTTAAATTTTTGAAGTGGCAAATTTAAAATAACTTGTGGAATTTTATTATACATACGTGTACCAGGTCCTATAAAAGATTTAGTAACTTTTTGAAGACGAAAACTAGGAGTTATCAGCTTGTTTTTACTTCTTGTATTAATATCATGTCGGTCACTGTTTTTTAATAAATTGTGGCTATTTTTCCGAACAAGTATTATATTATCATATATGTACTGTGATGCCACCGTAAGAATACCCGTTTCTTTAAAAAAATCTCTCAGGGATTCCCGAGCTCCCATGCCGTAAATGGCTCGAACTGCTCTTTTTTGAATTACAAATAATGATTCAATATCTGCAGCATTCCCTCATAGTAATATTCCGTAGGACAATATGCTATGAAAATAGCTAAAATAGACTAGGCGTGCAGTATCAACATCCGTAAGCTGCCTCACTTTTCTAACAGCATATGCAGCGGAGCTCAGTCTGCCCGCAAGAGAAGACAGATGGGGGCCCCATTGTAGTTTCGAATCTAGGGTTACTCCCAGGAATACCGCGGTATCACAAAAATTGAGAATTTTGTTATCCACGCTTAAATTAAGCTTCTCTTTCCTAACATTCGGCATAGTAAATTCTATACATTTTGTTTTTTGTGCGTTTAATACTAAATTATTAGTATTAAACCAGTGAAGTATTTGCGACAGCGCACTATTCACTTCGTCATAGTTTTTTTTATATCGATCTACTTTAAAAATTAATGAAGTATCATCCGCAAATAATACCACATCGCATAAATTATTAATGCAAAAGGGGAGGTCATTTATATAAATTAAAAACAAAAGAGGTCCTAGAATCGATCCCTGTGGGACACCCATCCGCAGAAAGCTACCGGAAGACTTAACATTATTTAAGGTAACGTGCTGAATCCTGTTTCTAAGGTACGAAGCAATGAGATCACGGGCACTGCCTTTGACTCCATAATGGCTAAGTTTGCGTAATAACGTATCGTGGTCTACGCAGTCAAAAGCCTTAGACAGATCACAAAACACTCCAACCGCATTTTGTGAGTTTTCCCAAGCTCTATATATGCAATTAAGGAGGGCAACTCCCGCATCTGTTGTAGATCTGCATCTAGTAAAACCATACTGTGCTTTATTTAAAATACTATTTCTATTAAAATACAAAGATAATTGATTAAAAATTATTTTTTCAAAAATTTTACTCAACGATGGCAATACTGATACAGGTCTATAATTGCTAGGATCACTATTCTCTCTGTTCTTAAACAATGGTACTACTTTACTGTTTTTCATGAGGTCGGGAAAAATGCCTTTGTCAACACATTTATTAAATATCAATGATAAGTGAGGTGCAATGATTGGTATAATAGAGCTTAGTAATCTAACAGATATACCCCATAGATCACCAGTTTTTTTTACATTAAGACTTTTAAAAGATTTAATAATTTCCTCTGGTGTTACATGTACAAACGTAAAATTAGTGGTATATTTATCAGTGTTACTTTGCAATAATTTAACAGCACCTGATGGAGATGATTTTAAGGAAGAAGTTACTTTAGTCGGTATTTCTGCAAAATAATTCTCAAAAACATTTGCAACTTCAAGATCTGCATTAATTAATTTATTATCTACTTTTAACTCTACCGACTCATTATAATTTTTAGATCTACCAGTTGTTCTAGATATTATGTCCCAGGTAGTACCTATTTTATTTTCAGAGTTTATAATTTTATTTTTTATATATATAGATTTAGCTTGAATGCAGACCTTTTTAAATATCTTAGAGAAAACACTGATCCGCTTTAGTAAGCTTGGGTCGCGATTCCACTGCTTCATACTGTACAGTTCGTATAATTTATCTCTACTGCGGTATATACCCACGGTTGCCCAGTCACTAAATTTTATTTTAAAATTTTTAGAAACAGTTTTTGTTGTAAATATTGAATTAAACTCATTTAACATTAAATTAAACATATTATTATAAGACTTATTCGGATTTTCTTGAGAAGTGTCTATTTTTAAAATTTTCTTTTTAATGTTCTCTTGAAACAAATTTTGTCTGTTATCAGTGATTGGCCTCCATGTAATTTTCCGTGTACCATTTACCTGGTTGCCAACCACTGAAAACTTTAATCCATAATGGTCGGAGCTTATATTATTTATAACTAGCTTATCTTCGACGTTACAGTGACAGAATACGTTATCTATACAGGTTGCTGAATTTGTTGTAATACGAGTAGGTTCGCGAAACATATTAGTTAAATTAAATGATTTAAATAAATTTAGAAAACGGCTACTTTGTGTTGTGTTATGTAAAATATCAATATTAAAATCTCCGCAAACGATAATATTTTTACTTAAGTTACAAAGTTTTCTTAATACATCCTCCATTTTGTCCTCAAATAACTCATAATTACTTGATGGCGGTCGGTACACGCACACTATAACATACTGTTGAAACTCCATGCAGGACAATTCAATAGTACGTTCGACGGAGAGAGCCACAATGTCGGGGCGCGACTTGCACACAATATCCTTCCTTGTCAATATTAAGGAGCCACCGCGGATGGTTTTCTCTCTAACGAACGCACTTGACACTTTATAATTTTCTATGTTAACAATGTTTGATACATTTGTCAACCAATGTTCCGTGAGACATATGATATGTATATTACATTTTTTAAGAAACAACTCCAGTTCTAATTCTTTGCCACCTAAGCCTTGAATATTTTGATGTATTATATTAAATTTATATTGCTTAGGTTTTGTCTTTATATTTAGTTTAAACTAGAAGTGGATGTGTCAATATTTAATAAGTTATAATTTTTAGTTATACCATGTATAACGGGTTTTTGTAAATTGTATGCTACTAAAGTAGCAATTTGTTTCTTATAAACTAATGGCAGATACAATGTATCTCGTGTCAGCTTACAACTAGATGATATAAATTTATTTATATCTAAATAAAATATCGCGTCGCTATGACGGTATGTCGTATTATAATATGGTCATATTTAAATTAAATATGTGTCTATTTTGTTTGTCTGTAAGAGAACAAGAATATTGAAATGAACAAATTATAAACTTACATTTAGTTTCCTTATTCATTTCAATTAGCTTTTCCATACTCCTAATGACATCTTGTTTTGTTACAGACAGACTGTCTCCATGTAGTAGTACAACTGTACTATTTTTATTCAATGTCATTGAATTAATCTTTTTAATATTATGCTGGTAACTGGCTCCAGGCGAACATATATTTAAAACATTACTAGTATGATTACTAAGAAGGGACCCAAAGCCTTTTCCTAGTATATCAGAAATGATATATGTTTTCGTTAATGTGTATGTTGAGGTAGTAGAGGTAGTAGAGGAATTGTCAAGCGATTTAATATTTTGTCTGGTTGTGACACCCAAGACCTCAGGGGTTTTTAAACTTTGATTTTGAGGCATCGATGACTCAGCTGATTCAGTGTTAGAACAACTACAACTATGTTTGTTAGTCAAGGATTCAAATCTTTCTAAGTTATAGTTACACATATCAACTAAGTCACTTGTTGCCAGTATGTGCTCATGTATTTGTTTTTGAGACATTTCATATTTTTAGTGATTATAGTCGTCACTCACTTGAGACAACGGCATTATGATCAAATTCAAGATCTATACTCTATAGTTTAAAATTAAAAGCGTGGCGTTTTTTAACTGAATTTAAGTGAAAGTGTGGTAGAGTCACGGTGTCAGCAATGCCAACACGCATGGGCAGACTCGACTGGATCATTACCACCCCCGGTATTTAAAACCGGCGTTAAATAGTGGCTTCGGCCACTGTGTTTCGCATTGGGTAATGCCGCGTCCCAGTGCTCATCCATCTTAATGGGCTGCAACGCTCCTGTAGCTCCTCTGGTGCTACACGGGGTCGTGGGCGACGGTGATCATTTAACATCAGGTGAACCGTACGCTCGTTTGCCGTGTACTTACCCATAAAAAAACCTAATAAGTTAGTTAATATTTATTAATAGCTTTTTTTTTTCTATTTTTACTTAATAAAATACGCAATGCCTCAAATTGCGGAAAGTAGGGAACGGAAGTGAAACGGAGTGTCTTAACACTAGGTTCCCAAGTTCCCTCTGCCTACCCTGCCGTGTGCGGGATACAGCGTGGACCTGAGAGTACTTAATTTTAACTTTGTACAAATTACAACATGAAACGACGCATGTGAGACGGACGTTAATAACTGCGACACAGTTTACAACTAATGTAGTTATTATCGTCGTGTCTTTTATTTTGTCTTGAATAAACTATGTATTTATTTATATAGACTATTTATTGGATATAATGTCTTATCAGCTTCATGTACAGCACGGCTGGGGAGACAGGGGAAACTTGGGATCCTAGTGTTAAGACACTTCGTCCCCATTGAAATACACCGGTTCACCACTGTCTGTAGAGTGGAACTCAAGACCGCTCTTTGCCTATTTACTAGAGTATGGCAATGAAAATATTTCATTTCCTTGACTGGGCATCGAACTCACAACCTATAAGGTTTATAGTCACACGCTTGTGCCCCTGTACCATAACATGCCCTAATAGCTATTAATAAATAATTCATTACCATTGGGCCTGTCGTGGCGTCTAATCAATATTTATACAATAACATAATTTTCACATATAGGTTTCAACTTTCTTTCGCTCCTGCGGGAATAATGTACGCTTAACGAGACTACTAATAAAGATTAATCGATATTTCCTAGGTCAAAAATATTTATATGATGTCTATCGTTTACTTGTAGCTTCGTTCGCGGGCTCAAATGGAACTGGCTTCGAGTACCTGGTGTAGATACAACGGTATGACAGGTACAAAGGATTATAACGAATACAGTCTATAGCCTTCCTGAATTATAGTCAGATATATCCACCATATTTTTATTTCTTAATTACCACCAGTAATTCTTTGAGATGTAGTTATTGTAGACTTGATCCTCACTCGAATGAATAAAGAGCGGCGTTGAGTTCCGTTACTCTACACGCAATGTCTCCTGTAATATTGATAATGGTGAATGGGGAACGGAGTGTCTTCACATTTCACTTTCTCTACCTAACTTAAAGTTAGATACAACGTGAAATTGTTAAATATATATATATATATATATATATATATATATATATATATATATATATATATATATATATATATATATATATATATATATATATATATATATATATATATATATATATATATATATATATATATATATATATATATTTAAACATATTAAGTAAAAACAATCATAAATTTACAATTTAGAGAAAACTCATAAATTTTCATTAAACAACAACTTAGTCCACAAAAGGCTTTAGCGGCGACTTTTTGAGCATTATTTGTATAGAGCGATGAAATGGAAGATAAAAAGATGGTAAAAAATGAATTGTGAACAATCACCGGGTCCCGTTAAGTCACCGCTAATGTGAGGCATGGGAACACTAACTGTCGCTATATGAGAAATATTACAAGTCTATCGCGCTTGATCTCAATATTCTTATATTGTTGATTAAAAGTGGTTCATATAATACGGTGGATCGTAATGGTCGCGAAGTCGATTCCCTTCAAGAGAATTTGAGTACGTGTTTGAAAGTTATGTACTGAAAGCGCAGCGTTAAGCTCTGCTGTTAAAACTGCAAGAAATGTACCTACCGCACTGTGAATTTGTAAATAAATTATTTTTATTCATCTTGGATTATTAATAGTAAAATATGGTTTATTCCATTTCCTATAGGAAATTCAGAAAAATCTCTCTTAAAAGTAGGAGGAGGAAGGGGAGCGTATGGGGACGCCGCCTACTACCAATTCCTCAGTAACAACAGTGTCATATAATAACCAGACATATAAAAATAATTCAACTAGCACTATTAGAGTAATGTTTTAGGCAAGTTACTGTTTAAGCGACTTTATAATGACCGTAGGTCAATTAGACTGTACCTATAAAGATAACATTTGAATGTGACCTAGTAAATGAAAACTACAATTTAGTTCTATAATTTACAAATTAGTAAAACAAATACAAATATTAGTTATAAAAGTATGATTTTTTTTTTAAATATATTCAAATTATTCATTAAGGCCAAAGCGTCACATACGTGATGATTTTGAGATACCTTATTGTAAAATTGAATTATTTTCATTTCTTCTCAACAAATTGTCTTAATATTAGGGTCCCTCTGTCCTGGTACCCTGGAATAAAAAGTGATGTTGGAAAAAAAATGTTTCAATAATCTTTATAATATATCCTATATTATTAATATACATACGAGTATATCCGGCCATTTAAAATTTTACTATTCAAAAGATGCTTATACATTCAATGACATATTCATTTATATACATCTAAACTAGGTTAACTTAATTTATATTTTTTGTGTACATATATATTATATACTGTTAATACTAACAATAATTATTCTATTACAGATTTATCCATCTATCATCAAAATAATGGGCTAGCCCTATCAAGGGAACTCGAAAATGAACGAGAGTCGCGAGAGAATTCGACGAGAGAGGGAAAGAGAGAAGAACACATATACTTCTCCTCGTCTCGCATTACGTCGAGTGCTGCTATTGGCTGAGGGTCGGCAGTTCCGAGAAGCCGCGGCCATCTTGTCGCGTCTCGGCCCTGGTGTACTACAGACGGTGGCCACTGAGTTACCAGTAGACTTACTGGTGGAAGCCTTGCCTCATTCCGCTCATCTCATTGAAACACTTTTGAATAGGTGAGTTTTTATTGTGCAAATTGAGTTGTTTATTTATATTTTACAGGATGTTCCAGGTTTGTGAATCAATGGTAATTTATTTGATGTTTAAGTAATAAAGATGTGTTCTAAATAATAGAAGCGAAATTTTTCAATACTAGGTTCCCAAGTTCCCTTTGCCAACGCTGCAATATGCGAAATTCAGCATGGAGCTATAAGAAAAATGTCCATTTTATATAAGTATAAAACACGTAAAATAAAATCTTCTAATTTTTATATCCAAGAAGAAAGAAATAAATAAGAACCAAGCCAACCTTATCTAACAAAAGCTACCCATTAACACCAAGATAGCGTTTTTCTTTTATAATCAGATTAATAAATAATTTAGAGGGACAAGCGTGAAATGAAGGTTTAAAGTGTTCTTGATAGACCACTTTGCTGTCGTTAAGTAAGTGTTCTTGATAGACCACTTTCTTGTCGTTCGGCGGAAAGTAGGGAACGGAAGTGTCTTAGTGGAAACCGAGTGTTTGCATTAAGTTCCCAAGATCCCAAGTTCCTGTGTACTATCATACTTGCGCCTAGCAGAAAAGGCAGAAAAATATTCAAATATTTTTTATTTATCTGGTGTGAGTTGACTAAACATAGTGCGTGCTTGGGTTCTGTCATCACTCAATGTTTTTTTAATGACAGATAGTAACAACTGAGTGATTTGCCTCTCATTTAAACAAAATCTTATCAATAAATATCAATAAGGCTCTAAAATTTGTTAGTTATTTTTGGAACATCTTAGATAGAGGTAGACCTGGCGAGGCGCAGGGGCACAAGCATGTGACTTTAATGCAAAAGTTTCGATCTTCACTCGAGGAAATGCAATATATAATATTTTAAATTTAAATGTATACTGAGCCTGATACTCGAGGCCTGTCGTGGCGCTGCGGCACAAGAGTGTGACTGTAACCGACAGGTTCTGGGTTCGATCCCCAGTCGAGGAAATGAAATATTTAATATTTTTAATTTAAAAATATTTAATGTTTCATTTCTTCGCTCTGGTAATAAGGCAAAGCGCGGCTTTGAGTTCCGCCACTCAACACGCAATGCCTCAAATTTGGCGGAAAGTGGGGAACGGAAGTGAAACGGAGTGTCTTGACACTAGGTTTCCGGGTTCCCTCTGCCTGCCCTGCCTCGCGCGGGATACAGCGTGAAGCTAAAAAAAATCTTTTTGTCTGTACGTTTGTTTGTGGTAATCTCACAAATTGCTTAACCAATTTAAATACATTATTCATTATTGAACTCGGATATGTGTCCTTTAACATTTCTTTTGTTTAATTACAAAAGGTAAGTAAATACAAAAATAAAACAACAAAGTTGCGTCAAAATAACTTTTTTAATGAATTGGCAGAAACTGTAGTTTTTGATATATTGTGTTTAAAATTATAATATTACTAATAAATTAATGAAATAAAATTAATTATTAAATATTACTAATAAATTATTAAATAATTGAATTGTTCAAGCGGGCGAAGTCGCGAGCAGGTTGCTAGTAAAATGATAAAAGTTATTAAAATACAAGTCGGAAGAAATTGTTTAACGAAAAAAAACTCCAATGTAAAGGAAATAAAGCTCAGTTTGAATTAATTGTCTCTTAGCTAATATCATTCATACGATGATGAAAGTGCTCACGACCGGTCGCGGCGACTTTCTCGATTTATGAAATATATGATCGTCAATCAATAATCATATATGTGTAGATGCCTGTTGTGTCGCAGGGGCACAAGCGACGTAAACGTTTCTGGTTGTCGCTTCGATTCTCATTCAAGGCATATCATATTTAATATTTTAATTTCTTCGCTCAGGTAAAAAAGGCGCGGCGTTGGCGACACCAATATTAAATGCGCAATACGAAAAGTAGAGAACGGAAGTATCTTAATGGGCACGGAGTGAGCTTGGGAACCTACTAAAAAGACACTCCGTTCTACTTTCTTTCCCCACTTTCCGCCGAATTTCATTGCGTGTTGAATGGGACTCAACGCTGCGATTTACCTTGTTACCAGAGCGAAGAAATAAAAACATTAAATATTCAATTAGAAAATATTAAATATTTCACTTCCTCGAGTGGGAATCGTACTCACAACCTGTCGTTTACAGTCACAGTGCCGCTGCGCTACGACAGACCTCAACGTAACTTAATAATTATATATATATTCGCTTTTTTAGTTCAAAATTTAATTAATTAATTTCATTTTTTAGCGAGATTATAAGGCAGTACAAGGTCAGAAGGTAAACCTTGTTTCCCACGCAGGCAAGGATGGCCTGAATTAGTTACATACTATAATAGAGATCATCGTGTTACAGTAGAACGCTGTGGGTAAACGTGCTGGTTGTGGGTTCGGTTCTATCCTTGCTCAATGTCTCCCTCACCCATAATTTCTTTTATTGATGCACGTATCACAAAAAATATCCAGAGAGGGATCAATTATAATTATATTATATGTATAAACGGTATACATAAAAGAAGTGAATGTATATATTTTTAGGCATAGGTAGCCAGATGTTAGGGTTAATATATTTCGTTGGCCACTTTTATATTGCAAAATATTGAAAATCTTTCAACAACGGTTTCCAAAAATGAATAATTATAAATATAAATATCAAATAAAATCTAATTAAGCTTCCACTGAAGAAATTTCAAATAAACATAAAGAGCATATAATTACAAATAAAATACACGGCTAACAACAAGCAAGATATATATATATATATATATATATATATATATATATATATATATATATATATATATATATATATATATATATATATATATATATATATATATATATATATATATATATATATATATATATATATATATATATATATATATATATATATATATATATATATATATATATATATATATATATATATATATATATATATATATATATATATATATATATATATATATATATATATATATATATATATATATATAAGAGTTTTGAATAATATAGTATGTTTGTAATAAAAGCAACAATAAACAAACTACACAAAAAATAAAAATAAAGATTACTTAGAAACTTGAATATATTTTCTGAAATTCCAACCAGAATCAAACAAATGGAATTTTATTTAACTTTATAATTATTTTCAATTCACGTCATTATTGTTCTTTAAAAGAATTGACCTCCAGACATGTACAGCTTCTTCAATATAGGTAATATGCATATTAAATAATAATTATTGTTATGTATTACTATGGAGACCGCCATGGAGCAGCGGCTCAGTGACTCGTTGTACACTCCAGAGTTGTGGGTTCAATTTCACGAGGAAAAGAATTGATTACATTTATTTTATTAATTTTATTTTTTTTATAAAATACTTAAGCAATGTTTGCTACAGAAAAATATTTATTTAGAAAACATATTAAAATTTTACCGTAGCGAGATTGCTTTAAATGCGAGCACACGTGATTTAGTAGTCAGAGCGCTTGGAAAGATTTCAAGATCTTACATATAGTTGTTCCGGATGCAGCAATGCCTCAAATTCGGCGGAGAGTGTGGAAGACATAGTTAAGACACTCCGTTCGTTCTCTTTCTCCGCTCTCTTTTTACCGTTTTTGGGGCGTTGTATTTTGGGTGGAGTAACGCAATGCTGCTTTTCCTACCAGAGCGAAGAAATGAAAAACTCATTTCCTCGTGTGGGGTCGAACCCATGACCTGTCGCGTTACAGTCGTACACACGTGCCTCTGCGCCACGACAGGCCTCACGCCTTTGATTAAGATTTATTAAATAAAAATAATACATACGTAATAACAGCGTGAAAGGATCACCTTTTCGGTTATAAAAAGTGAGGATAATTACTTTATAACCAGTTATCGAAAGTTACTTTAAATTTGTGAGTCATTGCACTGTCGTTATAGTCATTCACCTGGTTCTTCGACTAATTTATATTTATATAACGGTGAGGTCTGTCGCAGTGTAGTGGCACGAGCGACGCGAAAGGTTGTGGCTTCGATTCCGACTCGGAGAAATATTAAATATTTTCATTTCTTCGTCTTGGTAATGAGGTAAAGTTTGGCATTGAGTTCCATTTCTATACGCAACTTAAAATTTGGTGGAAAGTGAGGAACAGAAATGTTTTAATGGGAATTGAGTGTTAACACTATGTTCCCAGGTTTCCTCTAACTATCCTGTTTTATGCGAGATACAGAGTGGTAAGAGGACCAAGGGTGTCGTTGAGCTCCACCTATCACCACGAAATGTCTCGAAAATTAGGTAACCGGATGTCTCGTTAGACGTTTTGTTGCATCTCAATACATTTTTAAAAATATTATTATATGTATTTTAAGAAAAATATTAATAAAAGGGATGTGAAGCTGAGTATTAAAAAAACGACATGTCCCGCTGAGTTCCTTGCTTGGGTTTACCTCAGGTCTGCGGCAGTAACTTATGTGAATCGGTGGTTGTTGGTTTGACATTCAAAAAACAAAGCTTGTAACTTCTTTTTTTTTTCAGCTTCACGCTGTATCTCGCACTACGCAGGGTAGGCAGAGGAAACGGAAGTGAAACCTAGTGTTATGACACTCCGTTCCACTTCCGTTCCCCACTTTCCGCCGAATTTGAGGCATTGCGTGTTGAGTGGCGGAACTCAACGCCGCGCTTTGCCTTATTACCAGAGCGAAGAAATGAAACATTAAATATTTAAATTGAAAATATTAAATATTTCATTACCTCGACTGGGGATCGAACCCAGAACCTGTTGGTTGGTTACAGTCACACGCTTTTGCCGCTGCGCCACGACAGGCCTCATTTGTAACTTCTTACTTTGAATATAAATTTTTAAATTTTGAATTTGAATAAGACACAAGATAAAAAAATATACACAATTTACTTCATATACTAGGCAATAAAATGCAAAAAAATGCAAATATTTAGAGAAAAACATACGGTAATTACCGATTACCGATATTACTAATTTATTATGAACCATGAAAAGTAAAATAAATATATTCTTTTACGGTTACAAGGTGTTGTAAAGCTGATCTTTGATCTCTTGAACTCATTACGAACACGCGATGCAATGTTGTATAACACAATATTATATAAGATTAGTCGTCTATCTACGTTTAAAAAATATTGTACGCATCATTTTATAACCTGACTGGTTTAGAACGGTGGTTGTGGGTTCGATTTCTAATTGGGGGTAATGAATTATATTTTTACTTTTTTAAAAATGTTATTCCACATTTAGGAAAGATAATACTAAATTTAAAAGCCTCTAAAAATTTGAACGTCGCAGAATCTGATCCCGCACCTCTTGGAAGCCGTCCAATCGCTCTGAATAACTAAGCCATACGTTCTTATCAACGTCGAAATTTTATACGCTTTTAAATTTAAGAAATGAATTATTTTAATTTTCTCACACTGGTAACAAAGCGCTATGATGTTCGCTAAACAATAATAGTCTAATATTTTCATTTGTTTATTCTGGTAAGGTAAAACGTGGCGTTGAGTTACGCCACTCAACACGCAATGCCTTGATAAATCATAGACAGGAGGGAACGGAGTTGTATCAATGGGAATAAATTATCTAAACAGCAACTTCCCAGGTTCCCTCTGCCTACCTACCTATCTGATATAGGCATGATACAGCGTAATATTAAACAAAAATGATGTTTTAAATCTCAGTTAATATAAAAAAAAATCATCATTATTTGATGATTTTTTAGCCACGACGGCCTCAAGCACATACCGAGAACATAGTATTAAAACACTCTGTTTTTGTGCGTTGATACCAGTGCGAAGAAATAAAAACGTTAAATATTTCAATTCCTCGATTGAGGATCGAACCCACAACCTTTTTAACAGCACGCACGCACGCACGCTTGTTCTTCTGCGCCTCCACAGACCTTTCCTATCGAGTATATTTATCGAAAAATGACTGAAATTATTTAAGCCAAAACCTTTACACTTGTATTTGGTCTCAAATCATTAAATTTAATTACTTAACATACGATAAGATAAATATTCACATTAGTAATGATTTCATCACAAGGGCTTGACCAGCGAAAGTGAAGGTGCCGGCGCGTCTGGTTCAGAAACTTGTTTTGATCGGAAAGTATTTGGGCAGGATGACCAACTTACATTGGGAATATATAAATTAAAGATGTCTTAATATTTTTATATATATATTTAAAATGAATCAATTTTAGCCGTATATAACGCGTATGTTGGCACAGGGGCACAAACATACAACTATAAATTAATATAGAGTATAAAGCAAAAAAGCAAGGAGCGGCGTTAAGCGTCGCCACACAGCACATATCAAGATTTCGGAGGAATGCGGGGAACGGAAGTGTCCTAATTAGAGCGGAATATCTGATCACTAAGTTCTCAAAAATAGAGACCTGTCGGGTCACACACTGTAAAGGCAATAAAAGGTTGTGGGATATATCCTCATTGGAAGAAACAAAATAATTCATATTTTCATTTACTTCGCTCTAGTAACAAGGCAAAGCAAGGCGTTGAGTTCCACTACTCAACACGCAATGCCTCAAATTATAAATTTTTAACTTTTATAACTTGTAAGTATTTTCCGGTAAGTTAATCTTCCAAGTCCAAATTGTACGATTTCGATCACAGGAAAGCATTTTTGGAAGGTACACAATAAAGCAGCTTCACACTTTTGCCGCATAGCATTATAGACTGAGGGTCTATAGTGCCTGACCCTGGTGGTTAGACACTCCGTTCTCCGTAATCCAGTTAGGTATCGAACTTATATACACTGGATTCAGTAAGTCGCCTAAACTGCGGCACCTTATTACCTTAGCTTCACACTGCATTTTGTATATAGTAGGGTGGGCAGAAGGAACCTGGGAACCTAGAGCTAAGACACTCCGTTCTTATTAATTCTCAACTTTTGTTGTTTATATTTTTCATTGCATTAATGGTAGCATTCATTTAATACTAAACTTAAATTTAAAAAGCGTATAAAATTTTTTAACGAAGCAGGATTTGAATCCACGCCACTGGAAAACCGTTCCAGCGCTCTGACCAACTAAGCGACTCGTTCTCACAAAGCTCCGTCGCGATTCTTATTCGCTTGTTACAACTTATTTATGTTGTTAGCATCTCTGTAGGGAGATTTTTACAAATTTCCGTTACCCAAATACAACTCGTAAGAATTATCGTTTGGCAAGAGAGAATACTATTCATTTAATATTTTTACTATGCTTTAAAGTGTAATTCCACACTTAGGACAGAAAATACTAAACTTAAATTTAAAAAGCTTATAAAAATCTTGAACGAAGCAGAGCAGATTTTTTTAAATTTAAATTTAGTATTTTCTGTCCTAAGTGTGGAATAACACTTTAAAACATTGTAAAACATTCATTCAAATTTGACTCCCACAGTAACTCTCATTCAATTAAATTATTATGAAACTTCACTATTGTCATATGATACAAAAATTAAACCTTTATATGTTGACTTTAGAATTATATAAGTATAAGGCTTTTTATATATGGGACTGGAGATCGTTTTTGTTGTTAAAGATGAAATAGTTTTTACAAGATATGTTAAAAGAAGATAATGTTTTTTAATATTCTTTTTAGAGTTCCGTGGCTGAAACGAAAAAAAATATTGGAATATTTTTTAGTTTAAGCTTCACAAAGTATGTAGAGGGAACCCAGTGTTAGAACGCCCCGATTAAATTAAGACACTTCCGATTCGCTTTCCATTAACATTGCATGTGGTGGAACTCAACGCTGTGCTTTGCCTCGTTATTATCGAACAAAAGTAATAACAGTTGCAATTTAAAATACCCAACTAAAAATCCATTGCAATCATTTATTTGTTGTTAACTAAGATAAATATCTTTTAATGTATTTCGTTCTTGACAGATTTTTTTTTTTTGCTTTAATTAAAAACTGGAAGCAATATTCTTTAGTACTGGGTTCGATTCCCACGGATAGGACTGTCATTATTAAAAAAAAGACATATTTATTTACTCATTCTGAACGAGACGTAGGACTTGTTTATGTTTTATAATGAACGGAAACTCTAATTAACGACCACCATTACGTCTACGGCTTACAACACCATTAGGTAGATGAATGAAGTTAAAATGTGAATTGTTTAATAAAAATGTTTTTAAAAAGTTCATGATGTCGTAGCGACGCAGTCTCTGTCTGTAAATAAGTACGAGATGGATGTGGGTTCAATTTTGACTAGGAGTTTGGACAATTGAGCGGAAAGGGAATAAAGGATTATCTACATTTGTAACACTACGTTCCCGTTGCAATCCGTACTATGTACAAGATACAGCGTGAAACTAGGAAAAGAGGAAACGAAGATAATTTAAATATAATAATTCATCGGACCCGAAATCAAACCTGAAATTATCACTCATGCAGTCACAGCTCCCACTGCGCTACGACGACACAATTAAATTATATAAGAAAACGAAAGTTATACTCGTACTTAATACACAAATATTAACAATGGCATATTTTTCACAGGCTAATATCATTAGAAATATCACCACGCCCGGAGCTACAATGCGAGGCAGTCGCTTGGCGTCTCGTGGGTCTGCTCGGTGGAGACCAGGGATCAGGTGTGAGGGCCAGAACAGCTCGGCTGGCCAATGCCCTGGTCCATTACAGTCCTGATGCTAGAGACACTGTTGATAATAGAAGGAGGCAGCTAGATGGTGCTGTTCAAGGTAAGGCTGATATTTTTTTTCTTCACGTTGTAATTGCTAACAGTAAGTAGGTAGGTTAGGTTAGGTTAGAGGGAACTTGGCATTTGGTGTTCAGACTATCCGTTCCGTTCCCTAGCTTTTGCTGAATTTGAGGCAATGCGTGAGTGGCGGCCTTGGTACCAGAACGTAGAAATTAAAAAAAGTACCTAATATTTGATTTGAAAATATTAAATATTTCAAGTGGGGGTCGTGAGGACAGGCTTCAATATGATATTTTTTAATATTCAACTTTGAGCTGTACCAGAGCACAAGTAGCAGAGTAGGTCGATGGAACATAGTAAAAGGGACCCTGGGGGAAACTAATTTCTCGAATGAGAATTGAACCTTTTGCATTACAAACTTTATTCTGTTGCACCGAGACGGTCTTTTTTTTGTATTTTAATGTATTTTTTTTATAGCTATTTGTATTATATGAGGCCTGCCGTGTGGCTGTAACTGACAGAATGTGTGTTCGATCCTCACTCGAGGAAATAAAATATTTAATATTTTGAATTTAAATATTTAATATATATATATTTTATGTTTTCATTTCTTCGCTCTGGTAAAAAGCAAAACGCGGCGTTAAGTTCCGCCACTCAATACGCAATGCCTCAAATTCGGCGGAAAGTGGGAACAAAAGTGGGAGTTTCTTAACAGGTCCCCAAGGTCCCCAAGTTCCCTTTGCCTACCCTGCCATGTGCGGGATACAACGTGAAGCTGAGTGTTTGTATTAAAAAAATGTATTGATTACCTTTTATTTTGTTAAAGCTCTTGGATATTTCAAGAGGTGTAGTTTTTCAAATCTTGTTAACTCAATATTTTCAATTTCGCTATCCATTTATTTAATTTATCAACATCGATAAAACGACAAGCTTCAATAACGTTTCTCACAAAAGTTATATTATTTATTCCGTAACTGTGTTTGCTTATCTACTACGGCACTTCTTCGATCTATTTTTTTTCTCTTTTTTGTAAAAATTTTGAAGAATTCTCTCTTAGTGTGCCCTAACTCAAGTTTAAACTCCAATAGTTTCGTTTATACATTTCTGTCCCTTAGTCATTAACATAAGAGTCTATATACATAAATAATACGATAATATCAAGACCCTAATATTAATTAATAGCAATGATTTTCTCAAATATATTTTAACATGGCAAATTATTATGTACCTTTCAAACGTGCAACTGTGAATGGCTGGTTGTGGGTCTGATCTCCACTTGACGATATAAAATATTTAATATTTTTTATGAAATCACTTTGGTCTAAGTACAGCGTTGAGTTCCGCTACTTAACACAGAATTCCCCTTTTGAAAAAAAAATTGCGCTCAGTGGAAAGTAAGGAACAATATTATTCATGTATTAACTTAGGTCCCTACTCTGCTTACCATGCTATATACAGGTAACCTCGCAAAGCTAAAAAACATAATATGTACGTGTTATTTCAACACACTGATAAAAAAAAAGATGGCTCGCGTGGATTGCTCTTAGGAATTACAATTAAAATATTTCCAGCAATACTATAGTATGGGCCAATATTCATACATATAGAGTAAAGACCTTGGAGCTGAACTGTTAAAATAACTAGGCCTTTGCATCACATTGTGTATGAAATTGTATACCGCTAATAATATATGTCGAAATTGTCATTGAAGATGCTAAGTGTAAATAAAAAATGCTATAAGACGGTTAAATTTATAATAAAATGAAATTAATATGTTGTGGCGCAAGGGCATGAGCGTGTGATTGTAAATCAAAGGTTGTGGTTTGATCGATACAAAATTCTGTATTAAATTATTGCGGAACTCAACGCTGCACTTTGTGTTGTCAAAGAAGGGTAATAAAAATAAATCATTCCGGAAACTTTTTTTTTATGAACAACACACGGTAAACGAGCGTACGGGTCACCTGATGGTAAGTGATCCACGGCCCCGTGTAGCTCCAAAGGAGCTACAGGAGCGTTGCCGGCCTTTATGGTGGATGAGCACTGGGCCTTGGCATTACCAAATGCCAAACGCAATGGCCGAAGCCACTACTGAACGCCGGTTTTAAATGCCGGGGGTGGTAATAATCCGGTCGAGTCTGACCATGCGTGTTGCGATTGCTGACAGCGTGACGCTCCCACACGTACTCTAGTTGCCTTTTAGAAGCAAGCCGGAATCACACGTTGCACGGTCCGTTATTTTCCACTTCCAAATTGCGAGGAAAGTGACGAATGGAAGATGTCTTATAGAGAACGGAGTGACTTAACACCAGGTTTCCAGGTTAACTCTACTTACCTCTAAAATATAGTGTCGTATCTTAATACACTTATTGTATTGCAAGATCTATATAGACATGTATGTTGTTATATATGCCGTTTGATTTCGGCTTAGAATACTAAAAGGCAACTAGAGTACGTGTGGGAGCGTCACGCTGTCAGCAATCGCAGACTCGACCGGATTATCACCACCCCCGGCATCTAAAACCGTTAAGTAGTGGCTTTGGCCACTGCGTTTCGCATTTGGTAATTGCAAAGCCCGGTGCCCATCCACCTTAAAGCCGGCAACGCTCCTGTAGCTCTTCTGGAGTTACACGGGGCCGTGGGCGACGATGATCACGTACCATCACGTGACCCGTACGCTCGTTAACCGTTTTTTCCATACAAAAAACCCTTTTAATAAAATTCACATTTATGTGTTTAAAATGAATTATAAAATTATAAATTTTATCAACATATTTGCTAACGGCTATAACACTTGCTACAACGTATTTACATATAAAATAAACATGAAATATTTTTATCACATAATTTTACAATCGATTTAAATTTTATAGTCGATTTGAAACTTTGTCTTTAAATTTAAAAGTCGTTACTTTTAAATCGTTTTTTTTTTGTAATATCATCATCAAGCGTCAAAATTCACATACGAGCGCTATACATTTCATCAAAACAAAATATATTTCTTAGTTAAGACAAAATGCGGAGTTAAGTTTCACCACTCACCGCATTTTTCGAAAATATGTGCATGGCGAACGGAATATCCTAACACAACGTTCCTTCTGTCAACTCTGCTATCTACTATAGCAGAGTAGACAGATTAACAAATAACAGGAGAACAAATGCCAGAATAAAAGTTATATTTCAAACCTCAACAGCGTCGAAAATATCACAAATTAAAACTAGATCTAGTTAATTAATTATTAAGATTAAAGTAAGATTAAAGAAACTAGATAGATAGTAAAAGAACATTGTCCCTAACAGTAATATTTATTTCGTAAACCTTGTTTTTGCTTACTATAATTCTTATTCTAATACTCAATGCGATACAATGTTATAGAGTATTACAAGATTTCATCAAAACATAAATGTGATACGAGAGCCAAGTTAAATGTATTATCCGTAGTTGTTGACTTTACCAACAAAGCAGTCGAAGATCTATATGGGTGCTGAGATATAAGGTCACTCGTGATAAATTCCAAAAAACAAAATTGTAATTATACTTTGATATCTTCTTTATTTCCACGTTTTTTAATGATATTTTCATACCTTCTTTTATACTATCTCAATAGTTCATAAACATTTGTTCTTCTTTAGATTTTTACCCGTATACATCTATAATAAATTTTACAGGTCATTTACAAGTTAATAAGATCCTTTTTTTAATGAATGAATGAGCCAGTTATAGAATTGCATTTTTAAAAGTAAATATATCAAATGTTAAAATGCCTACGTTTAACAAATTTTATTAGTTAAGGTGATATTAATTTCCAAAATTTAATGCATTTCATTAAATGATTTATCAATAGTACGGCTCAAAAGTAGCTTAAATTGAATCGTGTAGAATACACACTGGGCGTTTCCAGCTTTTTTCAACTTGGATGAAAACGTTATCGCGTGTCTTGATTTTTTTTAATACCTTAATAATTAAGTTGTTTCATAGATACATACAGGCTAAGAGGTCGAAAATTCGTCCATGAGATTTAAATATGACCGAAACGAATGTAGAAGTGCGGCTAATGTATAATTTCCTCCGGAAAAATAAACTAAAGTTGAGATAAGTTATAATAGCGTGATACCCTTCGATCGTTATCATTACTTTAGTTATGGTATAAAGTGTATGGAAAATTTCCGCTCCCCACTTTTCGCCGATATTAAAGCATTGCATGTTTAGTGGCGGAGATTAACTCAGACCGGAGAGATGAAAATATTAAATACTAGCGACCCGCCCGTGGCTTCGCCCGCTTAAATTACACTATTTTACTTAATAATTGCGATTACTTTCTTTTTCTAATAACATTATTACTTTTAAGACAATATGTATACATTGAAAACTAGAATTTCAGCTAAATCACCAAAAAAATGTAGCTATTTTTTCGACTGATTTAAATAAAATTAAGTGAAGGTTGCCAATATATAGTTGTGAAAACCTGTGCGTTTGAATCTGATTAGCCGTTATTATTAATGGGATTAGCGTGTACAAACGCACAGATAAAAAAATAAACTCAGGTTCACGCTGTATCATTCTGTATCGAACTTGGGAACATATTGTTAAGACACTCTGTTCCACTTCCGTTCCCCAGTTTTCGCCGAATTCGAGGCATTGTGTTAAGTGGCGGAACTCAACGCCACGCTTTGTCTTGTTACCGAAGCGAAAAATGAACACATTAAATATTTAATTTGGGAAGATTAAATATTTCATTTCATCAAACGGGGATCGAACTCATCGCTTATAGTCACACGCTTGTGCCGCTGCGTCACGACAGGCCTCGATTATTACATTTTTTTTTATTTTAAAATGTATTTACGCTTCAATAATTATTATAAAACTATGTTAAAACACATAATAATGATTAAAGTTAAAATAATTTATTATTTTGTCAGACATTCAATAATGGGAGAATTTTTTTGTATGTATAGAATATATGTTTTTGAGATTTGAGGCTTGTCGTAGTGCAGGGGCAATAGCATGCGACTATAAGCTTGACACATTGTAATTTTGATCTCCACGCGAGAAAGTGACATATTTCATATTTTAATTTTTTTTACGCCACTTAATACGTCCTCCAAATCCAGCGGAAAGTTGGCAACGGAACGAAAAGTCTCAACGCTAGGTTACCAAGGTCCTTGTGCCTACCCTGCCATGTGTAGAATACAGAAAAAAAGAATATAGATAATAGATAATATAAAGTAATCAACTAACAATCACCTTTCCATCACCAGGTCTAGGAACCCATGGTCTAACAGCAGATGCTTCAGGCTCTTTAATTTCACTTCACGTGGCGTTGAAGAACGAGCTACAGCGGCATGTTGAGGTGTATAAGCAAGCTTTACACAAGCTGGAGGAGCTGGTAAGTTTATATATCTTTTTTTTACAAACACGGTGTTGAGTTACGAGATTTGACACAAAATGTCTAGGTTCGCTCTATGTTGTCTTTTCTATGCCGGATACAAAGTGAAACTAAATTATCGCTGATGGTAGAGACGAATAAGGCAATTTTATACTTTCTGTTAAACAAAACGAAAAAATAATTTTAAAACTCAGCTTCGCGCTGTGTTCCACATACGGCAGGGTAGGCAGAGGGAATTTGGGAACCTAGTGTTGTGATACTCCGTTCCACTTCCACTCCCCACTTTCCACCGAATTTGAGGCATTGCGTGTTAAGTGGTCAATGCCGCGCTTTGTCTTGTTACCAGAGCAAAGAAATGAAAACGTTATTCAAACTGTTCGGGGTTAGCGAGGATTAGATTACAGGTCTCAAATGCCGTATAGACGGCAGCAAATGAGCAATGGAACAGAGTGTCTTGACACTAAGTTACCAACTTCCATCTGCCTGTCCTACCATGTAAGGGATATAAAGTATAGCTGAACTCGTTGTCATTTTTATCTTCCTCCAGTCATCAGTGACAGTGAACCAAGACCCAGCATCCTCATCTCACCAGCGTCTGTTAGCTCTCTCTCACGCTGACGTAGAGCGGAGACTAATCGACAACAAGTCTCTACTAACAATCATCGACAAGCCAGCTCTAAGACAGTTGCCGACACTAGTGTCGTCGCTGTCAGCTAGAGTTGAGAGTGACAAGGCTGTTCTTGCCTGCGTTGGACAGATAAAGAGGAGTGATCCGACATTGGATTTAAGTGATACAAGGTAAGAAATGAGGTATTTGAAATTACTCTTTTACTTTTTTTATTTAGAAAATTTTTTTCAGTTTAGTTATTGTATAACTTGTCGAACTTTCGATCTCTAGTAACTATTACGATGAAGCTGTCATCATATCTGTTAACTAAAAGCCGTCGACAGTGAGAAGTGTGTAAACGCCATTATTTTTCAATTTCCACACGCGGGAAATGATTCTTGTTTGTGTTTTCTCGCTGTATTCCACTCCTAGCAGAGTAGGCGGAGTAGGAACGGTGTGTCTACCATGAGCGGGATACAGCGTAAATTAAAACACAGCATATGTTATTACTTTTGAAAATGAATATAAAGCGGTAAGAATGGATTTTTTTAAGGAAAAAAATATATATTTTCCTTAATGGTATGAAACTATATTTATATATTATCTAATTATTACGCCTACATTTACAGGATGTAAGCGATGTAATCTTCTTATCGAGGAAGAGGAAATCATGTTTACTTATATTTTATATGACTGTAGCTATGAAATATTTTTTTCTAAAGATTTTACGTAATACATAATTATATTTCGAACTAGAACAAAACTAGTGGCGGCCCGCTATTTTATTTGTGTGAACTATAAAAATAAGAACTGCGTCGTCATCAGTTATTTAAAAAACAAGGCAATTTCTTTTCATGATGAATCCGTCACAGGCAGGCACGGCAGGGTAGGCAGAGGGAGCCTGACCCAACATTAAGACACTCCGTTACGTTCCCCACCTCCCGCCGGATGTGAGGCTTTTCACGTGTTTAGGGGCGGAACTCAACGCCGTGTTTTGCTTTGTTACTAGAGCGTAGAAATGAATATATTAAATGTTTATCGGTGCAAGGGTAAAAACGTGTGACTGAAAATACGAGAGGTTGTGGGTACTAAAGGCAATTATATATTTATTACAAAATATACCTAGTGTCTTAATACCTGGTTCCCTAATGTTCTCTGCCTACCCTGCCACGTGCTGGATACAGCGAGAAGCTATAGAAAAAAAAGAGGAAAGAAAAGACATTTCAAAAGGTCACAGGCCTGTAATTAAATATACGCACTCAATTATTCAATACACGCTGTTATAAAACACATTCAATAAATAATTTCTAACTTACATAACGAAAGTTCTCACATTTTTTGTCGAAGTATAATTTATACTGCATATGTTGATCTTCTATGATATAATATATACAGATTTATCGCCGTCTTGGCACTGTCACAGTGTTGAACTATAAAAATGGAGGTCACAGGTTCGTTCCCACTCGGGGATATTAGTTTGTTTTCATTTCTCCGTTCTAGCAGATAAATCGCGGCGCTGAGTTCCGCTACTTAACATGAAATATCTGGAAAATTTAGCACTGAATTAGGCACAGATGTGTTTTAACACTGGGACCCCTGTGACTATCCTGCGAAACGCTACATACTGCACTGTACATTTGGGCCTGTCATGCCGCAGAGGAAATAGCATGTGACTGTAAACACAACATGTTTTGGGATAGATGAAATATCTATCTCACTCGAGTAGATGAAATATTTAATAGATTAATTTCTTCGCATGAATTGCTTTCATAGAAATTGTAGGTACTAGCGTGGATGTCATAGTGGGAATGAAGAAGAACGTGCTCAGGTAGTTTGGCGTCGAGCGAATGAGTGAAGAAAAAATGGCAAAAATTATTTATGAGGGAAAAGTGAGTGGTAATAGAGGGAGGCGGAGAACTCGGTTGACCGTCGAAAGCACAGTATGTCATACATACCCTCCGGGGAGTCCAAATGCTTTTAGACAGGGGGTTGATGACAGTGAACGAAGCTAAAAAGTTATGCCGAGACTCCGTGCTCTCTCACTACTCCGCTAGGGATATACCGTGAAACCAAGTTATGTTAAGTTAATTTCTTCGCTCCGGTACAAGGCAAAGCGAGGCGTTGAGTTCCGCCATTCAACACACAATGCCTCAAATGTGGCGGTAAGTGGAGAACGAAACGCAGTGTCTTAATATTAGAATTTTCAGGTTCCCTCTGCAGGTTCTATCTTTTCCTGGTACTTGCGATGTGCGGGTTACAGCGAGAAGCTGAAAAAATGTCTTCTATGTACATGTGTTTCATTTTCTATCATTAGATACATATTTCAATCCTTCTAAGGACAGAGGTTAATGAACCATTTAGCAACAATAATAACATTTTCTAAAATAATCAAGCATTATGACAAAAAAATATATACAATATCGTAATAATTTAGAAATTTCGTAGTAGTAGACCCAAACCCGTGCCTCCTGCACTTTTTGCAAAACGTCCGGTTTCGTGCCTCTTGGAAACTGTGCTTCGTTCAAATTGTTACGCCGCCGCGCTTTGCCTTATTACCAGAGCGAATAAATGAAAACATTAAATAATTAAATAAAGAATATTACATATTTCATTTTCATAAGTGGGGACTGAACCCGTAGCCTGTCGTTTACAGTCACACGCCTGTGCTTTCGCGCCACCACTGGTCTCAAACCGATAAAACATTTATTTTACCTTTTTGGAGACAAAAACTTGTTTAATTTAGTATCTACGTACAAAATCCTCCCAAACTTATAAAGTTTCATATAAAATCTTTAAATTATCAATCAAGCAAATCCACAGGTAAAAGCTAGCAAGCAAACTGCAGTTAAACACCTTACAAGCCCATAAAGGTAACTCGCAGAAAGCGCTAAATCGCAACTATTGTTAGTTACATTGTAGATTTCACTCCATTCTACTTGAACATCGGTAAAACTAATCCTATTGTTTGTTTCACATGTATTTTTTAGTATTGTATAATCAGTGTAAAATTATGTGTTTTATTGGCGTTCAGTATGAAATGTGAAATTCTTTATGATTACGACAGTTATGGTGTAAGAGTGACGTGTGACTTTACACGTGATAGGTTGTCGGGTCGATTCCTTTGGGAATTGGGAAGATGCAATATTTAATATTTTTAGCTTCTATGGTAACGAGGGGAAGTGCAGCGTTGAGTTCCTACCATTACAACACTGTTTTAATGAGAACAAAGTGTTTTAATACTAAGGTCCAAACTTCCTTTGTTTACTCTGTTACAATCGAAATACAGACTAATGCTATGTAATTACTAAATTTAAAAAGGGTATAAATTTTTGAACGTTTTCGAGCAGGATTTGAACCCACCTCTTTAAGGCAACCGTTTAAGCACTCTGACCAACTAAGCCATACGTTCTGGTGAACGTAGCAGGATGTTTTAATATAACCCACTGAACGCACAGACCTATTGTTATGGTTTATTTTTATAAATCTCACTTGAATACACGAGCCAAGCCACCGGTAAAAGCTACTAAATTATAAATTTAAGAAACTATAACTTAACCCGAGGTCTTCAAACTAGAAAGTTGTATTTGAACCCGTGAACTCTAATTAAGTTAACAACAGTACAATTAACATACGTACAAGGCATGAGCAGCGTCATTGCTTATTATGAAAAGTACCTATGAGTATATTTGCTTTTTAAGAAAAATACATTTAAATTAAATATGACGACAAAGACCCTTTTTCATCACCTTTTTCAAATTGCACGCGGTCGTCATGAATTCGATTATCATACCCTCTTCACCTATACGAGACGCCGCGGGGTAACTCACGCGTACAATTACGATGCCTCGGTGGACGACCCGCCAATAGCGGGCCACCGTTCAGGATGCCCTGGGGTTTTCTCTAGGACTCGCAGTCTTGATGACATGCAGGAGGGTTACCATAATCCTACTACCACAGTAGCACCTTTACGATAGGGGGGGTTGGAAATACGAAAAGTGCCTTCTCCTTTCCCCCTGGCCTACGACGGCGGACTGGGTCAGCATTAGCGCTAGACTCAGCCTGCTCCGCTGTCTCCTTCAATGATGACTGATTCATAGAAGGAAATGTTATGAAAATTATTGTTTTCGATGCTCCAATGGACTGTATACCTACATATTTCATATTAATTCCGGCTTAATAACTCCACGCTCGCAAAAAAAAAATAACAAGGTGATAAACATGAAATCGACAACCAAGTGATCTTAAAAGGGTTCTGTTCCTACTTTTGTAGCACGGAACCCTAAAAAGAGCTTTCTAGTAGCATAATAGTATGATAAATTACTTAAAACGATGTCTAACTTACGCTAAATTACGTAAAACTTTCCTCCACTCTATGAGAACGATTATATCATTGCATTGTTCCGTTAGTTCATTAGCGAATTAGCACTGTTTATGTGTATTCTACTTTATTATTGTTATTATGTTGTTAATTTGTTTTTGAGTTAATTATAATGTTGTATAAAATATCTGGCTACGGCGTTGAGTTCCGCCACTCAATGCTTCAAATTCGGCGGTAAGCGGATTCACCGAACGGGAAAGCTGTTGAAACGTTTTCTCTGTACCGCCCAATGTGTAAGATGTGATGAATGGCAAAGCTTAAATCCAAACTTTCTCGTCTTATCAGTTAAGTAATATATAAAAATCATTACTCAAATGGGAAACACAACCGTGAACAGTAAGATTCTATGGCACTTCCTCTTTGAACATTTAGTCAAGTAGGAAAACAGGATTATTGTTACAAAACAAAGCTCGGCGTTGAATTCCAATTTATGTCTTGATAATTGGGCGGTAGGTGAAAGGCACGAAGAACAGAGGTACCACTCTGTTCTTTACTTTCCGCTTTGTCGTTGGGTTTTCTCTGCTTACCCTAAATAAGTGCGGGAATTAGCGTGAAACGATAAGAAATATAAACTGGATGAACTGAACTTTCTTTAAAGATAGTTCCCGGACGATGATTTTACGTAAAACATCATAAGAAAAAAATATGAAAAATTACATATTTTTGTGAATGAAGTTTAAATTGAACATTATTTTGAATAATATAAAAAATATATAATATAAAAAAAATATGAATAAATTCATCGTGACCCTTCTGTTGCGCTATACGGCATAAGCCAACATTTTAGGCCGCTCGTTGGGCGTCGTGCATCGAATTCTAAGAATAAGTACAATAACTACTATTATAAGTTGAATATCTCCAAAAAAAATGGAGTCTGAAGGCACTAAACTCACTTTAAATCTGCAAAAATATTTAAACACATATTAAATCACAAAAAATCACTTCTTCCAGGCCAGTAGCAGGTGTCCTTATGAGCTATTCCCGCGGCTGCGCGGCTGTCCTCTCACAGATGAATGAAATACAAATGCCTTCAGAACCGGCCCCACGATCTCCAACTGATTCAGCGAGCGATGGATACCATTCCGACAGTGATGATTCTCACCAGGATGCTGATACGTAAGATTTTTGTGTATTTTTAATTATTTTTCTCCTTTTCAGCGGAGAGAGAGAGAGAGAGAAAGATTTCTTATCAATCACAATACTGCGTTTTTTAAGGACTAGAATACTCACTCTTGAATAATTAATCTTTTTCTTATTGCAAAATACTTAGATATATTCTATAAATAATTATCAAATGCATTTACAATGAAAGAAAGAAAACAAGATAATTACAATTTATACTTTAAACGTTTTAATTTAAAAATCTTTTTATGCTGGATAATGATTTTTTTGAAAGATATATACTGCATTAATTTGATTGATAGTTTTGAGGCCTATCGCCGAGCGTAACAAGGCAAAGTAGGATACAGTGAAAAGCTAAAAAAAATAATAAGTGATATTTCTAACATGTCTCTAAATATTTTTTCCAGAAGCAAGTTAGTATCTCAGTACGCGGCGGTATGGGAACGAGCGGCGAAGGAGACGCTGCCCGCACTCGCCGCGCTCGAGCCGTTGAAGCCTACGCCCAATCTTAAATACAAAATTATATTTTCCGTTGCTGTTGTAAGTTAAAAAAAAATATTTCTGTAGTTAATTATGTATTTTTTTTTTTCATTTTGGCCGACAACATTTTCACGTACATTTTCACGTTCATTCCTATGTTATATAAGTTGAGTTTTTGAATTTCACGTTATATTTATGCCAGTCCACTCATGGTATGGAATGTAGAGATAACTTGGGAAGGCAGTGTTAAGATATTTCGTTTCCAATGAAACACTACTTTTTCTTCCGTTCCCCACGTTTCGTAATTCTGAAGGCACTGCGTGTTGGCAGAACTCAGCTCCGCGTTTTGTCTCGTTACTTCTGGTAACGAAATGAAAATATCGAATACTTTATATCCATAGTGACAAACAGACATCATATTGTCAAAATTATAAAATAATATTTTTTTACTATCAAATACTGTTCACATTAATCAAATTTATACATTGCAGCTGTCATTCCGAGCGGCGATAAGCCTTCGTGAGAAACGTATAAACGAAGTGAAAGCCTTGCTCGGGTGTTCGGAGGGAACCGAATCTGCTTCCACCGCCGCGTTAGTGACGGCCGCTACACGACTACTGCGTGTTAACGCACACAGTTTTCCGTTAGGTGACGCTGAAAGGACTGTTATTAATCAGGTATTCATTAGTAGAAGTATAACTCACTCACTCACTCACTCACTCACTCACTCACTCGCTTCTTTTTATATCCGGCACATGGCAGGGTAGGCAGAGGGTTCCGTCACCACTCTTCTCCCTTTAAAGCACTGCGTGATGAGTGGCAGAACTGAATATCGCGCTTTGCCTTGTCACCAGAGTGAATAAATTAAAATATAATTTGTACAATTGATTTATGTTGAAAATATTAAATATTTGCTTTAAATCCTTGTTCACTGCAGCGTTTAGTTCAGTTATCTGTGGCTAACCTATTAAATAAAACGTGAAGATAGAAAATATATATATTTATACGAGTATATTGGTAAACCGATAATATGGTTTATTATCGTTAATTCGATAGTTATATACGAATATACGAATAGTTCGATGTAAGTACGTCATATCTGCACTGAGCAGTGGTAGTGAACTCATTTTTTTTATTTAAGGGAATGATATAATTAAACTTTTAACGTTTAATGTTTCCAATTTTGGCGGGAAACGGATTTAATCAAGGTTTTAAAATTTTGTTTATATCTTGAAACTAGGTTCTGTAGTGAGAACTTAGTATCATATTATACTAAAATATGTTAAACCTTCTTTACTATTACTATTAAACATTTATTCTCCACATTCTCTATTGTCCAGGTGTCAACAACCCTGCGCGAGTATCCCTGCATAGCTCGTTGTGGCGCGCTCCACGCGCTGGCGGCGGCGGCGTGTCGTGCTGCCTTCGCCTTGTCTTTACATGTGCCACCTTTGAGGATTGATACGGATTTTACTCCTGGTTAGTTGCATATGTCTAAACCATAGCTGAACAGGCAGAGGTAACCTGGGAACCTAGTGTCAAGAAGTCTCCAGAATTTGGTGGAGAGTAAGGAGAAGCATCTCAATGGGGACACTATGTCCCCATTGAGATGCTTCTCCCCACTCTCCACCAAATTCTGGAGACATCGTATGTTGAATGGATAAAAGGCGTATTTGTTGATATATTTTTGGTATAGTATGTTACATCAAAACTATTAATGTTAATAGTGAAAAGTTACATTAAAATGTTCTTCTTACTTAATAAATGGACCATCTTATTCATAAAAATCCAAATCAAATGTTATATTAACAAAAAAAAAAGGATATATAATATGTCAGAGGCCGAGAGACGAGGCACGTCGTGGTAGTGGGTTCAATTCCTACTCGAGAAAAATTAAATATTCCAAGTTTTTATTTTTTTTACTCAAATCCCATCTAACATGCATGCTACTTCAAATTCGGATTTCAAAATGGGAAACGGAAGTATCTTAACACTGATGGTCCCAAGTTAACTCTCTCCTACCATGCCATGGGCGGGATACATTTTAAAGTAAAAAAAAAATAATTATTCTTTTCTATATTTGCAGTGGTAATGGAACCAACGAAACACGTACGCTTGGAAGGCGGCCCTTCCCGCTCCGACCTTATACGCGCGTTCGTATGGCCGGCGCTCATGCATGGACACCGATGTGTTTTTAGAGCTGTTGTTCTTACTTAGAGTTTGAGTTTTGAGTTTTAAGTTTTAGCTTTGAGTTGAAGTTGAACTTTGACTAAAATTAAGACTAGATAAGCTTTATTTTATTACCTATGATGCGTCGTTTTTCTTATCTCAAAATCTCATTGATGTAAAACTGGTTAGACTCCATAAATAATCAATACATAACTCTAATAAGTATAAATGTATTAGTGTAAAACTTAAAAATAAATGTACCACCTTATTTCTGAGTAAAAATAGCCTAATTGAAAATTTAAAATTAAAAGTAAATGTCAACTAAAAATTTTCTGCTAAAAATAGAGTAATACACATTCTATGTATATTAATGTTAGATGACTTGTGTTCTGGGAATATCAATAAATACTAAAAAATATTAAAGAACATTTCCGGAAAAAAAACAACTTGAACTAAAATGATAATAGATATCATATAAATTGACAAACAAACACACAGATAATATTTTAACAATCATTGTTTTTGACTCTATTACATTAATAAATACTTCTATATGTTTCATGTACAGACATCCATCCATCAGTTACAATTTTATTATATATATAAATTTAAAACAAGTTGATTTTAATTTATGGATTCATTTATGTATATACTTTGAGAAAAATATATTTCTATGTATTTTTTGACTTAAGTAAATTAGTTAAGTATAGCATTTAGTACGTATTTTATAAATATCTTATAACGTTCAAGTAATTTATTTGTGTATACGCTCCTTTTTTCAGCATCATAATGTCCGCAAAAGGCAGGGTAGGCGGAGGCAACTCATGTTAAAACACAACATTCGATACATTTGTCGAGATATTGCGTGTTGAGTGGCGGAACTCAACGCCGCGTATGCTTTTCTTTCAATTTAAAATACGGTGTTAACGTCGGCTAGTTAGTAAATTTACAGCAATTTATGAGATTGAAATAGGCGTATGATATATTTATAGATAAATTATTTTAATTATTTTAGTATTTAAGGTTATGTGACTTTTTATATAAATATATGAATTTAACTTTGTATGTTTATTTTATTATCTTTCCTTATTTAAATGTCTTTCAAAAGGTAGAAAAAATGTTTATGTTCTTAAATTTAAAGAAAAAATATATATATTTGTGTTTGCGTGTTAAGTCGCGGAACTCAACGCGACGCTTTGAAATATTACGACAGCGAAGAAATGAAAACATGAAATATTTCATTTATAAATATTTAATTTCTTCGAGTGGGAATCGAACCCAGAAACTCTTCGTTAACAGTCACACGCTTGTACTGATGCGCTACGATAGGACAGATATTTATTGTTAGTAAAATTAAAGTAAATGAGAATTGTATCAATTGAGCCAGATTCTATCTCCACTAAGGGAAAGATTTAATTTAAATTATTTTTATATCTTTAGATGTAACTTAGGGTCCAATATTCGAATAATAGGGGCGATGATTTTAATTAAATAGGGCAGAACAGGGCAGGCAGAAGGAATTTGGGACCACAGTGTTATGACTTTACGTTACCATTGAAACACTTCCATTCTCATCATTCTATTTCATTTGAAGCATTGCTTGTTGAGAGGCAGAAGTCAACGCCGCACTTTACCCGTAACTAGAGCGAAGAAATGAAAATATTATAAATATTTTATTTCGTTTAGTGGGGATCGAATCCACAACATGTCACGTTTACGCATTTTAATAGCGTTGAAAGCACGAGAGTTGCTCTGAAACTAGTATTGAAGAGACGTCTTAATTGTTTTACAATTGAATCATATCAAGAAGGCTATTAAGCTAATCTGTCCAAATATTGAAATGACTTTTATAATAATTATTAATTTCACACAAATATTTTACCTAAATTTTAACCATATCAGGAATATGAGCATATAATAATAATAATAACAGTTCACTAAAGTTACTGCCTCAGACCTGAGAAGAACCGGTGCAAGAAACTCAGCGGGACATGTATTTTTTGTTTTTTTTTCTTACAAGTACAACGTAAGATTGAATATTTCAAAACACATGACTCAGATTCAGTAATTACTAATAATAAAGAGTTCAATAAAATGTGCATTGTTTTTTACATATCACATGTTTGTACAATGTACATACCTAAATATTTGTGACTAATCTACAACAGTAATGATTCATGCCAATATCGTATCTATTCAACTGGTTATCAGCAATGATAAGATTAAACCACAAAATAATATAAGCGATTTATGATATCGGGGGCGCAGTGTTATAGCTAAACTGTGAGTGAAACACATCAGTGATCTTTTAAATTCAAGTTATATTTGTGAATATGAGTTTTCCACCACCTGGACCTCCTCCTCCTCCTTATTATGGACCACCAGGGTGGGGTCCTCCTCCTCAGCCCCACTCGTACCCTGGAAACAATCCCCCACCGATGCCTTATTACGTCCCTGGAACTGTCATGCTACCAGTTCCAATGATGCCACAGCCTCCACCTCAAGAGGCAGGCCAACCAACTTATATTACAAATTATATATACCATGGAGAAAATTCCAATCAACCAACGACAGAACAAGTTCAAATATCTCAATCAGGGGGCGATTATGACTGGGTTCCGACCGTAGCCACTACAGCTTCGAGTCTGTCAGGGAAAGCGGTAATCGGAGGACACGAAGGATGGGATGGTAGTCCTCTATGGGTTATCAGAGCTTGGCATAATGGGGACTTAATACCTGGAAAATTATCTGTCAGACATAATGCTGCTTCCGTTATGTATAACGGAAAAGAAATCCCGGTTCAGAATATTGAAGTTTTGTGCGCAAGACCAGATAACTTGAGATGGGTTCCGGCGACTAATGGTAATATACCGCCAGGAGCAATAGAAGGCGGGAGGACGATGTGTGGTGAGACCCTTTATGTTGGGAGGGCACGACATCAACTGTCAGTCACACCTGGGAAGGTCCATCCTAGCCACAACTCGTGCTATATTGGTTTCGGTGGAGCGGAAGTGGCACATAAAATGTACGACGTGCTCTGCAGAGTAAGCTAAAAAATTTACTGACTGACTGATTAAGTGTATTAAAAGGAAGAATTTCGTCATATTCTGTCATATTTGAGAAAAAATTCTAAAAATTTTTCGATGTACATTAAAAAATGATAAATTAAAGAAATTATTGTGCAACAATGTATTGTTTGTTTTATCACGTACCCTCTATAACTATCAGCCAGCGATATCAGATAAGCTGCAGTATTTTATTTGATTAATTCCTTTGTTTTCGTATTAACTGTAAACAATTGATTTATATTCATCATTTCTGAATTTGATCATAGACGTCATTTGTAACGATAAATTCTATATGTATTTTTTTAATATCATAATTCTAATATCATTAAATGGGACAGAGATTCAATTATATCCAAAAGTACAAGAAAATCTTCAAAAGTACAACTTTAGTACTGAAATTAAACGTATCAGATAAAAAGTACATTCTAACAACGATCGATGAATAAATGATTTAATATTCTGAACATTTTCATTTGGGGATATATAAATACTTAGCTTCACGCTGTATCCCGCACGAGGCAGGGTAGGCAGAGGGAACCCGGGAACCAAGTGTTAAGACACTCCGTTCCACTTCTGTTCCTCACTTTCTGCCAAATTTCAGGCATTGCGTATTGAGTGGCGGAACTCATCGCCGCGCTTTGCCTTATTATCAGAGCGAAGAAATGAAACATTAAATATTTTAAATTGAAAATATTAAATATTTCATTTCCTCGACCGCCGGGGATCGAACCCAGAACCTGTCGGTTACAGTCACACGCTTGTGCCGCTGCGTCACGACAGGCCTCCAGGGATATATAAATAACTACAATAACTACTCCTATATCGTTTTCTTACACAGAACTGTACAAATATTGACATCGATGGTTGATTTTGATTCGCTTACTTTAAATACTGGTCGAAGATTAAATCTTTACAGCTTATATCGTGATGTTAGTTAGTTTTTTGATGACTTCGGTCGATGATAATATAGTGGGGTATGTGGTGTATATATGGTGGATATACACACATACACACGCACGGTGTTTGTTAAATCATTAATAATAAACATATATATATATATATATATATATATATATATATATATATATATATATATATTATATATATATATATATATATATATATATATATATATATATATATATATATATATATATATATATATATATATATATATATATATATATATATATATATATATATATATATATATATATATATATATATATATATATATATATATATATATATATATATAATATATATATATATATATATATATATATATATATATATATATATATATATATATATATATATATATATATATATATATGTTTATTATTAATGATTTAACAACCATCACCGTCAGAGCAAATGGTAAAAATAACAGAACAGTGCTGTACTTACTATAATGGATATTCATATCTTTTATATGTACTCGTATCATTGATATCGAATTATTGATAAATCATTGAATCTAAAAATATTATTGGATAAAACTTCTATAGAATAATAAAGACATGTTGTATAAAATTACTCTCAATATAAACTCTCTTATAAATAATACGAGTATAATGTAAACATGTGATTTAACGAAAGACATACCCCGTCTCGTTTCTTGTACCGGTTGTTCTCAGGTCTGAGGCAGTAAATTAGGTGAATCGGTGGTAAATTGACGTACTGTCAAAAAAAAAAATAAAGGCTGTAATGTCTTTTTCAATAAAATATTTAATTACCAAAAAATACTACAATGAAAATAATAACATCAAAATTTAAAATTTTTAAAACATCAAAAATTTAAATGATGAATGATTAAAATTGGTATGCGGTGCAAGGAGCACCGCATACCAATTTTAATTGGCTATCAGTAGCGAAAAAAAAATCCTTTACGATATAAGACTTAATGCTTGGGACACTATTTTCATATATCTTTTATAAATTGATTGGCTAAAAATGTCGATATATTGATACTTTTGCAACAACTCTATTCATGTTCATTTGTTTGTAGTAGGCTACACACGCATTATGTAGGGCTGTCGTTGAGTATGCAAAATGACCGAAACGAATTTACTTATATATATTTATTTAAGCTATTTAGTTACAATTAACTAATCCTAAGACGCGACAATCTGTTCGATGTCAGAACAAAAAGTGAAGATCTCTAAACTCTAAATTATATTTATATTAATTAAACGATATAACGTAATCGGTGAATACCAGGTGGTCCCCACAGTATGATGTTTCTCGTTAGCGCTCGACGTTCAGGAGGTCTTGCGAAACAAAGCAGCGATGGTGGTATCTTCACGGAGCGTATTGCGATGAATCATACATGGTGTGATTATTTATGATGTTTCTCGGTAGCGCTCGACGTTTGGGAGGTCTTGCGAAACAAAGCAGCGTTGGTGGTAGCTTCACCGAACGTATGGTGTGATTATTTCTTAACACACGCATACACAAGCAACATATGGTATTTTGTTACGTGACGATTTCTACTACTTTGCACTATCCGTGGGCATTAAGAAATTTCTTTTCAATAATTTGAATAAACTACACCCACTACAAGGAAATATAATTCAGAAAAAAAAAACTGTATGAAGATGATTTTTTTTTGTTTTTCACTTCGGAGTCTAATGTTTAGCCTTATCGGGAGACCTAAAACGTCGTCAATTATTATTATTACTATTTCTTAATTTCACTTTGTACTCCGCAAATTGCAGAATAATCAAGGCAACCTTGGGAACTCAGTGTTACGACACTCCTTTACATTCCCTATTTTCCGTTGAATTCGAGGCATAGCCCGTTGAATGATGGAATTCAGCGCTGCGCTTTGCCTTGTTATCAGAGCGAAGAAATGTTAATAATAAATACGTCATTTTCTCGACTGGGGGTCGAACCCCACAACCTATTATGTTTACGGTCGCACACTCAAACATTTTAATTATGCTTTGCAATGAAATACATAGGTACAGAATTGCATACCAGATTATAAAAGCACATAAAAAAAAGGTTACTGAAATTCAAAAAAATATTTTATCTAAACTCAATCTCCAGTATATTCTGATTAGTTTATAACTACGCCCTTTAATTTTAATATGTAATATTTCGTTCAAATTTGTTAACAAGTTAATTGATGTGTCAGACGGTGCGATGATCTCACCGCTTCGCTCCTTGTCTCATATTTAACTATGAAATGTTGCTTCATTCACCAATTACTGTCAAGATTTTATTAAACGCCAGTCGTCCGTCTGTAAATATGTTTGTGAACTTTAAGGCGTAAAATGGAAAAATACATGAAATTATCTTTTGCTGTTTGCGGTGTTTAACGCCGCGTAATCGGTAATCGCTTGTACAGTATCTGTCAATCGAATCAATCTTGGCAGGAACGACATCTGTAAAATTACTTTTCCATGTTTCTTATCCCACACGTCATTCACATTTTCCTAAGTATGTAGTATAAAGGATAATATACTCGTATTACCCCAACCTCAGTTTGATGTCTCTCTTAGAGATATTGCGAATGTGAAGAGAGGTGGTACTAAGTTACGCCTTTAATACCAAAGCATAAAAATATAAGGCCTGTTATGGCGCAGAGGCACAAGCGTGTGACTGCAAAAGCGACAAGTTATGGGTTCGATCCTCACACGAGGAAATAAAATATTTTCATTTCTCCACTCTCGTAACACGGTAAAAATTCCTTAATGACCACGTTATACTTCTACTAATGGTTACCTGAAGCAGATGCAGTTCCCTCCGAATACCCAAGTAAGGCTTTCACTTCGTTTATACGTTTCTCACGAAGGCTTATCGCTTCTCGGAATGACAGCTGCAATGTATAAAATTGATTAATGTAAACAGTAATAATAATTTAAAAAAAAAATATTTTTGATTTTGATTTTTGCCCCCAGAATTATAAAACGTGGGGAACGCAAGAAGAAGTATTGTTTTAATGGAAACGGAATATCTTAACACTAGGTTCCCAAGTTATCTCTAACTACCATACCACGAGTGGAATGCGTGAAAGCGTGAAATAAAGAAAAAAAACAACTTATTTGATCTCTACAAGGTTACATAGGAACGATCATACATATGTATTTATTTTGAGAGCAGCATATAAGGCTTTGCGTTGTGCTGTCGTACATTATGAGAATTAGGTATCGCAATGTCTATAATTTGTGCAGTTTTATTGACTTTATCTATGAATGTGATATCCGGTCTATTGTATGGTACAGTTTTATCAGTCAATATAGCTCTATCAAAATATAATTTATAAGACTAGTTTTCCATTACGCTCGCTTACGCATTTCGCTCTACTAGCGATGCTGGAATAGCTCTCTTAAAGAGTATTTATGAGGCATGGGAAGGATCGCAGGATGCTCTTGGCATGTTTTGTGACTTGTCCAAGGCATTTGATTGCGTGCAGCACTCCACATTGGTCATAAAGCTTCACCATTACGGCATAAGAGGACGTGCACTCGATCTTCTGACTTCTTATTTAACTAATAGGATCAGAGGGTTGATGTGAATGGTAGGAAATCTCCCGGTTTCTAATCAGTATGGGGGTACCACAGGGGTCTATTCTTGGTCCTTTTCTCTTCTTAATTTACATAAATGACTTACAATATTTAGTTGAAAAGAACCATTAGATAGTATTGTTTGCGGATGGTACATCACTACTTTTTAAAATGAAAAGAAGACAAAAAGTATATGACGATGTAAACAATGCTCTCTCAAAAATAGTACATTGGTTTAGTGCTAATAATTTACTTTTAAATAGTAAAAAAACGAAATGTGTAATTTTCCAAACACCCAACACGAAAATTGTAAAAGCCAATGTACTTTTAAATGGTGAAGCCGTTGATTCTACGGTATTTCTCGGGATCACCATTGACTTAGCTCAGCTGCCTTTACAGTTAAAAAAAACAGAATATTAACACACAGACAGAATTTGTGTGTTAACGGTTATTTGCAAATTAACGATTTTCAAAATGATAACACGCCTTCGGAATGAAATGCTCGCTCCAGGCTATTTCAAATCTATCATTGTCACAATTGATTATATGATCTAAAATTTTGATTGAAAAAAAAAAAGACAGGTCCCGCTGAGTTTCTTTCGCCGGTTCTTCTCAGGTCTGAGGCAGTAACTTTAGTGAACTGGTGGTAAATTATTTGACGTTCAAAAAATGAAGCTTGTAAATTTTTATTTTGAATAAAAATATTTGAATTTGAATTTGAATTATAAATACTGGGGTATATTTGTAATATGGTACTAGTGGTGCTGAACTGAGTTTATATTTTGATGCTAATTTCTGATTGATAATTTGAGCAACTTGATTGTGCCGGTGCTTATAACCAGTCTGGGCGATTGATATATAAGCACCGGTTATACGTTGTATCGTTTCCGAAGCTCTATTGCATCGTCTATATATATATATATATATATATATATATATATATATATATATATATATATATATATATATATATATATATCATTTTGTAAATTGGATTTTTTTATTATATACTTTTGATATTTGTTTGTTTCTATGATCTGGTCTTGGATCGCTATCATAAATCCTTTGGTCTCGGGGAAGAGTTTACCGCGTCTAAGCCATTCGTTTGACGCTGCCTTATCGACGTAATTCTGACTTAATTCTTTCCAATATCTTCCGTAAAGAGATTTCTGGTCCTATTCTAGAATTTTGGTACCTCTGTCTGTATTTGATTCCTTTTCTAGAAAAATATTTTCTTTAACATTAAGTGGATTTTAATATTTTATATGGTTTTGAAATCATTTTTTCGATGATATTTTTTTTATAATATATTTACTGTAACTTGGCAATCTGTGTTAATACAATGAGTCATTTATTCGTAGTTTTTTTTTTTGTGTTGTCTATTAGCAGCAGAAGGTCCCTTGCAAGGGCTCCTTTTATTTATATTGTCGTAAGCGAATCTCACAGTAAAGGTCACTTGGACAGATTTAGACTGGTTTACCTTAATACGCCATTTGTCTAGCCACTCTTCTACTTGATGCACATGAGATTGTAGTTTTGCTGAGGCTTTATTAGGATCTTCGTCTAGTGATAAAAGGGCCGTATCATCTGCATATTGGCATTTGTAGTTGCAGTGTTTGTTGGTAGGTCTGCTGTAAAGAGTAGGTATAACACAGGACCCAGGATACTTTCTTGTGGCACACCCGATAAAAGGTGCAATTTCATTTTTGAATTTGACTTCAAAACACCTCATGCTAAGGTATGATTGCATAAATGGAAAGAAAGAGTGTGGTAACAGCTTTTTAATTTTGAATAGAAGCCCTTCATGCCAAACTCTATCGAATGCCTGGCTGACATCTAGAAAAACAGCAGAGCAGTACTGTTTGCATTCCAGTGTGTCTTTAACAGCATTTTTTCTAAGAGCTTACCCAAAATTGATAGTAAGTTTATTGGTATACAGGATACTTAATGTAGCGGTTTGCCAGGTTTGGGTATCATTATCACCTGTGCTATTTTCCATTGTGCCGAATATATGTAAGCCATTGCTTTTTTTGGGAAGTGTTGTAACAAGTGTGTGTCTATTAGGTCGTATCCTGGTGATTTATTATTATTATTTTATTTATTGTTCCTAATAAATACATCAAAAAGTAACAATATCAAAAAATATAACTAGACACCATTTACCATCTTTTAGCCATAGTATTTCATTCTGTACTTCGTTTGGACTAACACTTTTAAGTAGTAAGCACATTTGCAGTGGGGTGTCGAGGTATTTTCTAATTTCCTCATCATGTTCGCGATTTTTGATTGGCAGGGGTTGGAAGACAGATTTAAGGTATTCCGAATACGCTTCAGCTTTCTCTTTTTCTGTTCGAGTCCACCGTCCATCAGTGGTTTTGATTGGCTGCGTGTGTTCTTGAGGCCTTTTGAGAAATTTTGTGATTTTCCAGAGAGAATAGTTACTGTCTTTGTTGGGAGTGAGTTTTGTCAGCTGAAGTTGTAAACGTGTGTTATCTGCTTCACTGATCATTCGTTTCAATTCCTCTGAGGCTTTGTCGGAAGCTTTTTTGTCACAGGCTTATTGGGTCAAATGCCATTTTTTCCCCAGACTTTTCCTTCTTTCTTTCACCTTTTTCTTTATTACTTTTGAGTACACTAAGCACTTTATATTTTTTGGTCTTAATATGGATGTAGAATCTTGAGCTGCTTGGTGGATAAGTTTGTTGAGTATTTCAATGCTTTCTTCAATGTCATCTACGCTGTTCATAGATACCCTCCCTTTAATTGACTCTGATAAAATGCTTCTGTATGTATCCCAGTTTGTTTTGTAATTGTACAGTCTTTGGGAATGCTCTATCTGGATTGCTTTGCAGTTGAAATTGATAACAACTGGTGTATGATCTGATGATAAGTCTGTGCATTCTTCGATATCTATTTGACTGGGTGGGACGTTTTTAGCAATAAAAAAGTCCAGTAAGTCTGGGACTTACTGAACTTTTTTATTGCTAAAAACGTCCCACCCACTCTGTTGGCCAGTATGTGGGAATACCATGTGAGACACAATGGAGGTTTAAGTCGTTTGTGACTCTATACAGCTCTCTACCTCGTGGTGTGGTAAGTCTAGAGCCCCAAAATTCATGTTTCGCGTTCCAGTCGCCACCGCAGATGTATCTTTCTCCTAGTGTGTTTAGGTAAGTTTTGAAGTCCTGTTCAGTGATAGTGTGCCTGGGCGGGCAGTATATAGCAGATATTGTTGTGTGTGATCTGTTGTCTTGAATTGTTACTGAGGTCGCTTGTATCTTTTCTGTTTTGTATTCTGAATTTAAATAGTGTTTAATATTCTTCTTTACTATGATTGCGGTTCCTCCGTGGGAATTACCAGATGGATGGTTCGTAGAATACATTATATAGTTCTTAAAGCTCAACATGGTTTGTGGTGTGAACCTTGTTTCTGAAATTAAAGCCAGGTCAATACTTTCAGTATCTAGGAATAGTTGAAGTTCCCGTTTGCGTTCTCTTAATCCATTGGCGTTCCAAGTAACTATCCTTAGGTTTAGGGGTTCTTTATAAGGCTTGTGACTAGCTGGATCATTCTATCCATCATTTTGTCTAACATAACATTCATTACGTTTTGAAATTTGTCCAACATTACTTCCATTACTTTAACGAGGTTATTCTGTTCTTTTACTTCAGTTCGCGTTGCTGCAGCTTGTGCATATGTCTTGTGAGAACTAGACTGCCTGTATGTATTACCATTCTGATATATGTTTTTTTCTTGAACTGTTTCTTTTGTGCTAGTTGGCTGTTGGTTTTGCCCTGGTCTTGTTATTTTTCCTTTGTTGAGTAAGTCTCTGTACTGCTTGTAACTTTTACAACCCTTATAACTTGCCGGATGTTTCTCTTGGCAGTTAGCACATGTTGCATCTGTGTCAGGCCTTTTCAGGCAGTTTCGAGCATATAGCTCTTGTGCTCCATTCTGCCGGCCAATAAAGGCAAGCCAGAGGCTTGGGAAAAATTACAATTCCCCTCTGGAGGACTCAGGTCCGTGGGGTCGCCACTCCCCAACAGCTCGCCACAAGCTGCCCTGCAGGGTTAATTTTTATTATTATTATTATTATTTTTGACAAATTTGCGGTTAAAATAACTCATTAATGCGGGCTTTTGACCATATTAGAAACACAGTAACACTCTATTAATAGTGTTACTGTATTTCTAATATGGTCCTACGTGGTTATGGATAGAAATTTACGAACTATTCTACAGATATTAAGTATGGCAGCTTTCTGAACTATGATGTAAGCGAGTAGATGTAATTGTAAGATCTGGAGACTTTCGTGTAATAATGTGAGTATGATCCCAGTGGATGAAATTACTATTGGAATAGTTTTAACGCTATCCACTCGCCATTGTAATTTAATTTCTATTGCTAACTCTTTATATTTTGCTATCTTTTTAGAGTAAGTCATTTCTAAATTATGGGTTTACCGTAGCGTTTGGCGCTCCGTTCTCTCTGCCTACTCCGCTAGGGATATAGCGTGAAGCTAAGTAAGTAAGTAAGTAAATAAATTACGGGTATTTGGGACAGCTATATAAATTAAGAATAATGTTTTTGTAATTTTATCAAAAAGCGCTATGCCGGCTATATTACTATATATGGTCATGTCGGTTATTATAGTTCGATCCCAACATATTTTACAATTGTCTGAATCTTAAAATTGTAAAAATAGTAAAATTGGATGGAGGATCCTCTGGAGTTACACGGGGCCGTGGGCGACGGTGATTACTTACCATCAGGTGACCCATACGCTCGTTTGCCATCTTTCCCATAAAAAAATCTAATATAATTTCAGGTACTTATTTGTAATAACGCGTCCTTCTATTTTTGATAAAGCCATATTTGAGGGCTAGGTTTTGATGAAGTGTCTACATTTATCTATTTTTATATTGTGAAGTATGTGTTTTCTATAATTTTTTGTATATATATAAATCTATAATTTGATCCTGTATAGCCATCAGAAACCATTCCGTCTCTGGGAACAATTCTCCGTATCCTAACCCTGCGGTTGACACGTCGAACATTAGCACACACAAGATCTTGATTATGTCTTCCATATAAGGGTTTCTCTGACTATTCCTGTATTTTTAAACTTACATCAATTATTTTTTTGATTTTTTTGTATTGTAAGTTCAGATAAGTTAAGAGGTGTAAGATTTTTGTCTATTTCTACAATTGCCAAATGTAATAACGACTCCTGGGATTTATTATGAAAAAATACTCTTATCTTAGTTATAAGCTTGTTATATAAATTTTGTAAGTCTAATAGTCCTCTACCACCCTCGTGTCTCGGTAGCATCACCCTTTGTACACAAGCTCTTGGGTGGTTGAAAAACCACTCGCCCTCCTGGTGTTGAGCTGGATTGGATCATACATTTGACCAAAACTCGTGGTATTTTTTTGCCGTTGGAATGTCTGAATTAAAATTATTGACATTATTAGAAGATAAAATTCTATAAAAAGTTTTTTTGGATATATTGAATTCCTTTTTTTTTATTTTTCCTGAGTGTGGCTTATTTATAAAGACTCAAATGATTAGCAAGTACGTCAAGTTTTTGTTTTAATGTATCTAAAAAGTGGGATAATTCTGTATTTTCGTTTTCGGATTTTTTTTCTCTAATCTTTTACTTTTATTTTCTTTAATATAATTAGTTAATCTGCCAATTTTAACCCTTATATCATCTATTCTAGCTTGTAATTGTAATTGCCACTTGGGTATATTGCTTGTGGGCTTTTTAGTTTCTTCATTTAAAAAAAAATAGATCCATTGAGAGAAGTTGCTGTGTATGCTGCATAATAGATAATGTTAGACAGAGTTTTGAAATTTGATTTAGGATGGATTTAGGATTTGAGGATTATTTTATTATTTATATATCAAACTATTATTGATAATTTCTTCAACCATTTCTGTTTAGGGATGTTAGGTCTGTTATTGATATTATTAAACTCAGCAGGACATGTATTTTTTGTATTTTTTTTAGAAGTACAACGTAAGATTGAACATTTCAAAACACATGCCTCAGATTCAGTAATTACTAATAATAAAGAGTTAAATAAAATGTGTATTGTTTTTTATATATCACATGTTTGTACAATGTACATACCTAAATATTTGTGACTAATCTACAACTGTAATGATTCATGCCAATATCGTATCTATTCAATTGGTTATCAGCAATGATAAGATTAAAACAAAAAATAATATAAGCAATTTTTGATACTAGGGGCGCAGTGTTATAGTTAAACTGTGAGTTAAACACATCAGTGAACTTTTAAATTCAAGTTATATTTGTGAATATGAGTTTTCCACCACCTGGACCTCCTCCTCCTTCTTGTTATGGAGCACCAGCGTGGGGTCCTCCTCCTCAGCCCCACTCGTACCCTCAAAATAATCCCCCACCGATGCCTTATTACGTCCCTGGAACTGTCATGCTACCAGTTCCAATGATGCCACAGCCTCCACCTCAAGATGCAGGCCAACCAACTTATATTACAAATTATATATACCATGAAGAAATTTCCAATCAACCAACGACAGAACAAGTTCAAATATCTCAATCAGTGGGCGATTACGACTGGGTTCCGACCGTAGCCACTACAGCTTCGAGTCTGTCAGGGAAAGCAGTAATCGGAGGACACGAAGGATGGGATGGTAGTCCTCTATGGGTTATCAGAGCTTGGCATAATGGGGACTTAATACCTGGAAAATTATCTGTCAGACATAATGCTGCTTTCGTTATGTATAACGGAAAAGAAATCCCGGTTCAGAATATTGAAGTTTTGTGCGCAAGACCAGATAACTTGAGATGGGTTCCGGCGACTAATGGTAATATACCGCCAGGAGCAATAGAAGGCGGGAGGACGATGTGTGGTGAGACCCTTTATGTTGGGAGGGCACGACATCAACTGTCAGTCACACCTGGGAAGGTCCATCCTAGCCACAACTCGTGCTATATTGGTTTCGGTGGAGCGGAAGTGGCACATAAAATGTACGACGTGCTCTGCAGAGTAAGCTAAAAATTGACTGACTGACTGCTTAAGTGTATTAAAAGGAAGAATTTCGTCACTATCTGTCATATTTGAGAAAAATATCTTTTCAAAAATATTTTCGATGTACATTAAAAATGATAAATTAAAGACATTAATGTGCAACAATGTATTGTTTGTTTCATCACGTACCCTCTATAATTATCAGCAGAATAGAGATTCAATTATGTAAAAAAATCTCCAAAAGTACAACACTAGTGCTAAAATTAAACGTATCAGTTAAAAAGTACATTCTAACAACGATCGATGAATAAATGACTTAATATTCTTATATAAATAACTACAATAACTACTCCAATATCGTTTCATTACAAAAAAGTATACAACTATTGACATTTTTGGGTGATTATGATTGGTTCACTTTAATTTAATTTTTTTTTTTGAAAAAAAAAATATGTTACAGAAATACTAAAAGGAAAGTAAAAAATATAGTTACTGCTTATCATACAAAAGATCCCAGTTCAGTGTTTCACTTTTTTGTCTCTTTTTTTTTTGATCTTGCCGGAATTTTTGTTGCCATTCATGATTCGTTTTTGATGGTTTGTTTTTTTTTAGCTTCATGCTGAATCATGCACGAGGTAGGTTAGGCAGAAGGAACCCGGGAACTTAGTGTTAAGACACAGTTCCACTTGCATTCCCCACTTTTCGCCGAATTTGAGGCATTGCGTGTTGAGTGGCGGAATTCAACGCCGCGCTTCTCCTTATTGCCGTTTATTTATTATTACTATTATCAATCGAAAACCAATGTAAGATTTTAAATTATTAATTGCTTTTTATATAAACGAAAACCGTCACCGTTAGAACAAAGGCGAAAAACAATAGAACAGTGCTGTACTTACTATAATCGATATTCATATCTATTACCAGTATCATTGATGTTGATTCATTAATAATCATTGATTCTAAAAATATTATACAATTTATAACTTCATATTTAATACCTATATTAATTTTATACAATATGTACCTCTCAATATAAAACTTTCTTATAAATAATATGTAAGCGTTTGATTAAAAAAAACATGTCCCGCTTCATTTCTTGCGCTGGTCCTGCTCAGGTCTGAGGCAGTAAATTTAGTGAACCGATGGTAAATGTTTTTAATTTATGATAAAAAAATTGCTTAAAACAATATAGATTTATGACTTAAAGCTTATGATATAATTTTCATATATTTTGTATAAATATATTGGCCAGAAATATCGATATATTGATATTTTTTCGACAACCCTATTCATGTTCATTTATTTGAAGTAGGCTACACACTAATACACATGCAACATACGGTATTTTGCTACGTGACGATTTCTACTACTTTGCAATACTCTTGGGCGATAAGGAATTTCAGTTCAATAAATTCTGTTTAATTAATTCTGTTCAATGGTAACTGCATCCACTACCATAGTGCTTTCAGTCGATCAGGGATTGCCCGTTGCTCTACTTTTGACATAGCTTTATGAAAACGTGGAAGGAAATAAGAATTGTAACATAGAAAAAAAAATAATGAATATGATTTTTTTTTTAATTTATTTTTAATTTTTATTTTGGAGTTTGTTTGGTCTTATTGGGCGACGTAAAGTGTCGCCATGTAATGTATGTAAATTTATAATATCACTGTGTTGTTTCTAAGTGTGTTAATGTATTTTATCAAATGTCAATTATTATTATTATTATTATTATTGAGGCCCGTCGTGGCGCAGCGGCATAAACAAGTGTTGTGGGTTCGATCCCCAATTGATGAAATGATATATTTAATATTTTCAAATTAAATATTTTTTTTATATCTTCGCTCTGGTTACAAAGCAATTAAGTTCCGCCACTCAACACACAATGCCTCAAATTCGGCATAAAGTGGGGAACGGAACTGGAACTGAGTGTCTTAACACTAGGTTCCCCAGTTCCTTTTGCCAACCCTGTTGTTTGCGGGATACAGCGTGAAGCTGAGTGAGTGAGTACTATTATAATTATTTCTTGGCTTCACACTATACCCCGCAAGTGGCAGGATAGGTAAGGCAAAACCGGTGCTAAGACATAAGACATTCCGATTCATTCCCCCACATTCCGGTCGAATTTGAGACATTGCAATTGCGAAGCGTAGAAATGAAAATATCAAATCACACATTATATATGATTACATATATTATGATTACAGTCATACACACCAGCCACGTCAGATATCTTAATGATGCTTTGCAATATATAGCATATTGTACTATATATGGAATATTACTATGGGGCAATGCCGCAGATATCGAATCTTTATTCGTAATTCAAAAAAGAGCAGTTCGAGCCATTTACGGCATGGGAGCTCGGGAATCCCTGAGAGACTTTTTTTAAAGAAACGGGTATTCTTACGGTGGCATCACAGTACATATATAATAATATAATACTTGTTCGGAAAAATAGCCACAATTTATTAAAAAACAGTGACCGACATGATATCAATACAAGAAGTAAAAACAAGCTGATCACTCCTAGTTTTCGTCTTCAAAAAGTTAGTAGATCTTTTATGGGACATGGTACACGTATGTATAATAAAATTCCACAAGTAATTTTAAATTTGCCACTTAAAAAATTTAAAGTGAATGTTAAAAATATATTGTTAGGCAAAGCATATCATTCTATTCAAGAATACTACAACGATAAGAGTGCGTGGGATTAAATGCTGTTGGTACTCACTCAGGAAGCTATGTTATAATTTACTTTAATTAATATTTTGAAAAGAGCAACTGTTGAGTTTCTTGCCGGCTCTTCTCAGCAGACCCGCCTTCCGAGCCGGTGGTAGCTTCCTGTAAGGACTGACACCACAGACAAAAGTGCTTAAATGGCCTAATTGAATAAAGAATATTTTGATTTTGATTGAATTACACACCAAACTATAAAAGCAAAAAAAAAGTTACTGAAATTAAAAAAATATATTTTATCTAAACTCAATCTCCAGTATATTCTAATTAGTTTATAACTACGCCCTTTAATTTTAATATGTAATATTTCGTTCAAATTTGGTAACAAGTTAATTGATGTGTCAGACGGTGCGATGATCTCACCGCTTCGCTCCTTGTCTCATATTTAACTATAAAATGTTGCTTCATTCACCAATTACTGTCAAGATTTTATTAAACGCCAGTCGTCCGTCTGTAAATATGTTTGTGAACTTTAAGGGGCGTAAAATGGAAAAGTACATGAAATTATCTCTTGCTGTTTGTGGTGTTTAACGCCGCGTAATCTGTAAGTCGAATCAATCTTGGAAGGAACGACATCTGTAAAATTACTTTTCGATGTTTCTTATTTCACACGTCATTCCGGTATTACGAATATTTAATTTGAAAAAAATATAAAAATAATAATTAGAAAATCTTTAATTTTCTTAGTCGGGATCGAGCCCATAACCTGTCGCGTTTACACTCACACGCAGCCTGGCAAGCCTGGCTCTACAAGCTTTTTATATGGCATTCTAGGATAGGCAGGGGACAACTGGGAACCTAGTGTTAAGACATTCGTATCATGATACGTTTTATCGAGTTTTACCGAAGTTAACGCCTCGCTCGTTACCAAATCGAAGAAGTGAGAATATTAAATACTGTAGTCCCCAGTTGAGTGAGAATGAAACCTAGACTGTCTTATATACAGACGCACGCCCCATTTACTTATATAATTCTTATATAATTTCCAAAATAAGGGAACCCACTCTTGTATGTAAATAAGTAATAAAGCAGCCATTTCGATTTCAATTTCAATAATTAAAATATATTAATTCCCCAATGAATAACCTGAAAAACGGTCCGAAACGCCCTCGAATATCTTATGCAAATAGATTTTAACTTTATAAGTAATTTGTGCCGAAGTTACAAATTCAATATTGAATAATAATTGGGGGCTGACGTTTGACGAGTAATTGTATTTACCGTTCTAACAACAATGATTGACGATAGAAATAATATTCTTTTTGGATTTTTTAAAGGTTCCGTACCCAAAAGGCACCCTATCTCTAAGCTTCCGCTGTATGCCTATCTGACGCAATACTGTGGCTTACGATAAACATACATATACCTACTAATAAATAGCTGAAATACTAAACTTAAATTTAATAAAAAGTGTGGAATAACACTTTAAACATAGTAAAAATAAAAAAAAAATAAAAAAAAAATAGCTGAAATTTTTACAAATGATTTGTTTCTGTCGAGGCCCATAAGCCCGATAGATTGTGAATTTGATCCTGAAATATTGAATATTTTCATTTCTTTGGTCTCGTAACAAGCTAAAGCGCGGCGTTGAGTTCCGCCACTTAACACACAATGCCTCAAATTCAGCGGAAAGTCGATATGGAACAAAGTGTCTTACCACTAGGTTGGTATGGTTTTTATTAGGTTCTCATTTGCCCTGCCATATGCGGAATACAGCGTGTAGCTGATAATCAGACAAAGAAATGTATTTTTGTTGCCACTGTAACAGATCGTAAAAAACAGAATAAAATTAATATTTAAAGAGGTTATATATCACGATAGAAAATAAATAAATTTACTCAATAATTTGTTGTTAAGATACTAAATTAAATCACTGACCTTGTTCCAGGATTCAAAACTCTCATTTACGCTGTTGCTTTATATTATGTTTAAGGCGCTGAAATTAAAAATATTATATATTTTTTTTATACTTTATTACCGACAACTGGCGGTTTCGCCTGCTCGAATTACACTCAAACTATGTATTTAAACGGACATACCTTACCTTTTTATTTATTAACCAATTTAAATAAAATCAACACGAAATGTTTAAGAAAAGTTGCTCAAATATAAAATTGAAAGCTGATATTAAATTTAGTCTGCCATTTCTAAGATTCACGCGTACAAACGCACAGACAAACAAACAAATAAAAATTAAAAAAAAAAAACACTATTTTATTTTTATTAATATATCTTCCATGTACGGAAAGTGATCAGTTACAGATTTTTTATATAAGTATAGATATCATTTCTTCGAGTAGGAATCGAACCAAAAACCTGACGTGCTTACTGAGCCACGATATGCCTCTCCTCCAGTTTTTAAATAATCGCTAAAAATATACATTGATATCGCGTATCAAAAACTCTACTTAATATATTTCTAGACTATCTAAACCTGGATCATTTCAGTATACTTTTTATGTTTTATAATTCTAAAAGACAATTATTTTCTACATTAAATAACAAAAATGACGAAAGTATTTATTCCAACAAGGATGCATTCTCAAGATGCATAAATAAGTTGTTTCAATATAATATAATATATATTTTAAAAGTTTCGCGACGGCACAATTCGGGTTATATTGAATTTTATGTAGGAGACAACTATGAACAATCTCACCATAATATTTTTTTTGTTATATCTGTAACAGTATAGTCAGCACACGCCGAAATAGCTCCCAATCGACACAGTTTTTTTCCGACCTCTTGATAAATACTGTCATACTTTAGTCATTCGATGGGAAATCTTAATGTTTTCTACACAAAAACTTTCCTCTTGAATCTGTATATTTGATATAAAAAACCACTTCAAAATCCTTTGCGAACTTTTAAGGTATGCAAAGATAACTAGTATCAAAATACTCTGCTCTCTGCGTATATTGTGTTGTGGAAATCCACGCCTTATGTATAAACTTTATCTATTAAGAATTAATTTTAAACCATAAAAAGGGTAAAGTGAAGGCCACGTGTGTAATTATAAACTCGATAGGTTGTGGGTTCAATTTCAACTGGAGGAATTGAAATATTTAATAAAACATGGTGCGGCGTTGAGTTCCGCTACCCGTTATCCAATTTCTCCAGAATTTGGTGGAAAATAAGAAATGCGAGTGACTTAATAGGAACTAAGTGTTTTAATACTAGGTTTCTAGGTCACTTTGATCTTCACGGGAAGCTATAAACTATTCAATAAATGAACCAAAACATACATACTGTTTGCATATCTTAACTAAAATCTTTTACTCTGAGCAGGAATCGACTTTGAACTCTCCAACCACTCTAAGATCGGGGTCGACAGGACAGTATCAATCTAACTAATTAAGCTCTTCATTCTGCACATCACTTTGAAGTCTCTCTCAGTGCAAGTGTGCAGGAAATATTTAAAAAAATTTAAGCATTTTAAATAGTTAAGTGAATGAGTGAGAAAGTTCGAAGAAAATTTGTAATTTCCGCTTGAAAAATTTTTGTCATCGGTATATTATATAGATAATATAAATATTTTATATATGTAGTGCTGTTTAGACATTGAAGAGTAGTCTATAGTAGCAGTGTTTGTTATAATGATACTAGGTTTTATTAAACATTTTGAGGTTATAGCACTGGTAAAATTTTAAAGTGGTTTTTTGTATTAAATATACACACACGCACACACACACACATACATATATATATACATACATATATATATATATATATATATATATATATATATATATATATATATATATATATATATATAAGATAGCATATCAGCTTCACGCTGTATCCCGCACATGGCATGGTAGGCAGAGGGAACTTGTAAAGTGTTAAGACACTCCGTTCCACTTCCCTTACCCGCTTTCTGCCGAATTTGAGGCATTGCGTGTTGAGTAGCAAAACTCATCGCCGTGTTTTACCTTGAATCAAAGCGAAGAAATGAAAACATTAAATATTTAAATTGAAAATATTAAATATTTTATTTCTTTTAGTGGGGATGGAACCCACAACCTGTCGGTTACTGTCACACGCTTGTGCCGCTGCGTCATGAAAGGCCAGATGTTAAAAAACAGACGGACATAAAAATAATCCTATTAGAGCCATGTTTTTAAAATAAGAACTCACTACAGATAAGCCAAAACCATTAAAAAAAAGGAAACGTTTAGTATTTCATTTAAATCATTTAAATCTATTTTTTTCTGTTATCAGAAATATTTTGCTTAAGTCTGGGATCGAACCACAACCAGTCATGTTTACAACTCCAGTTTCCACAAGCCCCTCGCGCCGAGCTGTACCTCTGTATTTATAAGAAACTATTCAGCAATACACATAATTTACAGTAAAAAATCATTTTATAATTACACAATTGAATTAACTTTTGAAGTAAGTAAGTAGTATTCTTCTAGTTTACTTTACCACTTAGAAAGTCTGACGTCATACAACCTACGTGTTTATTTCTTCAGAAGTGACATGTCAGTGTAAATATAAGGCCGTATTTTCAAATTCATAGAGAATATTTACATAAAAAATGTCTTTGGAACATTTAAGTGTTATTGAAGTGATTAAATTATTGGAATTCTGGAATATGATCGAATTTGTGGAGTGTGTAAACGAAAAACAGATTAATGGAAGAAAATTATGCGTAAGTATTTATTATATATATATATAGAGAAGGCAGAGATATCCTAGTGTCTAAACATTCTGTTTTTCGAGATACTGCAGAATGAGTAGTGAACATTAATGTCACACTTTGTCTTGTTGAATGAAAAAAATAGTATAATTCGCTACCCCAGACGGGAACCGAACACAGATCTGTCTGTAAAATAATAAACATTTCTTAAAATAATAAACATTTCTTAAAACCAGTTATTACTATACAATTAAAAAAATATATAATTAAATTTCATGATAATTGTGTGTACAAAATTTACATCAAACGAAACCTAAAAATTTTAACGTTATAAGATGTATTTTTACTATTTTTTAAGTGTTAGCAAACAAAAATACTTAATTAAAAAAAAAAAACTAATTTATATCTGTGTTTAAAATTAGTAAATAGAATTAATTTTTTACGATATTTTAACATATACGAGTACCTACGTATGCATATATTAGAGAAGTATATTCTCTATTTTTTTAATTTTACAGCAGTGTAAGCTGAGATAACCTTATGTTAAGATACTCTGCACCCCAAATTAACTATTTCTACAGATTCAAAGAAATTAAATTAAAATCATTATTCAACGCTTTGGTTAAACAGTGTTAAGTCCCACAATATATTTAACTTGTGCAATCCCCTAAAGGGGCAAACCAATAAGTATATATCACGTCTCTATCACCATTATCAATTACTCTATGTTAGATCAACATTGTAAATTAACTTAAACGGTTAAATTTTCAAACTTCCCAAAACTTTGAAACTTGGTCACTTATCTGTGTCGTAATTTACAGGAACTCTCCGAGGGGGATGTAAATCTGTGGCCAAACGTTAATGCCGAGAAATTTATTTCTTTCGTTGAAAATGCAAAGGAAGAACCTCAGAAATATCTAAAATGTATAAAAAATGATGATATAATAACTATTAAGGAGACTAATTTGCGTAGCGACAGTCAGTATCAAACAGTCAGTGTTCGTAAGATAAGTCAGCAAGAAAATATAAACAGTTTGAATACTGTTGAAGACATTTTGAAGAAGATAACACCACCAAAAAGTTTTTTATACAGAAATCTACAGAAGAAACAAGAACAAAGAGCACTCACGTCCTACGTGCCAATGGACGGCGGTAGCGGTAGTTCAAAGAAACCAAGTTTTTTTTTCCGATTGAGCTCTTACGAATACCCATTTTTCGATCTAAAATCTCGATTTTCGAAAGGTGAAAATTGTGACAGAGGATACTATTCCGTGAAAACAGAAAACAAACTTTATGCTCAAAAAAGTAAGATCATTGAATACAAACCAAAGCAACAATCTTACAATACATCAGAAGAAGCGCATGAAAAAATACAAGACGATCATTTTTATGAAGACTTATGTTACAATGAAGTTGGTCCGAAAGAAGTGACATTGAAAAAAAATCATGGACATCAAGTGAGACCTTGTATAGTGAAAATTCAGGAACTCTTTCAGTCTCTCAGGTTTCCATTTTTTAGGAAAGCTGTAGAAAACGTAGAAAAAGAACAACCAATACCAATATATAAAGATGTGGCAAACGAAGGAAATGGCAATATTTATGAGAATAGCTCGACTGATATGTACGACTCCGTTCACGCGCCGCGATATGGGGACGATAATGAAAAAGAAAAACAAAAGGTGATGATAATATTTCATAGTTTTATATTTACAAATTCTTTGCTACCTTTACCGTTTACCCATATCGTAAATAGAAAGTTCAATTTTATTCTGTCTATCTTAATTCGAGGCAGCTTTTGAATGGTGGAACTTATTGCCGCATTTTGTTTCTATGAACCAGGGAAATGCAATGACATCCTCGTGTATTTTCAAAAGTACTTGTAATTGATAAAATAATATTTTGATATTGAATATACTGTTTTGCTGCATCACGGTGGCCTATAGCTGTATGATCGAATTCCATTTAAAATATGGCATTGAAATATGTACTTATGATATTTTAACATTCTTGGTTGAGTTAATTTCCTTTGCAGTACTTGAATTTAAACTATATTCGATTAATTGACATAATAAATATTTGTTAATTAATATATATAATTCTCGAGGCCGGTCGTGATGCAGGCTTCTAAGCGCGTGACTGTAATTGTAACAAATTGTGAGGGTCCGACCTTCACTCGGAGAATTGGTTTTTTTAATAATATCATTTCTTTGCTCTAGGCAAAGCGCTACGTTGAGTTCCGCCACTCAAAACCTAAAGGCTTAAATTTGGCGGAAAGTAGCGTTTTAATAGGATAGAAGTATTTTAACACTCGTTTCTCCTAATAGCCCATGTGCAAAATACAATAAAAACAGCTACAAGCTTTAAAAAAATTCAATTTCGTAATTTATTTGGGCACGTCGTCTTATTATTGCCAGCGTGACATTTACAAGTAATTTAATAAAAGAAAGAATTAAATGCCTAGATGAGAGGTCAGAGCTCAATTTAATTACCGTCTCTGACTAAAGAACAACATCTTTACTTTGAAATGTTAATTAGTTATGCAAATTGGATTACGGTTTCGATTGTAATTTCTTTATAAAATAGGTTCTACTCAGCTTCACGCTGGTACCCGCACATGGCAAGGTAGGCAGAAATTTCCGTTCTCCACTTTCCGCCGAATTTGAGGCAATATGTGTTAAGTGGCGGAACTCGACGCCGCGTTCTGCCTTGTACCAGAGCGAAGATTTAAATATTTAAATTGAAAATATTAAACATTTCATTTCCTCGAGTGCAGATCGAACCCACAACCTGTCGTTTGCAGTCACATGCTTGTGCCGCTGCGCCACGACAGGCCTAATTAATAAATATTTTTATTTTTAAATTTTCTAACCTGAGGGTGTCTGAAAGAAATAGCCAATATGAGATAAAACCGCCTTTTTTATATTTCAAAGGCAGTGTACTATATAATACCGCAAATATATATATATATATATATATATATATATATATATATATATATATATATATATATATATATATATATATATATATATATATATATATATATATATATATATATATATATATATATATATATATATATATATATATATATATATATATATATATATATTTGCGGTTAAAGCCAAACAATGCAGTGAGAGAAACATTGTTCTTTGAATAAATTTAAATTAAATAGAGATTAAATATAGAGGCCTGTCGTGGCGCAGCGGCACAAGAGTGTGACTGTAACCGACAGGTTCTGGGTTCGATCCCCAGTCGAGGAAATGAAATATTTAATATTTTCAATTTAAAATATTTAATGTTTCATTTCTTCGCTCTGGTAATAAGGCAAAGCGCGGCGTTGAGTTCCGCCCCTCAACACGCAATGCCTCAAATTCGGCGGAAAGTGGGGAAAGGAAGTGGAACGGAGTGTCATAACACTAGGTTCCACTTCCGTTCCCTCTGCCTACCCTGCCTAGTGCGGGATACAGCGTGAAGCTGAAAAAAAAAAAAAAAATGAAATGTTTTTACCACTAAAAGTAAGTCCTAGTTTTAACTTTTGCAATAAGGGAGTTACAAGATTTATAATTTTAATATAAAAGTTCATTCTCTCGATAAATATACAAGATATCTTATACCACATAAGCTGAAATTCATTCCCCCGAGTGAGAATCGAACTTATAACTCACATTTACCGTTGGACTAAAAAAGTATTTAATAAATGACATATCTAGTAGCATACGACTATATCAGTGTAGTGCAGTATTTTGAATTAAATCACGATGTTTGCGCTCACTGCAGTACTACGGTACTCACTACGGTAATGAATGATGGCAACTTTGTTCAAAACTATTTTATAATAAAAATTTCAAATGCTACCTTAATGTCCTTTACGTTATTATATTAAACTTTTAATGTTAAGTGTGTATATTTGAATTTTTAGGGTTCCTCAATAGAAAGGATGGATCCCTTATAATATTACTTTGTTGTCAGTCTGTTGTAGCTGGCTTCTTAAGAAAGCTAAAAGAAATATTAAATATTTAAGAGATAGAGTACTTTACCGTAAAGAAAAAATAAACTTGTAATTCAAGCCATTTAAAAAATACAAAGATCCTTCTCTTCTGTCTCGTTTTATTTGACATTCATGACTTCCCTTTTGCCTGCAAAAGGTAATATATTTTCTGTGACATACATATATAAAATATTTTTTCTTCATTATGTCATTATGTTATGTCCAAGAAAATTTAGTACCATTGCAATTAACATTTTTAAACATTTCCACCTCGTTTATTAATATCATAAAACTGTACGAAACCCACTACAGTAGATGAATCCGACTTGCTTTTTGCCGGTTTTTTTGCACAATGCAACTTTATTCAAATAAATTTGAAACTCAGTTTTAATAGCTTTTCTATGTGAAATTCAAAATTTTATGTTCATATAGTAATGAAAAACTATTTTTATTTTAGTGTAATAGAATTTTTATTGTACGTATTTGTTTTTAATAGGTACTAATGTTGATTTTCCAATTGATTGAGAGAATGTGTTGTGGATAAAAAAAGGCAAAGCGGCGTTGAGTTCCGCCACTCAATACGAAGTCCTCAAATTCGGCGGAAAGCGGGACGGAGTGTCTGACGGGTTCCCTCGGCCTATATTATATATATATATATATATATATATATATATATATATATATATATATATATATATATATATATATATATATATATATATATATATATATATATATATATATATGTATATATATATATGTATATATGTATATATATATATATATATATATATATATATATATATATATATATATATATATATATATTATATATTATATATATATATATATATATATATATATATATATTATATATATATATATATATATATATATATATATATATATATATATATATATAATATATATATATATATATATATATATATATATATATATATATATATATATATATATATATATATATATATATATATATATATATATATATATATATTTAGTTTCGACAAATTTATTAGTGCGTACGGAATGTAATGTCATCATGTCTTTTATAATCTTGAAACTATAATATATAGTTTTTATATTAACTTAGTATGGAAAAACTATGATAATATGTTCTCATAGTATTTTTATAGTAAATATACAGTGAAAATTTAAGTTGTCTACAAGACCCTATATTCTATATACTGTTTCACACTAGTGAAACGCGGTGTCAAATTACGTTAATAAAAAAATGGAAGATATGTCACTAAACACTTTCTGTGCTTTAAAGAAAATACATAGATGTTATATACATATAAATATTATATAATATAATTTCACAGCCAGAGCTAGCTGTGGAAGATTACCTAGAACCGGTACAAGTAAACAAGGATTATTGCGACGTGTGTATCAAACACAAGGACGATTCCTTGCTGGGATATATTATGAATTACCTGGAAACTCGACTCGGAATGAAGCGAGGTATGTGGTATTTAAATTATATTTATTTGATATTTTTTTATCTTGACAGGAAAGGGAACCTTGCAGGTTGGTATAATATTTTTTTTTAAAAATGCGTGACGGTAACAAATATGATCATAAATTATCGCATCTCTTGGAAACCGTTACCAAGCTACGTCGAAATTCTTATACGCTAGTTACAGCTTATTAATGTGGTTAGCATCTCTGTAGGTAGAATTTTACAAATGTTTACTACCCAAACATAAATCCTGCTTCGTTCAAATTTTTATACGTATTTAAATTTTGCATTTCACTTTTCTAAGTGTGGAATAACACTTTAAAAATAGTAAAAACAAATTAAAATGTATATGAATTGGTCAACATTCTTTTGGTCATAAAAAATGAACTTCTGTCTTCTTTTAAGTCAACGCATCAACGTTTCTTTTTTTTACCTCTATGTACTCCCGTACTTAGCAAGGTGCGTACAGGGAACCTGGGAAACTAGTGTTAACATACTCTGATCCCATTGACACAATATCTTCTTTTTCTCCCTTTTTCTCGTTACCACAGAGGAGAAGTGTAAAAATTAATTATCTCATACCTCCGAGTAGAAATCAAACGCATAAGCGACGCGTTTACAGTCGTATTGTTACCAAACAACTACTTAACCATACACATTTCTTAAAATATAATTTACTTTATTTCACCACAGCGATACATACATTTTTACAGTACAAACAAAAACATAGCTAAAGAAGCAAATTTTGACTATCACGTTCTCAATAAAAAAACTACATTAGATATCACAAAAACAATCGAATTCATGACCTACACCTTAAAGTGTAAAGATTCATTAATCACTCATAGAAAACCCAAAAGACCCCTAAAGAGGTCTCAAAGCACCTTAATACGTGAGGCCCACGCGTGTGTCGAAAACGGAAATCTTTCGCCGGATATGATGACAGTAACTAATATTCTACTTAACTTTGGTGTAATTTCCTGTGCTTATATCCTGAGTATTATGAGTGGTGAGTGACGTGAGAGTATTATCTTATTACTTTGTTTTTTTTTAGGTACATGGAACTTGGGAACGTATTGTTAAGACACTGCTTTCCCATTAAGACACTTCCGTCCCTTACTTTCGACAAAAATCTCAAAATATAAAAAAAAAAATCATTCAAAAATATTTTTTTTAATATTTTTTAAAATTATAATAAAAAATAACTTTTTTTTTTATAAAAACTAAAATTGAAATTAGTTCGTTTCGCCGTGTGATTCCGACTTTGCCGTGTCTTATCAATAAAAAAAATAGTACGGAACCCTGGATGGGCGAGTTTGATGCGCACTTGACTGGTTTTGTTTTTCGTATTGTATTGTCATCGATTCTTAATAATCATGCAAAATTTCAAATGAATTTAACTTTTTAAAGTCAAATCACATTTAAAATATCCTTTACAAATTGACACAATAAGATTAGTTGAAACCGAAGCTAATAAAAGCGTGTTAACAAGATGCATAATATTAATTGAAGACTTATTTGCTCTGGTAAAAAGGCAAAGCGTGGCGTTGAGTTCCGCCACTCAATACGCAATGTCTCAAACGTGAAAGCGGGTCCTTAAAAAAACCTAGTGGTTTTCTAGTTTGCTTAAGTGACGCTAAAAAAATAAAAAAATGTCTTCCTTTTGAGTAATATTCATATTTTTGCTCTAGTAACAAAATAAAAAACGGCGTAGAGTTGCACCACTGAAAATGTAATGTATTAAAAATAAGGCAACAACTGGATAACGGAGTGTCTTAACGCTAGGATCTGTCTGCCTTTTTCGGTATATATGGAGATATTATGATATAGTATATATTAACGGTTAATTTTCTAAAAAAAAAAAAAGAATAATAATATGTTTAAATGAAAAAAATAAGTAGAAAACTGTCCAAGAAAAAAATGTTCTTCCCAAGTGTAGAATTATACTTGAAAAATGTAAAAACATACACAAACAACAACAAAAACGTATCGACTACGCTACTATGAGATGAAATTAGCAAATCTAATGATACCGTGTTTCACTGCATTCATTATTCATGGGACTTTGCGGTCGTTTTATTACATTAATCAATTGTAAGTAACGCTGTATAAATATTATATTTCTAACGGACTCTTGTTTTCTTTGGTTAAATAAAGGAAAGGGAAATTATTTTAAGAACATAAAGCATTAAATGTAGAAATTTTAAGTTTTTTTTTATTATTTTTGTTATTAGGTTAACTTTTATTCCCCCGGCGGAGAATTAATGGGAACCTAGTGTTAAGACATTACATTCTCCTTGCGATACTTCCGTTATCTATTTTCCGCGAATTCTTGATGAATTGTATGTTTAGTGGCTAAAATGAACGCCACTCTGTCTCGTTACCAGAGCGAGCAAAATGAATTTATTATTAAATATTTTATTTCCTCGAGTAGGAATCGAATCCACAACCTATGATACTTACAGTCATACGCTTGTGCCTTTGCGCCACAACAGCCTATAGGCCTATTTTTGTTATATTAGACGTAATTACGTAATATGTAACTTGTGAAACAGTCTGACTATTGCGGAGGCAGTTGTGGGCTATAGATATTAATTAATTTCGTTTCTTCTTTCTAGCAAGAGATTACATTGAAATCCACCAGTATATATATATATATATATATATATATATATATATATATATATATATATATATATATATATATATATATATATATATATTATATATATATATATATATATATATATATATATATATATATATATATATATATATATATATATATATATATATATATATATATATATATATATATATATATATATATATATATATATATATATATATATATATATATATATATATATATATATATATATATATATATATATATATATATATATATAATTATATATATTTGGTAGTATTTATATTTAGAAATTATTTCAAAATAGAAACGAAAAAATCTATATTTTTATACCATAAATGGAGTTCCCACTCTTCGTACAAAATAATAAGAACTATTTCCTGTTACTCAACACATAGCGGAGTTGAAAACATTTCTCGACGACTCTCATCATTAATCATTAGAAAAGCTCTTTAGAAATGAACTAAAAGCTTTACAAATATTTATTACTTTTTATTTACCGGATTGCTTTCCCTTTTATTACATTGGAATATGATATAGATGAAATGAATGAATGATTGTAAAGGAAACATAGAGAAATATTTGATTTGAGTGCTAAGAATCATGAAATTATCTTTTCTGGAACCTGGGAACCTAGTTAACCTAAAAACACTATGATCCCGTAAAGACACTACTATTCCCCACTTTTCGCTGAATTCCAGAAGGCGACTGTGAGTGGCGATATTTAACGCCGCGTTTTATCTCCTTACCAGAGCGAAGAAATAAGAATGGTAAATATTTTGTATCCTATAGTGGGAATTGAACCCATAACCTTTCGTTAACAAATGCGTGCACGCATGTGCCTCTGCGAAACAACAGGTCACTAAAAGCCTCTAAATATATTACATGTTGTAAATAAATACATATTGAAGCCATACAGCCGTCGTGTCATACTCGTACCTGACAAAAACATGACTCAGGAAGCCCGATACAAGTGATAAGTTAAATTAATCTAAGTTGAACTATTTATTATTGACATTGTTTAATTTTACAAAAGCTTAGGTTATTATTGTAATTTAAAAGCTTAGATTATAACTGTAATTAATATTACAATGGATGTAAATAGTTTTTATTATTTATATATTTTATTGATTATAAAATATATTTGATTATTATAAGGTCCAGATCTGCGTCAGGTCGCGTTACGAAATGAAACGAACCCTTTAAATAAGAAGATACCAATTCACAAGTCAGTCGTTAAAATTGTATGTAAATAATCAGGTCGAGTTTGTCCTTGTTTTCAATATGCCATGATGCCAGTCATGATTCTCTTACACGTGATTCATTTTCTTTTTCTCGTTCTGGTATCGTTGACCTCTGCCATTGAAATCACAATACCTTGAAATCTTTACCCTGGGTTCCCTATGGAAAACCGCATCATTGAGTTTGCCACTCAACGCACAACGCTTCAAATACGGCGGAAAATAGAGAAAAAAACGGGGTGCTTAAGCACTAGGTTCCCAACTTCCCTCTGCCTACCCTGACATGTGCGGGATACATCGTGAAGTTAAGAAAAAAATCTTTTAGTGTTTCGTTATTGAAATAATAAAAACGGAACCATTACAGGATCACATTATTGCCCGTCTTTCCATCTAATCACTGTCAGACCGACAGTGATTATTTATTAAGTACAGACATGGTCTTTAGCACTTTTGGCGTTTGGCACTGAAAATTAAGTTTCTAAGTAAACGCAATCTAAAGAGACGCTCGCATCTTGCTATGCATAGTTTTTACTCTAATTTGTGTGTCATGCGCCGCGTAATTAAAACTAGCAATTAAACCTACAATTATGAAATAATGTTAAAATTAAAATTAAAATTAATATTTTTTTTTCCAGCTTTACGCAGTATCCCGCACGAGGCAGGGTAGGCAGAGGGAACCCTAGTGAAAAGACACTCCGTTTCACTTCCGTTCCCCACTTTCTGCCGAATTTGAGGCATTGCGTGTTAAGGGGCGGAACTCGACGCCGCGCTTTGCCTTAATTACCAGAGCGGAGAAATGAAACATTAAATATTTAAATTGAAAATATTAAATATTTCATTTCCTCGACGGGGTCGAACCCAGAACCTGTCGGTTACAGTCACACTCTTGTGCCGATGCGCCACGACAGGCCACGACAGGCAGGCATTAATAAAATGAAACCTACAATTATGAAATTTTGACATGATGTGAAAATTCGGAACGTGTAGCGCTATGTAGACAGAGGGAACTAGTGTTAGCACACTAAGTTCCCAAGTTCCCTCTGTATAACCTGCTACATCCGGGATGTAGCAGTGAAGCAAAAAACATTAGGTGATATATCACTCAACTGCGGATAGAGAAAAACGTAGTGTCTTAACACTACGCTCATTCTATCTATCTGACTATACGAGATAACAAAAGAAACAGACATATCTATTTTCGTCACTACGGATAGACTTCTTTCTTCGCTTTCTCATGAGTTTTTACTTTTATTTCTGATCTTAATGTCATATGGGTAACATGTGGCTAGTGATGTCATCATGTTGTCAGTATATCGATGAAATTAATATTTTTTTTAGTTTTACACTGTATCCCTCATATAACACGCAAAGGGAACCGTAGTAGTAGTGTTAAAACATTCCGTTCTAGAGATTTTCTTAAATTTTTGAATTTTTAAATTCGAATTAAATCTTTACTGAAATAGATTTTTTCCACACTGAACTGATAACTTATAAAATAATATTATTTATATTTATATTTATAGATAAAATTGTAATTTTCAGAGGTATAATAGAATCTCCAACTACCTAAATATAGACTTAGGTAATCTATCGATAAAGTTAAATGTTGTAAACGTTTATTTACATCGGACAAGTGAACAAGTGACATCACTAGTGAACACTTTTTTTTTTTAAAATACAAGTTCAATATGAATACATTTAGTTTAGTGTCAGTGATAGTGAGACAAATACCTACAAATAGTGACTTAAACAAAATAAAAAATAAAAAAAATCACAAACAATAGACAATACAAAAAAGTATAAAAAATATATTTTTTTACAATATCTATATACATATATGTATAAAATTATAAAAAATCGCTTACAGAAGCAATTTAGGAGTAGATTAAACAAATGAACAAATCGGACTTAATATAATCGGGAATTACAACCCACTACCCTGCTATACAGGTACGTTTTTGCCAACTAAAGTTCATAAGGGTAATTTTCTTTTCGACAATTCATTATAAAGCTAAAATTGTATACTAATATTATTTCTTTAGTTCTAGGTACGACATGTACGTAGTTAGAAAACTATAAATACTATATAGTATTTAAATATAGCTGTTTTTTCAATAGTGAAAACAACATTAAAAGGCCTGTCGTGGCGCAGCGGCACAAGCCTGTGACTCTAACCGACACGTTCTGGGTTCGATCAATCAATTTTCAATTTAAATATTTAATGTTTCATTTCTTCGCTCTGGTAGTAAGGCAAAGCGCGGCGGTGAGTTCCGCCATTCAACACGCAATGCCTCAAATTTGGCGGAAAGTGGGTAACGAAAGTGGAACGGAGTGTCTTGACACTAGGTTCCTGGGTTCCCTCTGCCTACCCTGCTTTGTGCGGGATCCAGCGTGAAGCTAAAAAAAAACATTAAAATCCTCAGTACAGATTAAAAGATACATCTTTTTAACAACATTGTTAGCTAGTAGTTCACGCTGTTACTTGCACTTATCAGGGTATGCTGAGGGAACTTGGGAACCTAGTACTTAGACACTATGTTCACGTCACGTCAAGGAAATTAAAATATTAAATATTTCATTTCCCCGAGTATAAATCACCCACAACCGTGTTTACAGTCACCATGCTAGTATATGGTGTCAAAAGGACCTGACATACAGTAGTAAAGTTTTAGTAGTAAATTATTGCAGTAGTAATCAAAATAAGTTATAAAATATTGTCATTCTCAACAAGAAGTATCTTTTATAAAGCTTTAATTTCTGAGTTAAATGATTTCAATCAACGTTCATTTGCACTTTGACGCCTCGACTGAGTCATTCTGACTCATCTTCTAGTAGTAACCATATTAATACTATAAAGCTAAAGAGTATGTTTGGTTGAGCACATTAATCTCAGGAACTACTTAATTAAATTATTTTTTCATTGGATAGATTGGAAAGGATTTAGGCCTTACATTGTCTGTGCTTGTTCTAGTAGGTTTTTTTTTGTTTTTCATTTATTACTATCATATATTAATACAGATATAAGTTTACAGTAATTAGACACTTCAAAAAACCACGAAGGTTTGACTCGAGTACCTCATTCGTCTCACAATACGCTTAAATAATATGTCTTTAATAATTGATTTACATTTCTCTCGGTAATTTTAGTTCTTATCTTAGCATCTAAGTTATTTATTAAGTATAACATAACAACTTGTATAACGTAACAACTTGTAATTACCAAAACTATTGCGTGCGAGACTGGATATTTTTGTTTTCAATCTAGATTATGTAAATGAAACTTTAAAATTTATTTCTAAAACATAAAGAATGTAGTAATTACCATAATGAATGTATTAATTAATTTATGAAAAAAAAAGTGAGTGGCAAGAGAGGAAGAGACCTCGGTTGACCTTCGAAAACACAGTATCTACAATACTGGAGGAAGGTCACGTAAAAAGCATGAGGAGAGCATGTATGAAGAGGTTGATGACAGTGAATGAGGCAGAAGAGATATACCGAGACCGTATCGTTTGGCGCTCTGTCCTCTCTGCCTATCCCGCTAGGGATATAGCGTAAAGCTAAATTAAATTAAGTTAAAAATGTAATAATATAAAAATTGTAAAACCTTTACTTTAATTGAATAATAATAAGAACTATTAGTTGTTTTTAGGGTTCTGTACCTCCAAAGGTAAAAACGTAACTTTTGTAGGATCACTTATTTTTCCGTTCGTATAAACCAATACTTAGTTATACTTGAGATCACCTGGAGCTATCACGCTTAAATGAATATTAAATATCGAAATATACAGCTTATTAAAGTACAGACAAAAATCAAGCTTCTAAGGCAATGCAATTAGTTTTTACTGCAATTTGTATGCAATTCGTTGTGTAATTAAAATCTATAGAGCTCTTTCGATAGATTTGCTGTTGTTAAATGTGATATGGCAATACCAATAACGAAAAAACCGAAAATTGGGAAGATATAAGAATTTCATAGAAAAAAAGAAACAAAAAATGTTTATAACTCTTTTCAAACCAAATTCTCTGTAAACTTATGCTGTTCGATCATTGTAAGTTTTACATCTCATTGCCCTACAACGTGAAAGTCTATGGAATAAGTGCGTGACCAATTCATTATTGGATCGATTTTTTTAGCTTTACTCTGTTTTAGGAAAATAGATGGTACCTAGTATTAAGACATTCTTTTCCCCATTTCCTGCTCTATTTCCGCATTAAACTTTGCATATTGATTTTGTTGCTAGGGTAAGAAAATAAACAAAGAAAAAATATTTATTACGTGTAATTTTAAAGGACTTTTTTTCTATGAATCACAGAAAAAAATCACTAACATAAGATTATTATATACGCAACACATTATCATAGCCTACAAATATTTCTGGTAGACCAACATAATATTTATATAATTATGAAAATTGTCAAAAAATAAGAGGCCTGTCGTGACGCGGAGGCACAAGCGTGTGACTGTAACCGACAGGTTCTGGGTTCGATCCCCAGTCGAGGAAATGAAATATTTAATATTTCAATTTAAAATATTTAATGTTTCATTTCTTCGCTCTGATAATAAGGCAAAGCGCGGCGATGAGTTCCGCCACTCAATACGCAATGCCTGAAATTCGGCAGAAAGTGAGGAACAAAAGTGGAACGGAGTGTCTTAACACTTGGTTCCCGGGTTCCCTCTGCCTACCCTGCCTCGTGCGGGATACAGCGTGAAGCTGAGAGTGAGAGTGAGTCAAAAAATAAGAACATGCAAAACAAATAAACAAATTAATATCAAAAAATTTGAATTTTTATATTGAAAATACAGATAAAATTATGACTAACTTAAGCTCGAAAACTTCAATTTGATGCAATACAATAATTTAATTGGTACGAAACCCTTGGTGGTCAAGTCTGTCTCGCACTTAGTCGTTTTTTTATTTGTATACTAATCAAATGCTACATATCTACTCGTACAGATCGTATAGCTGTTGTATGTTGGTAATTCTGATAATTCCGAATCCATCTAACTGATGGCCGGATAATCGAATCTCAAGCCTGCCATCTGTGATAAGTAGAAATACGATATACATACTTACATATATGTGCATACCCTGCGGGCTGCAAACGTACAAACGAGCCAAGTAAGATTCGATCGCAGCTTGTCTGACCTGACTGACACTGAACACCAGTCAGTATAACAAGGCAGGGCGCGGCGTTGACGTCCGCTACTAAATAAGCAATGTCTTAAGACTAGATTTGCTTTGCCAACATCTACCTTGTGTCTAATAAATAAATTCCTTTTAATCTTTCATCATTTATTATTCAAAAGCACTTCTTAATTTGATCGAAACTTTCTGTAAACTTGTTCAGATTTAATTTGAGCAAATGTTATTAAAAACAAGAACTTATTATAAAATATTTTAAAATTTATAACTTTTAAGTGAAGATATTGAAACTTACAGAAGTTATTTAAAACTTCGTAGCGCGATGTCACGCCGTATCATAGCTTTTCGGATTTTCGCCGCTTTTGAAATTTATAGTCGAAGATCGAGAACCGAGGCCTGTCGTGGCGCAGCGGCACAAGCGCGTGACTGTAAACGACAGGTTGTGGGTTCGATTCCCACTCGGAGGAAATGAAATACAAATTAAATATTTAATGTTTTCGTTTGTTCGCTTTGGCAACAAGGCAAAGCAAATGCCTCGAATTCGGTGGAAAGTGGGGAACGGAAGTGGAGCGGAGTGTCTTGACACTAGGTTTCCAGGTTTCCCTCTGCCTACCCTGCCATGTGCGGGATACAGCGTGAAGCTGGGTGAGTGAGTGAGTGCAAGATCCAGAACATTCGTATGATAGAATTGAACAGATACAGCATTACGCTCTAACCCACATATAGGACAAGCAGAGTAATCCTAGTGTTAAGACACCCTGTTCCTCATTTGCTGCCCAATTTTCGAGATAAAATTGATATTATTTCTCAAAGCTTGAATTGTAACTAAGGCTGTTGTATTTACAGTCGTAAGCACAGCACAAATTATTATAATAACGTATATGTATGTACATAGAAATTTTCAAACATGTTTAGCTTTTCAAGAGATCATTATTTATTTCTAAGACACTCCGTCCCCTACTTTCCTTTAATTTAAATCATGAAAAGACTCGAAAAGTGAAAATACTTTATGTTTTGGTTTAACATTTTCGTCTTATTTAAACTTTGAACAGATAGCTGTATAAAAAACGGTCTATGTAGGTATTTTTTATCGCCGTCTTTATTTTATAGAAATTTTATATATTAAAGAGTTTATGTGAGAGTTAAACTTACAGCTATCGTAGATTAATTAGTTTTTTTTGGTCAATGCTGTATCTCTCACATTGATGGGTCAGGCAGAGAGAAATTGAGAATTTAGTGTTAAAACAATTCGTTTTGTTCTCCACTTTCTTCTGAATTTGAGGCATTGCATATGGAGTGACACAACTCACTACTAAGCTTTGCTTTGTTACCAGAATGAAAAAAATAAATCTTCCATTTCCTCGAGTGGAGACTGAACCCATAACCAGTTTGCTTGTGCCATTAGAGGTTTCAAATTTCAATACCTTTTTTATTAGCCAATTATATTCAAAATATTTTTAACTAGCACTAGAGTAAGCAAAACATTAATTTAAAAATTGTATTGATCTAAGTTTTAGTTTTATTGAAGATGGTCTCGAGACTCTTGAAAGTTCGTTATTTCTTATATTTTTCGATAAAACATCATATTGCTTTTCAGGTTTGAAATGAAATTATAAAATTAGTTTACTATATTTAAAGTAGTCGTAGTCATCGTCACTGGGAAAGCTTCTGTCTATAAAAGTGACGATTGAGGGTTTGATTCTCACTTGTGTACTGTGTCCTAGTAGAAAAAGCTTATAGCTCTATTATCTCGTTTGGCTGGAGAGTGGAGAACGGAGTGACTTAACACTAGGCTCCCTCTGCCAAACCTCTGTCTATGGAACTTAGTGTTAAGATACTCCACGAAACTCCTTATAGAAATCGAAGGAGACTACTATTTGACAGAGCAGACTATTCTTGCTAGATATTAATAAAATTTAAGTAACTATATATCTATATATATATATATATATATATATATATATATATATATATATATATATATATATATATATATATATATATATATATATATATATATATATATATATATATATAAGACACTTAAAATTAAAAAATAAATAAATATTCATATACTTCAAGTGGCCGAAGTCTTGCGGGGACCGCTAGCCAATAATACTTAATATATTTAAAAAAATTGCCAAAAAAAAGAAAAATATGAAAATAAAAATAATGTAAAAAATGTGTTGGTATTTAAAAGTGAGTGTGCCATTACTGTACAATCTTACTACGCGAGTGACCACTGGCGCAGTGGATGTGTTTTATAGAGTGTTTCACTGTCTCACTGATGTTATTGCAGGTACGTATTGGTTTCTAATATATATATAAAATGATGGGCAACAGCTCTGTTTTCATCCACATTTCCAATATGAAAAAAAGTGGAACTTATCACCGCACTATGACGTAAGTTCAGCGAGATTTTTTTTATGTTATAGAAGAATGGAGTATATTAACACTAGGTTCTTCGCCTACCTGCCAAGCGAGATAAAGTATAAAGCTTTTTTAGTAATAATGTTTATAGTCGTTAATTAAAAGGCGTTACTCCAACGTCATTATGATTATTTTCTTTTATTCAATTTTTTTCCAGCACGTTAACGTAAAATTCGGCGTTAAGTTCTGCATAATATTTTATAAATATCTCTAATTTTAATCAAGATCGTCTTGGCTTAGGGGCGATCCCTACTCTACGAAATAAAATGTTTAATATTTATATTTCTGCGCTATAGTAACAAGACAAAGCGTGGCGTTGAGCTTCGCCACTCAACAGAGGGTAGTTTCAACATTTGGCGGAAAGTAATAAACGGAACAGATTTACTTAACGCTAGGTTACCAAGTTTCCTTTGCCTACCTACCATGTGTATCCTGCAGGGTAAAAAAAACAATCAAAGTTCAATTCAATCATGCTACCTTAATAGTATTAGTTAGTAAATATCGGAAATACACAAATTTATTGCCAATAATTTAAAAGCTCGTTTCATTAAAATGAATTAGTAAAGTCCAAAGTCTGTGACAAATAGAAAGGAAATGAGATCAATTGAAATCGTTTAATTATTGGCCATTGTGAACTGGGGCTAGTTGTTTTGTAACTGAATGAAAGGACAATAGTTTAAAACTTCATTTTGCTAAAAATAAAAGCTTAACAGAAGCTTTGGAACTTTCAAGCTTTTATTTAACTGATTTTATTAGATGAAGATTTAAACTTGAGGCTTAAGCGTGTGATTGTAAACTTGACAATATTTTTTTTTTATTTTCTTGCTCTGGTAACGGGCGGGAATTGTAAAAGGCTTATAGGCTTATAGACAGAGTGTCTAAATTCTCTTCTCTCTGCCTACTCTGCTATATACAGGATATAGTGTGAAGCTAAAAAAGCTTTAAACTTAAAAATTTGATACTCACTCACACTAAAGTATTTTTACTGTATTTTTTTAGAAAATCTATAAAAAGTTGAACCCATGCCTCTTGGAAAACATCTAAGAGCTTTGAAATTTTAGTTAGTATAGAGAGATATTAACATCACAGCAACATAAATTACTTGTAATATGGTATAGTAGTTTAGATGTATCTAGATTTATAGGACGTTTTCTAAAAAACTGACCTTTTTAAAATGTATCTGTAGAAAAGAATAGTCATTTAAAGGTTTCATTTTGTGAAAGCTTTAAATAGTAGTAAGTCCTCATATAATCGCTTTTGATTAAAGAAACTTTGAAATCTCCCTTGTCGTATTATGGAACAAAACTAATTAAACTACAAATTTTAGTGTCTCAAATTGGGCAGAAAGTGGGGAAGAGTTTTTTTGTCTTACTCGAAATGGAGTGTTTTAATTAAAGGTTCCCAGGTTCCCTCTGTTTACCCTGCCTTTTGTAGGATGCAACGAGAAATTTAAAAAAATATACTGAAAGCTTTATCGCATTATGCGTTTTAACTAAAAAGGTAGTTTTCTCCAAGTGTGGAATAAAATTTAAAAAATGTAAATCAAAATATGTTTTGTATACTTTTCAGAAACAAATGAAGTCACACAATCGGAGGAATCGGAAACGGAGCCATCTTGTGACAGAGTATGGGAGAACAACATGGCGGCGCGGCCACTTCCGGTGCCGGTGGAAAACGAGCCTTTTTATATGAACATAGATAGGAATGAGGCGGAAAGTATGCTGATAGGTCAACCTGATGGCACTTTTATACTAAGGCCTTCGAGTCAGGTGAGTTATTTTATTTTTCCATTTTTAAAAATAAAGCTTAGAAATATTTATTATTATTATTAATTTCAGCTTCACCCTACATATCGTACATTTCAGGTATCAGTTAACTTGGGAACCTAGTGTTAAGACACTCCGATCTCATTAAGACACTTCAGTTCCCACATTCTGCCGAATTTGAGGCATTGCATGTCAAATGGCGGAGCTCAACGTCGCGCTTTCCCTAGTTACCAGAGCAAAGAAATGAAAATATTAAAGGTTTCATTTCTTTGAGTCTTATTTAAACCCACATTGTGTTGTATTCTCAGTTGCAGTTATGTCCATACGCTACGCCCGGCCTCATATTTATTGGAGATGGTAGTATAGTACTTTTAGCTTTACACTGTACTAAACTTAACATAACATAACATAACATCACGCTGTATCCCGCACGAGGCAGGGTAGGCAGAGGGAACCCCCGGAAACCTAGTGTTAAGACACTCCGTTCCACTTCCATTCCCCACTTTCCGCCGAATTTGAGGCATTGCGTGTTGAGTGGCGGAACTCAACGCCGCGCTTTGCCTTATTACCAGAGCGAATAAATGAAACATTAAATATTTAAATTGAAAATATTAAATATTTCATTTCCTCGACTGGGGATTGAACCCAGAACCTGTCGGTTACAGTCACACGCTTGTGCCACTGCGCCACGACAGGCCTGTACTAAACTTAAATTTAAAAAGCGTATAAAAATTTTCTTGAAAACCGTCCAAGCGCTCTGACCAACTAAGCCATCCGTTCTCACCAAGCTCCGTCGAAATTCTTATACGCTTATTACAACTCATTTATGTTGTTAGCATCTCTGTAGGGAGATTTTTACAAATTTCCGCTACCCAAAGACAACTCGTAAGAATTATCGTTTGGCAAGAGAGAATACTATTTATTTTAATATTTTTACAATGTTTTAAAGTGTTATTCCACACTTAGGACGGAAAATATTAAATTTAAATTTAAAAAGCGTGTAAAAATTTTGAACAAACATAAATAAGTTGTAATAAGCATATAAGAATTTCGACGGAGCTTGGTGAGAACGGATGGCTTAGTTAGTCAGAGCGCTTGGACGGTTTTCACGCTGTACTTCGCACTGTTAGAAATGTTGCCTACCTTGAGGGGGGCTATGACGAGAAATAATATTAAGTACAATTAAAAGTTTACATTCACATTGCTAAAAAGGGAATTCCATTCGGGGGTCGAACCAGCAACTATATATGGATATATATAAATACAATCGAAAATCGTAACACAATATACTATGATTGAGAAAATATTTTTTTAATTTTAAAGTAGATTAAAAATAATCAATTGTCATACAAAATTGTTTATTCTTAACGTAATTACTTGGTACAAGATACTGAAAAATATTAAATTATCTCAAATACTGGCTCAGGTTACCACCTGAAGGTCACGGCAATATAAACTTGAGATAGCGCCGATGTCACACTTTTTATTGTCATTATAATGTTTATATTAGGGATATATTCATACACCAGCGACCACGCGGCTTCGTCCGCTCGACTTATTATATTTTAATTTATTAACCTACATTACTTTCCTTTTTGGGGCCTGTCGCGGCGCAGCGGCACAAGAGTGTGACTGTAACCGACAGGTTCTGGGTTCGATCCCCAGTCGAGGAAATGAAATATTTAATATTTTCAATTTAAATATTTAATGTTTCATTTCTTCGCTCTGGTAATAAGGCAAAGCGCGGCGTTGAGTTCCGCCACTCAACACGCAATGCCTCAAATTCGGCGGAAAGTGGGGAACGGAAGTGGAACGGAGTGTCATAACACTAGGTTTCACTTCCGTTCCCTCTGCCTACCCTGCCTAGTGCGGGATACAGCGTGAAGCTGAAAGAAAAAAAAAAAAAACATTTCTTTTCTAGTAACAATATCGTTATAAAAACAACATCTGTAGTATATTGACTATGTTTTAAAGTGTTATTCCACACTTAGGACAGAAAATACTAAACTTAAATTTAAAAAGCGTATAAAAATTTTGAACGAAGCAGGATTTGAACCCGCGCCTCTGGAATACCGTTCCAGCGCTCTGACCACTAAGCCATTCGTTCAAATTCGTTCAATTCGAACGAATGGCTTAGTGGTCAGAGCGCTGGAACGGTATTCCAGAGGCGCGGGTTCAAATCCTGCTTCGTTCAAAATTTTTATACGCTTTTTAAATTTAAGTTTAATATCTGTACTATATTGACATTTAAAATTTAAAAACCTCCATAAAACAGTTGTTTTGGCAGAGTAGATGGAACTTGGGAACCTAGTGTTAAGACATTCCGTGAAGTTTCCCATTTTCTGCAAAATTTTGGGCATTGCGTATAGAGTGGCGCAACTTCACGCCGTGGTTTGACTTGATACCAGAGCGAAGAAATGATAATATTAAATATTTCATTAGAATATATGAAATGATTTCTAATTACTGTGGTATTGCGTGTTATTGGCGGAACTCAACGCTGTGCCCGGTCAGAGCAAAAAAAATTAAAATATAAAAAACATCATTCCCTCAAATGGGTATCGAATCATCACTCTTACAAGCAACGCATGAAATATTACATGCTCCTGCGCCATGATGATCCCTATCAAGTAATATTTCAGTAATCAATTTTACGTACTACATAATTTATAATAAAATTCCCAATGTTTTAGTTTCTGTTTCCATTTCTCTTAACTTATCATATGATTTGGGTAAAAGTTTAACAAAACAAAAGTTTGTAATGTAGTTAAGTGAAATTGGAGACACAATTTTTGGATGACTCGATTATTTACTTAAGCTGGACTTCTAAAAGTAAATATATGCTTAACTTAAATTTAAAAAGCGTATAAAATTTTTACTATGTTTTTAAGTGTTATTCCACACTTAGGACAGAAAATACTAAACTTAAATTTAAAAAGCGTATAAAAATTTTAAATTTAAGTTTAGTATTTTCTGTCCTAAGTGTGGAATAACACTTTAAAACATAGTAAAAATATTAAAATAAATAGTATTTTCTCTTGCCAAACGATAATTCTTACGAGTTGTCTTTGGGTAGCGGAAATTTGTAAAAAAAGAGATGCTAACAACATAAATAAGTTGTAACAAGCGTATAAGAATTTCGACGGAGCTCGGTGAGAACGAATGGCTTAGTTGGTCAGAGCGCTGGAACGGTATTCCAGAGGCGCGAATTTTTATACGCTTTTTAAATCTAAGTTAAGCGTATAAAAATTTTGAACGAAGCAGGATTTCTGTCCTAAGTGTGGTTAACACTTTAAAACATAGTGAAAATATATGCTTATTATTGTCGGAAAACTTAAAATAACTTTAAGAACGACTTGTTGGCGCGTGTGACGGACGAAGTGTTTTAACAGCAGGTTCTCTCTGCCTTCCTTTCTACGCAAGATATAGCAAAAAGCTATAACTAAATAAAAGAAAATAAAAAACGTTGCAGCGTTGAGTTCCGCCACTGAACACCTATTGGCTTAAATTCAGCAGAGAGCCGGGAACGCAAGTATTTTTGTTGGTAAGAAGAGTAGGTTCCCAAATTCCTTCTGCGTATTCTGATATGTTCCTGCGCATATCAGAATAGGTATAGCGCGGTAGTAAAAGAAAAAAAAATATCTATATATTTTTATAGTTCGTGTCGACTCACCATCGCTTTGCTCCTCGTCGGATGCCAAACGAGGATGTACTCAAATTAAAATTTTGGCAATACTTCCAAGTTCCAGATAGCAGTGTGGCTTTTTTCTACATTTTAACTCAATTTCTAGTAGATATTGTAATATAGGAAGATATACTATTGATTACTTTATTTAGCAATAATTTTACATATTTAATTTGTTATAATAGTATTGTCGTGGCGCAGCGGCACAAGCGTGTGACTGTAGCCGACAGGTTCTGGGTTCGATCCCCAGTCGAGAAAATGAAATATTTAATATTTTTAATTTAAATATTTAATGTTGTCATTTCTTCGCTCTGGTACAAGGCAAAACGAGTTCCGCCACTAAACACACCATGCCTCAAATTTGGCAGAAAGTGGGGAACTCAAGTGGAACGGAGTGTCTTAACACTAGGTTCCTGGGTTCCCTCTGCCTACACTGCCTCGTGCGGGATACAGCGTGAAGCTGAGTGAGTGAGTGAGTATAATAATATTGACCTTCACGCTGTATCCTGCAAACGGCAGGGTAGGCTGAAGGAACTTGAGAACCTAATGTTAAGACATTGCTTTCCGTTCCTCATTTTTCGTGAAATTTGAGACATTGCGTATTTAGTGGCATAAGTTAACGCCGCGCTTTGCCTTGTTACCACAGCGGAGAAATAACAATATTCAATATTTATTCGAAAGTATTACAAATATTTATTTTCCTCATGTAGGGATAAAACCTACTTCTTGTGCTCCTGTGCAAAGACAGATGGCGATATTAATATTTTTTCGTTTCTAAACTCCCTATTAATAATAAAGAATGAAGTTAAAAAGACAGAAAGAAAGTGCATTTTAAATATATATAATTCTATTTCATTAATTAGCTTTTCTATTATTTTTTTAATTATCAGCTTCACTTGTATTACATTTGTTTTTATCTGCTTTTCTAACTAGGTTAATAATTACACATCTTTGGGTTTTTGACTCTTAAGAGGGTCAGAGCGCGTAGTGTTAAGACACTCCATCCCCCACATTCGGTTCAATTTACGAGACATTGCGTATCGTGGCGGAACTCAACCCGCATTTAACCAGAGCGGTAAAATCGAAAAAAAAAAATTCAATTCAAGTGGAGATTGGTTCTGGATCTATTGTGGCGCAAGGACACGGGGTTGCGATTGTAAATAAGATAGATTGAGGAAATATCTATAGCTCTGGTAACGTCGCAAAAGTATGGCTTTTAGTTCCGTCACTCCAAATTCAAGTGGAAATTTGGTAACAAAAGTATTTTAATGTTAACAGAGTGTCTTAACACTAGGTTCCAAGGCTCCCTCTGCCTACTTTGCTGTATATAGAATAAAGCGTAAAGAAGGTCACTTAGTACCATCTAGTTTACTTTTACGACAGCCTCAAGCCTCGCTTTTAAATTTTAATTCAGTCTTTATTGTTTCAGCCAAACCACGCCTATACATTAAGCGTATCTTGTGCCAAATCGGTCCACAATGTCGGTGTGCGACGTCGTCCAGACGGCCGGCTCGCCTTGGGTTTTCCTCGACGCGGCGAACGGAGTTTTCAGAGTGTCTCCTCTCTTCTCCGTCATCATAAAAAACGGAGACTTTTGTTAGTAGCTGGGGGTGACGTGATTGGTGCTACAACGTTGAATGAAACCGCTCAGTACTATCAGACGCCTAGTGATATACCTGTTATACGTTGATTATGTAAGAAGAAAAATATTTGAATTTTCGTTAAAAAACTTAAATGCGTTTTTATTATTATGAGAAAAAAAATAATACTAAGTAAAAGAGTAATTGTAGTTGCATAAATAAGTATAATTATGAACATATACATTAGACCATATAAAACACATATGTGTCTATCTGTAGCAAGTCTACACTGAATACATTTCCCACCATCTTATATTGTATATACAGAAATAAAACAAACGGTTACAATTGATTGCGTTAGAAGCTTAATTTTGTCCAAAAGTACCGTGACCCAGAACGTTTTATGTAAATTTTAGTTAGATATCTCTATACAATGCTAAGAGAGTGTGATGTAAGGAGAAGAGTCTTGGCAGTCTTGAGAGACAATGATCCTTATATGATGAACTAGGGTTAGTTTTTACCATTTGGGGCACGGACCCCTATTATCACCTTATTATCAACCCTTTTTCTTTTAGTCAGGTAAGAAAAATATATAATTACGTATGCATATTTATTATTTTAAGAAAATTGTATTGAGGGCTATTTAAAAGTGTATTAAAATATTTTATAAACAAAATATCTTTTTTTATACCCATGGCAAAATTATATATTTTTTTCAGCTTCACGATGTATCCCGCACAAGGCAGGGTAGGCAGAAGGAAAGGAAGTGAAACCTAGTGTTATGACACTCCGTTTCACTTCCGTTCCCCACTTTCCACCGAATTTGAGGCATTGCGTGTTGAGTGGCGGAACTCAACGCCGCGCTTTGCCTTATTACCAGAGCGAAGAAATGAAACATTAAATATTCAAATTGAAAATATTAAATATTTCATTTCCTCGACTGGGGATCGAACCCAGAACCTGTCGGTTACAGTCACACTCTTGTGCCGCTGCGCCACGACAGGCCTTTTATAAATAAATAAATGCTTAACTTGATTTTATATACAGTTATAGTCCTTTTTTTTGCTCCCCGCTGTATCCTGACCATGACAAAGTAGGCAGAGGGAACTTGGAAACATCATGTCATGACACTTTATTACAATGAAGACCTAAGAGAGAAGAGTTCGTTTCCCGATTCTGCTGAATTCTAGAGGCATTACATGTTGAGGGGCAGAATTATTCTCTGCAGTTTGCTTTCTTTTAAGAACGAGGAAATAAAAATATTAAATAATTTATTTCCTCGACTGATAATCAAACCCACGACCTCTCGCGCCTACAGACTCACGTTTGCGCCACGACTGGCCTCAGTTGTAGTCTCTTCATAACTAGAAATACTCATAAATATATTCTTTATTCAAAGTCTTTACAACTCCAACACTTTTGAACAAGTTACACAAAAGTATCAGTTTTACATAAAGCATAAAGCTTTCTTTGGAAATGTACGTATAGAGCCTACGGTGTTACACGGAGCCGTGGGCGGCGGTGATCACTTACCATCAGGTGACCCACCAGTACGTACGTACGTACGTACGTTTATTAAAAATAATATAATAATTATAGCAATCTTGATAAAAATTATCTTTAAACAATTACATACATTTGAAATAGACTGGAGTGAGCATGCCATCCCAGTCACCAGAAACGTGAATATGTTAAAGGTTAACTGCCAAAGGCATGTTAACCTTTGACACGTACACATATGTTCACAATGCTCTAACCAAAACGATGGATGTTATAAATTTTACCTGTGCGTCTGTTGCACGGAAGCGCCTCAATGATTGAACTGATTTTTAATCGAAAGCCTTTATAATAGCCGTGGTTCTTAGCTCCTTAAATTATATGAAAATTAAATAATAATAAATAATAAATAAATAACTGATTTTAAGGCAAAGCGCGGCGTTGAGCTCCGCCACTCAACACGCAATGCCTCAAATTCGGCGGAAAGTGGGGAACGGAAGTGGAACGGAGTGTCATAACACTAGGTTTCATTTTCGTTCCCTCTGCCTACCCTGCCTATTGCGGGATACAGCGTGAAGCTGAAAGAAAAAACTGATTTTACCCTATTTTTAGTATAAATATTGGGTATATCACCGATTTTCTAAAAAAATAATATTAACATATCAAAGTTGATATATTAATTTCTTAAATGTTTGCTTAAAGGAATCTCTAAGGCTTATGTGACAGATTGTGTTTACAATTTAATAGTACACGATAAAATCTGAGGTACCAAATTTGCGAGCGTGATTACATCGTCATGTTACGACGTCACAATAAATGAATACAAAAAATCAAAATATTAAAATATTTTTTCAATAAATAATATTAACAAACATACAGATTTGTTTTGCTGCTTCAAATTTTCCCAAAATGCCTAAAATTTAATCCAAGCAAATATTTTATAACTAAATATATAATAACAATACATTACTGTAATATAATATCTACGGATACAGCCGCAATCCAGAATTGGCTCAAAAGAGATTTGCTTTTACCAAAACAATAGAATAATGAATGGAACCCCACTGGACCCCATCCCAAACCCCAACCCCAAATAAGACTAAGCATCGACAAAAATGACTAATTAGCGATATGAAAGGACTCTTCCAATATGAAAGGGGTGACGCTAACGATCGCCAGCAATGCTTTTATTTCCGCCAATTCACTCGGAAACCGTTTATAAATTGAATCTCTTTGAGTTTTGTGGAGCGATGGTTAGATATCATTTCGATATTAAATAGTCTTTGTAGTACCTCTACAGTAGTAGTGCGTCTTTTTAATTTAGAGAAAGTATTATTTTATTTGGTAAAAAGTATTACTTTATTTAGTTGAGGCCTGTCGTGGCGCAGCGGCACAAGTTTGTGACTGTAACCGACGGGTTGTGGGTTCGATCCCCACTCGAAGAAATGAAATATTTAATATTTTCAATTTAAATATTTAATGTTTTAATTTTTTCGCTCTGGTACAAGGTAAAACGCGGCGTTGAGTTCCGACACTCAACACGCAATGTGTGGAAAGTGGGGAACAGAAGTGGAACGGAGTGTCTTAACACTAGGGTCCCAAGTTCCCTCTGCCTACCCTACTATGTGCGGGATACAGCGTGAAGCTGAGTAGAGTTGAGTTTACTTGGTAGTTCAGTTTACAATCGTGACGGATGTTGGTTCAATTCGCACTCGGTGATGAATTATTTTTTTCTATGATCCAAATATGCAATATATATTATCACTAACGAATTACCTTGTAGAATTTCTTTGTTTAACACATTACACAAAAACAATCTACTTAGCGAAGCATAACACTAGGGTCCCAGGTTCCTTCTGCTTACTCTGCAGAGTGTGGTTGGAAGCGTGAAGCTAAAAAAACTAATTACGAGTTAAATTTCTACTAAGAGACAAGATTTTCTCGATATATTATCTTCATACTTTTTGTACGACAAAATAAACAATATTGCCATAATTACAAATATTCATTAAAAAGAGAGCAAAAGTGAAATTGCCTTTTGTACTTCTGTACAATTAACGTCTTAACTTCAGAAGGGCGAAGTCTCTGAGTTTCGAGAATGGAATTAAATAGCGTGTTTCTAAAAGTTCTCTTACAAATGTGATTCTTTTGTAAATTTGTCGTGATAATGTTGTCGCCTTTTTTCCAATTTAACAAAACAGAGTAGGCAGAGGATACTTGGGAACCTAGTGTTAACTCCATTGCTCCGATTCAATTCATTCGTTTCGTTGAATTTCAGGAAGGAACCACGAGCGAAGAAATGTAAATAATATTTACATTTCTTCGCTCTGGTTACAAGATTAAGCGCGGCGTTGAGTTTCGCCACTCAACATGCAATACTTTAAATTAGGCAGGAAGTGAAGAATTAATCGGAGTGTCTGAACACTCAATTTCTCCTCTAGCTATCCGGTTATATGCGGAATTCAGTGCGAAGCTGAAAAAAATAACCTGTGTAAATTATTCGATTGCTACTACTCTGTATAGGAAATACATATTAAACCATACTGTATTGAACACAGAGCTTTGTACTCCCGTCGGTGAAACAAATTGAAATCGAATAGAATCAATCAAATGTGATACACAAGATATGAGCCAATTGATTAATGATGGAGATAACGTCAGCTATCATGATATCCAATGTGTCCCGTTCAATGGATAATTTGTACAGTATTTTTGGTTCATTTTACTTTTAGTAGGTAATTTACTAAATGAGTAAAAAAAATATTTGATATAAGGTTTAAAAAATATCATTAAGCACGTTATGACAACTTTTTCGCCACTCAACACGCAATGCTTCAAATTCGGCGGTAGGTTGGAAATGGATCGGATTGCTTTAACATTAGGTTTTTTTTTATGGAGAAGACACGGTATACGAGTGTACGGGTCACCTGGTGGTAAGGGCCCTGTGTAACTACAGAGGATCTACAGGAACATTGCCGGCCTTTAAGGTGGATGGGTACCAGGACCCGGCATTACCTAATACGAAACGCAGTGGCCGAAGCCACTACTTAACGCCGGTTTTAAATGCCGGGGGTAGTAACAATCCGGTCGAGTATGCGTGTTGCCATTGCTGACAACGTGACTCTCCCACACGTACTTTAGTCACCTCTTACGACTCTATCAGTACCAGGGTGAACCTATTCTAAGCAGGAATCACACGACGAAATTACCTGAATTCTCTTTGCCTACATTATGAAATTGCGTGTTGTGATGAAACTCAGCATGCGATGCTTGCCTTGTTATCAGGGCCAAAGAAATAAAAACATTAAACATTTCATTTTCTTGAGTCCAGGATCGAATTCATAACCCGTCACGTTTATAGTGCCCCTGCGCCGCGACAGGCCTCAATGGCCAAAGGCCAGGCATATAAAATTGGGAGCCATAACTCGTTATACCTATAACAATAAAGCAGAATCTCAAGTCCATTTTTGAGATGAACATTAATATGGGTTTTTTTACCAATTTCTAAGGAACGGATAAGATTTCTGTATAATCGGATTAAGTTTATGAAAGAACAACTTTTTCGTCCATCTTTGATAGGCTCTATTGTTTGGTTGGGATCGGATTATCATATTAATGTCAGTCTTTAGGTTTAGTGGTTAATATTACTACTTTCTTTTAGTTCCATGCTTATCACGCATTCTATACTATTCTATGCAGGCTCTATTTAATTCATTGTTAATAGCCTTGACTTCAACTAATCAAATCACAAAGTTTCAAAAATTGAACAAAAGTATGGGAATTGAGTGTTTCAATATTACTTCTGCCTATACCTGCGAGATCAACTTTACAGTTATGAAAATATATCCCTTAGGAGATTAAAATGAACTCCAATTATAAACTCAGCTTCACGCTGTATCCCGCACGAGGCAGGGTAGGCAGAGGGTTAACTTGCGAACCTAGTGTTAAGACATTTCATTCAACCCTTTCCGCCAAATTTGAGGCATTGCGTGTTGAGTGTCAGAACTCAACGCCGCGCTTTGTCTTGTAACCAGAGAGAAGAAATGAAAACATTAAAAATTTAATTTGAAAAGTGGGGATCGAACTCACAACCTATCATTTACAGTCACACGCTTGTGCCGCTGCGCCACGATAGGCCTCCAAATTCTACAATCAAAATATATTCATTATACTGTTTTTTTTTTTTTTTTACTTTTACGCTGTATCAGCAAAGAAACATTGATCGAGTCCGTTAATATATCGATAATAGAGTCTTAAACGTCACTCAGCAGATGTTTTGTCTGTCGTTATCTCTACTCAAACACTACTATTAATTAATTTCAGTATGACTATAGCTTAAAGTCTGGAGAAACTGCTTTTTAGGTTTTATCCAGTAATCCACTGTAGTTTCTGTTCTGCCACTCAACATGCTATGCCTCAAAATTCGGCGGAAAGTGGGGAACGGAAGTGGAACGGAGTGTCTTAATACTAGGTCTCCAAGTTCCCTCTGCCTACCCTGCCATGTGCGGGATATAGCGTGAAGCTGAGAGTGAGTGAATTTTGGCATAGAAATAGATATTGACATTTAAGCTTATAGTACAGTTTTCATGCTAGTGTTTAATGTAGTCTTTATAAGAATATTTCTTTCTCTTTCTGTTTTTTTTTTAAATTATTTTACTTAAAAAATACTCGAAATTTTAAACAAAAATAAACGAAAATAGTGTGTAGGTACTCTGAATGAACTATATATGTATATATAAAAATACATGAAAAGAGTAAAATTAAGTAAGGTTGAGTGAATTTAGAATGTAAATTTTAGTCGTTATTTGTTATTTCGGAAAAGTTGATATTGTTGAAAAGTTCATGTGTAATTTACGTGGTGAAGCAATTCTTGTGAAATAGAACAATCTTACACAAGATATGTACATTATATGTATTATTTATTATCGATAGATATTCCAAAATATTTATGTAAAAAACATTTTACGCTCTCATCTCTCTTCACGCTGTATCCCGCACATGGCAGGGTAGGCGGAGGGAACTTGGGAACCTAGTGCTGAGACACTCCGTTCCACTTCCGTTCCCCACTTTCCGCCGAACTTCGAGGCATAGCGTGTTGAGTGGCCGCATGTTGTCTTGTACCAGAGCGAAAAAATGAAAACATTAAATATTTAAACTGAAAATATTAAATATTTCATTTCCTCGAGTGGGGATCGAACCCACAACCCATCCGTTCCGCTGCGCCACGACAGGTCTCGATATAAATTTGTAATGTTTTTTCTATTAATTTTATTTTTTCTGTATTTGTATTGGAAGTACTTATTTGTGCCAAAATCTCGTAACTATTGGTCCATCGAAAGTACTTTACAGATTTTAATTGTGTCGATGTTCCCCACTTTCCACCGAATTTAAGGCATGGCGTGTTGAGTGGCGGAACTCAACGCCGCGTTTTGCCTTGTACCAGAGCGAAGAAATGAAAATATTAAATATTCAAATTGAAAATATTAAATATTAAATATTTCATTTCCTCGAGTGGGGATCAAACCCAGAACCTATCGGTTGCAGTCACATGCTTGTGCCGCTGCGTCACGACAGGCCTCTTTTATATTAAATTCATCATGTTCAATTAATAATTATTATTTTATGTAAAATCGTTTCATATTAAAGATAGACGCTACTTCCAGGAGCTTCCTCGGACTTGTTGCCCAATCTACCTTGTGAACCTACGAGTATAGTCATTCCGTTTGTACATTAATACACAATGCGTTTCGCATTAGGTAATGCCCCGGGCCCCGGTGCCCATCCACCTTAAAGGATGGCAACGCTCCTGTAGCTCCTCTGGAGTTTCACGGGGCCGTGGGCGACGGTGATTACTTACCACCAGGTGACCAGTGCGCTCGTTTGTCGTCTTTTCCATAAAAAAAAACATATATGTGGCATATAAGAGGGCCACGGATTATGAACACACAGGTTGGTGATTCGATTGCTACCTTCCTATTCCTGGGTAAATTTTAATTCTTACATAATTTAGGGCCAATTTTCATTACATTCATTAAAATTTAATTACAAGATAAACTTCAGCACTCGTAAACAACTTCATAAAATTAAAACATCTTTGATTTTCGCGATTGCTTCATATTTTTAAATGAACAAATTTAACCTGATTAATGGTAAATGCTGATTTTTAAATATTGTTGGAAACTCGATGAACACTTTGCAGTGGTCACGGGTCGACTGAGGTACATGTCGACCGACAGTCAAATGCCCACCTCGGTCTACCCGTAACCACGGACCACTGGAAATTGTTTGGAAACCATATCCAAAAATGTATTATTACAAAATATACGCAAATAATTCGTTTAAATTTGTTTAATTTTAAAAATCATAAAATTATACCTACTTCTTTTATTTTTTTTATGATAGTTGTATTTTGTTTCAAGGCATCTTGTTCTTTATATCTTAACAAGGTGTAGCTGAGCCTAACGAGTTAGATAAGCGATGCTCGCCGATTTCCGAGAACTTGGGTCTTTCCGCAAATAGATTGTCATTTGGGAAGAGATTTCTTTTATTTCTTTTACTTTTGTTGTAATTTCCGCTTTAGAATATCACTGTTTCGATTTAGGCAAAATATTTCAAGATTTTTATTCAACTTAACTCTTTTTTTTACATTGTAGCGTAGGCAAAGACGTCTTAACAATTGGCTCACAAGTTCCCTCTGCCTACTCTGCCATGTCTGCCACGGCCCTGCCATTGAGTATCGGAACTCAACAACTTGGTTAAAAAACATTTGAAAACCGGAAATATAAAATATTTCTTTCCCCCGAATCCCAAACTCAAATCATTTAAAGTCTAATACTGGTGAAGCCTCGCTACTTTAGCCCCAATAAGTCTTTAAAGAAATATTAATAATATTCCCTTAAGAAAAGTCGAGTCTCATACAAACATATTGTTTACTTCCTTCCCATACAGTGAGATAAGATAAACACCGTAACTGAGATGAACTCGTCATCATTAGGCAATGTTTAGTCTAACAACTCTGACCCGATGCGATATAGCATTTCCGTTGCATGTAAGTACTGGTGTATTGAAATATATTATATAACTAGCGCGCCCGCGCAGCTTAGCCCGTTTTAATTATATATATATTTTTTCAGTTTTACTAACTTTTACAACTTGAGTGGGCAGAGGCAACTAGAAAATCTAATATTATGATAGCCTTTTCCCGTTAAGATATTTTCGTTCTTCACTTTTCGCTGAGTTTTTTTTATGGAAAAGTCAAAGCAAATAGCGTACGGGTCACCTGATGGTGAGTGATCACCGCCGCCCACGGTCACGTTTAACACCAGGGTAGCTACAGGTGCGTTGTCGGCCTTTAAGGTGGAAGTAGACGCATTTTTTTAGGTACCCATGTCGTATCGATCTGGAAATTCCATAGGTGTGTGGCGCGTGGAAGAAAATTTCTATGAAACTGCACAGTAGTGGAGTGCCACGTGTCCTGATGATGTAAACGGTACTTTAGTTTATAAATTACTGTGTGGTTAGATTATTCGGCGGCTGGTACCAAGTCAAATATTTCTCCAGAACACTCCCCGTGATAAATACGGTAGAGAACGCACAGCGAGCATACGTCTCAATGAAATGAATGGTAGGAGGATGAGTTTGAGGAATTCTATGTTTTACTACGTTTTAAGTGTTACTCCACACTTAGGAAACAAATACACTAAACTTAGAAACGTACCGTGGTGTTTTTTTATCTTTGCTAATAATATTCAAAAGTGATTCTACGACATTAAGATTTAAGACTATTGAAACATGATATTATTTTTTTCAGTTTAATCCTGTATTTTTCAGCAGGGAAGGCAGAGGGAACCTGAGGACCTAGTGTTAAGACACTGCGTTACCCTCTAAGACATTACATAGGTACTTCACTTTCCGCCAAATTCTTGACGCATAACTTGAAGAGTGGCGTAACTCAATGCCATTTTTAAAGAAAATTATTCCTCGTAAACAATATTTTTTACTACATAAAAACTAACTAAGCACTAGAGGCCAGTGTGACTGTAGACGCGACAGGTTTGATTATCTACTTTACTCTCTCTCTCATACTCAGCTTCACGCTGTATCCCGCACTTGGCAGGGTAAGCAGAGGTAATTGGGGAACCTAATGTTAAGACACTCTGTTCCACTTCCGTTCCCCACTTATATTCGCTTTAGGAAGTGAAATATGTATTTAATATTATTATTTCTTCGCTCTGGTAACGAGATTAAGCGAGTTGGGTTCCGCCATTCAACATTTATTGCCTCGGAAATATAGGAGAAAGTGGATAACGGAAGTGCCTTAATTCATATCCCTTTTTATAACCTGATATGTGCAGGATACAGAGGATAGTTAAAAAAATAGAAGAAAAGAACAATTATTTAAATCTTTAACGTGAGGTTTCTGTATAACGTTATCAACTGTTTCTGGAAAGGTTGACAATATATATGAAAACAATTCAATATTTATTTTCAATTATCATTGTTATGTTTTACAATTAAATGACATTAAGTATTCGCAGTATCAGCTAAAGTATACTAAAAATGGATTGTTTAAATACCGATAAAGTGCATGTAGTTATAATTTATGGCAATGTTGTCTAAAAGTTTTATAAGTAAGGTCTATATTATTTTTCAATATTATTTAGAGGAAAATTAATGTTGAGGTGTTCAGTTTTTCTAATTCATCAGATTTTGTTGGGATACTGTATGTTGAGGGGACGAATTCAACATTTACAAGAGCGTGCGAGTGAGCATGTGACTGTAAAAATGATAATTTGTGGGTTCGATCCCCACTTAAAGACATAAAAAAAATATTTATTTTTCGCTAAGATAACAAGGCAACGCACGGCGTTGAATTACGCCACTCAACACACAATCTCAAATTTGGTGGAAAATGGGGAACGATATCGAATGTCTTATATTACACTAGATTTCCTAAGTCCCTCCGCCTACCCTGTCATATGCGGGATACAGCGTGAAGCTGAGACAGTACGAAACAAACCCACAATTATCATATTAACTGTAAGACGCTATACTGTTCAAATATCGTTGTATCGAATTCTAGAGGGAAGAAAAAATCGAAGTTTCTTAGGCTCTGTCTATTTTGCCACGTAGAAAGTGGATAAAATTGTAAACGTGAAAGACGAGCTCAATGTCCAAAGGTTACTTTTGGACATTGGGATAAATGTCCAAAAGTAATTCTTATTTGGGGATGTCTCAAAAAGCCCCATATCATACATCTATCGCTTTTACCCTTAAAAAAATAACAAAAAGTTTTTTTTTTATCAACCGGAAGGAAGTCCCAGATATGGTACATAGCCGAAATGGCAGTCGTCATTTTGCTTTACACGCGTGAACAAATATTTGTACGACAATAATATGGATTGAATCTATTATAATTTTTTACTTAACCACCAAGCTATGAGGGTGTTTTTAGTGAATCTTTTGCCAGAAGTAATAAGGAGACGGGATGATAAATGTAAGTTATAAATAATATGTATGTAGATATTATTAACGATGTCTTGCAACGATTAAACAAATAAATTTGTATGAAGACTTCGTTACTCAATATTCACTCATTCAAGTAAATCAGTCAAGCTTTTCCTTGTTATTAACTCAACTCTACTCAGCTTCACGCTGTATCCCGCACGTGGCAGGGTAAGGCAGAGGGAACTTGGGCACCTAGTGTGGATTGTCTTACAATCCGTGCCACCTCCGTTCACCAGTTTCCGCCGAATTTGAGGCATGGCGTGTTGGTGGCGGAACTCAGCGCCGCGTTCGCCTTGTACCAGAGCAAAGAAATAAAAACATTAAATATTTAAATTGAAAATATTAAATATTTCATATCCTCGAGTGGGGATCGAACCCAGAACCGGTCGGTTACATTCACACGCTTGTACAATAACAAGGACTTGCCTGTCGTGGCGCAGCGGCGCGCCACGACAGGCCAGTCCTTGTTATTGTATTAAAGAAATTAAAACAATGCACTCCCCCGAACGGATATCGAACCCATAATCAACCCTGACGTTGCGTTGAGGCTGGTATGCCTCATTTATCTTTATAAAACTTTTAGACCAAAAGCTCAATCTTTACCAATCGCTAAGTTTAGTTTAAGGTCATTTCATCAATAGAACGTAAATTCTTATTATATTTGTTACACGTTTATTCTAAAATAATTCTTATACTAACTAAAATAAAGCTCAATTTAATTTTCTCTATTACTGTCCCTCCACAGGACCATAGTGATCTATTCCGTTATCAAATACTGTCACGTCATAAAACGCGGCCGTCACTTTTATCTACACTTATAGACTAACCGCGTTTACGATTTGTGATAAGGAAACGAAGAAATGGGAAAAATAGAGCCGGGGACCTTGTTTTTTCTGATATTTTCATCTTATTTTATACTCAGACTCAGCTTCACGCTGTATCCCGCACACGGCAGGGTAGGCAGAGGGTACTTGGGAACCTAGTTTTAAGACACTCCGTTCCACTTCCGTTCCCCACTTTCCGCCGAATTTGAGCCAATGCGTGTTGAGTGGCGGAACTCAACGTCGCGCTTTTCCTTGTTACGATAGCGAAGAAATGCAAACATTAAATATTTAAATTGAAAAGATAAAATATTTTATTTCCTCGAGTGGGGAGCGAACCCACAAACTATCGTTTACAGTCACACTCTTGTGCCGCTGCGCCACGACAGGCCTCTTATTTTAAGCTTTTCATTAATTTAGAGCTTAAAATGATTCTATTATTCATGTAATCCTATATATATATAAATTATGTAATTCTTTAACTTTCTGTTATAAAAAATAAGTTTTGTCATTGCGGTTGAATTTCTGAAAATTACGATGTAACGTTGTAGGGGCGTTATTTATTTTTAAAGTTAATTTACGACGGACATCGTTGCCGCAATGGCGATTTATTATTTATTTAATTTTTCGATCAGGGGCTGGTGGGCGAAGCGATCAGGCGGCGGTGTCCCCTTTTGATATAGCTAATATTTTATGTGCAAAAACTTGTCGTTAGTGCTATAATTGAAAACAAAAAAGAAATACTTACATTAATGCACATATTATAATTATAGTTCTTATCAATCTTATAGACAGAAAAATAATATTTTATCTAATAAGGTGCACAGCTTAAAACAAACAAGTCAACCGAATATTGTCTTAATTTCTATATCAATAAGTGTTTAATTTCCATGTCACATTTTAATATATTTGTAATTATGTTATAACTGTACATCTTATACGAGGGTTGCGCCAGAGTTGAAAGGTTATCTGATCAGGGCTGCTCAAATATGACTTACTAAAATAAAATTTCTACTACATTTATTTTTCTACGGGGGTTGATTGGCGGTGTTTAGTGCCGCGCCGTGTCTTGATAGTTGAGCGAGGAAATGAGAATGTTTTTTTTTTATAGCTTCACGCTGTAGGGTATGCAGAGGGAACCCGGGAACCTAGTGTTACTTCGTTCCACTTCACTTCCGTTCCCCACTTTCCGCCGAACTTGAGGCATTGCGTGTTAAGTGGCGGAACTCAACGACGCGCTTTGCCTTATTACTAGAGCGAAGAAATGAAACATTGAATATTTAAATTGAAAATATTAAATATTTGATTTCCTCGACTGGGGATCGAACCCAGAACCTGTCGGTTACAGTCACACTCTTGTGCCGCTGCGCCACGACAGACCTCTGAATAATAAATGAGAATAATTCATTCTTCTAATCGAATTATAAATCGATAATAAGGCAAAGCGCTTACTCAAAAAGCAATTACTCAAATTCGGCGGAAAGTGGGGAACGGAAGTGGAACGGAGTGTCATAACACTAGGTTTCACTTTCGTTCCCTGTGCCTACCCTGCCTAGTGCGGGAAACAGCGTGAAGCTGAGTGAGTGAGTGAGTTCTAATCGAATTAGTTACCGTCGTTACAGTCAATGTATCTCTGCACCATGACGCGTTTTGTAGACATATACGAGTATATATATATAGTCAGGTTAAATAAAGATAAAAGAAAAAATAAATATTAACAATTTGTTTAAGAAAACTTAGGGGGTTGTCGTAACGTTGAAGCACAAGCCAACAACATACTTGGTCGCGTAACTGAACGCCATAATCAAAAAAATTATATTATACATCAAAATTACAAATAACGTTACTAGAATCTGGCTGCCAAGTTGTTACAAAAAAACCACGCTTCTCAAGCTCCGTTATATTGTAATCAAATTATATAAATTATTTATATATTTATAACCTATATGTCATTCCGATGTATAACTTATACAACTGCAAAGTTTCATCCAAAACTGTTCAGTCATTTTTGCGAACTTAGTGGCGGAACTTAACGCCGCGCTTTAACTTAAGTTGAGTATTTTCAAACAAACATTCTAAAGTTTGACATTTATTATATTTAGTAATATTATGTTTGTACTTGATATATGTAAAGTCGACCTTTTGACAGTGAAACATAATATAGTGCTTTCCTAGAATCCTTTTGGCTGTTTAAATTTAAATTAAGAAATTCAAAATTGAATTTAATATCGTTTAGAGATGGGTTCTTCTTAGTATAGTTGATGTTGTTAGAAATTATGGTACAAAAGTATGTACTCTCAGCTTCACGCTGTATCCCGCACATGTACTGGGTAGGCAGAGGGAACTTGGGAACCTAGTGTTAAGACACTCCGTATCACTTCCGTTCCGCATTTTCTGCCGATTTGAGGCATTGCGTGTTGAGTGGCGAAACTCAAGGCCGCGTTTTTACCTTGTACCAGAGCGAAGAAATGAAAACATTAAATATTTAAATTGAAAATATTAAATATTTCATTTCCTCAAGTAAGGATCGAACCCACAACCTGTAGGTTATAGTCACACGTTTGGGCCGCTGCGCCACGACAGGTCTGTACAAAGATATATTAAACAAAAATATGTTTTATTTATATTTTGTTTTGGGCGGAAATTGGGCAAAGGAATTCGGAACAGAGTGTTTCACACATAAAAGGTTAGATAGAGTGCACTTGGGACTTAGCGTTAAAATACTCCACAATCGCAACCATATTTATATATTAATAATTAACAAGAACATTCAACTTGAGTAACCCTGTACTATTTTAAAGAAGCCGCCTTATCAAGATTACGCGTCAACGCGCAGTCATTCGCGCCATGCTGAGATTTACGCTGTATTTTAATTAAAAAAAAATACATTTTTTTATTACTTATTAAATATATATATAGATATTTTTGTTCGGTGTGTCGTCGTTGGATTGTTAACAGTAGGTTTTTTTTTCTATTTTTTTATTTATCGCGTCATAAAAAATAGAAACGGTGACCTCGTATTGTACGCTTAACCGGAAATAAAAATATTTTAATGGTGGTACTGATTTCCACTTGTGGAGATTGAATATTAAATATTTTCGTGATGGCCGCTGCGGTAATAAGGCAAAGCGCGGCGTTAAGTTCCGCCTCTCAACTCGTTTTTTTTTTTCAAGTGAGTGGTGAATTTACAATCAGGTTGTGTACAGTGTTTTAGGCAGTATATTGTAGAAATTTGTAGTTTTCAGATTCATTACAATAGTTTTTATAATTAATTATGCGTCTCGGCGTTGAGTTCCGCCACTCAACACGCAATGCCTCAAATTCGGCGGAAAGTGGGGAACGGAGGTGGAACGGAGTGTCTTAACACTAGGTTCCCGGGTTCCCTCTGCCTATCCTGCCTCGTGCGGGATACAGCGTGAAGCTAAAAAAAAATTATGCGTCTAGAATGGTAGGCAAAAGGAGTTCAGTGCTAATACGCTGCGTTTTTTTTACTATTTTTAGACATTGTGTGTCAGATATTTGAACGTGAAATTAGGACACTCCGTTCCGTTCCTCACTTTTCGTTGTGGAACCCAACGCCGCGCTTTACCTAACTAATGGAGTGCGATTTTTGTGTGCTATTACTATTTGGAAGCTATAATTATTTTATTATGAGACCTGTCGAGACGTAGAAGCACAACTCTTAACGATAGGTTATGGGTTTGAACTTCACTCGAGGAAATGAAATATTAAATATTGCTTCGCTCTGCTAAAAAAGACAAAGCGCAGCGTTAAGTTCCGCTACTCAACACGCAATACTTCAAATTCGGCGCTTGCAATTCTTAACACTAGGATTCTAAGCTTCTTCTGTCTACCCTGCTATGTGCAAGAAACAGCTGGAAGCTAAGTATTTAAGACTACTTAGAAGATTAACAGAGTTTACTCTCTCAATATCTTACCTAACTATGACTAGAATTAGAAAGCTTATTTATAAGTCGTGCGGTTACAAAATTGAATAAGAAAATAACTGCTAAACATTTCCTTTCTTATTTATTTTTTATAAGCATGCATATTTTCATTTACAATATACATGTGACTGTAATCATGATGGTTTTGGATTCCTACTTAGGAAATTATGTTTCTTATTTTTCATTCGTTTTCCAAAATACATTTTTGCTTTACCATGCATCTTACACACAGCAGCAGCAACCCTAAGAATCTAGTGTTCAATCACTCCGCTTCCATTAAGGCACTTGACCTTAGCCACTATCCACCGGATATTTCGGCATTGCGTGTTGAGTGGCGGAATAAAGCGCCGCGCTTTGCTTCGTTATCAGAGCAAAAGATACGAAATATTTAATTTAATTGAGTGGGAATCGAATCCACAGCCGCAGCTTGTGCTCCTGCGCCACTTGCCTCATGTTATTTTTCCATACATCTAGTTAACACCAAAACCCAGTAACTGATATTACGTTGTTCCATTCAAAGTCGATTCAGTAATAAGTATGAAATCTTTGACCCTCCAAGTAGATACCAACGTTAATAAGGTCAAGTTTCGTTTAGAGATATGAACAAGAATTAATTGGTCTAGACAAAACCTATTTGTTATAATTCCGCATTCTGATCAAAAGTCAATATTTTTTTTACTGAGGTCTGTGGTGGTGTGACAGGTGTAGGTTCGATCCCTACTTGAATAAATTAAATATTTATATAAATATTTTATATTCTCCTGTTTTTGCTCTGGCACAAAGGCAAAGCGTGGTGGTGAGTTTCGTCACTTAACACGCAATGTCTCAAATTCGGCAGAAAGTGGAGTTTGGAGTAGATTAACATTAGATTCCAAGGTCCCTCTGCCTGCCTCGCAATGTGCTTGGTTGCCAGCGTGAATGTAAAGAAAAAGAAAATCATCTATAGCGTTTATAAACAAGCTTGGTCTTTTTAAACGCGGGCCTTTTAGGCTGTGATAAGTAATTCTGTTTATTTCCACTTCGACGTAAAATTACATTTTACGAGTATGTATGAATTGATTGCCGGAACTCATCGCCGCGATTTGCATCGTTCGTGAAAATAATCAATATTTTATAGCTCCATGTGAGAATCAAACACCCAAACGACAGAATAAATAGTAAAGAAATAAAATCTATATAAATAAATAAAAATCTACATGTACTAATAATACAAAGTGGAAGAGTTTGGTTGTACGCACTTATTTTGGCTGGTTTTTTTATGTGCTGGACTTCCCATTTATCGAGGAAAGCTATAGTACTGAAAGATTACTACAGAAATGATTACTATTGTAACTATTTATACACATTTTTTATGAGTCTTGCGTAACTAAGACGCCAGGTCAGTTGGAGAGATGTAAACATATTATATTTATCAATAAAATTTACAGAAATAATTACAAGTAATAAAATATAGATAATTATATTATTGAGAAAGATTATGGAAATAAACGCTGTTGAGTGTTCTTCATGATTGTATTTCAAAGTCCAATTCAATTTCTATGTTTAAAATATATTTTATTGATGTTTGTATAATTTAGGTTTGCACGAGGCCTGTCGTGGTGCAGCGGCACAAGAGTGTGACTGTAACCGACAGGTTCTGGGTTCGAACCCCAGTCGAGGAAATGAAATATTTAATATTTTCAATTTAAATATTTAATGTTTTTCGCTCTGGTAATAAGGCAAATCACGGCGTCGAGTTCCGCCACTCAACACGCAATGCCTTAAATTTGGCGGAAAGTGGAACGGAGTGTCTTTACACTAGGTTACCGGGTTCCCTCTGCCTACCCTGCCTCGTGCGGGATACAGCGTGAAGCTGCAAAATTTATTTGAGGCCTGTCGTGGTGCAGCGGCACACACAAACGTGTAACTGTAACCGACAAGTTGTGGGTTCGATACCTACTTGAGGAAATTAAATATTTAATATTTTTAATTTAAATATCTGGGAAGTATGTTTAGCAGAGACGGTAGATACGAAATGGATGTGGAAAGGCGTATTGCTGCCGGTAACAGAGTTAACGGTGCCTTAGCTGCATTGTTGAGACGGCGAAACGTCAGCATAGCTGCGCGTTTGGCCGTACACAATGCAGTGTTGGTATCGACACTGTTATACGGCAGCGAAACGTGGGTATTACAGAAGAAGAATGTAAGAAAGATGATTGCTGTAGAGATGCGATCTCTTCGTCGGATATGCGGAGTCAGTTTATCTGATCGCATGTCCAATGAAGAAATACACAGAATGGCAGGTACTAGCGTGGATGTCACAGTGAGAATGAAGAAGAACGTGCTCAGGTGGTTTGGGCACGTCGAGCGAATGAGTGAAGAAAGAATGGTAGAAAAGATTTATGAAGGAAAAGTGAGTGGTAAGAGAGGGAGGGGGAGACCTCGGTTGACCTTCGAAAACACAGTATCGACGATACTGGAGGAAGGTCACGTAAAAAGCATGAGGCCCCCCCGGAGGCATGTATGAAGAGGTTAATGACAGTGGACGAGGCGAAAGAGGTATGCCGAGACCGTAGCGTTTGGCGCTCCGTTCTCTCTGCCTACCCCGCTAGGGATATAGCGTGAAGCTAAGTAAGTAAGTAAGTAAGTATTTTTAATTTAAATACTTAATGTGTTCATTTTCTCGCTGTGATACAAAACATAACGTGGCGTTGAGTTCCGCCACTCAACATACAATCCCTCAAATTCTGCGGAAAGTGGGGAACGAAAGTAAAACAGATTTTTTTTACACTAGGTTCCCAAGTTCCCTACCCTGCCATGTGCGGGATATAGCGTGAAGTTGAGAGAAAGAGAGAGAGAGAGAGTATAATTTATTCAGAACCTATACCTTTTATAGAAGATGAAGATTATTATTGAGAGGTGAATGGCTGCGCTTCGCATTGTATTAATTTTATTGATCCGTGTGATAAAGGTTATGATTTTGGCTACGAATAAATTATTTATGAAAAGGAAATATTTTTTTGCACTTTTTTTCTATTTTAAGTAAGTAGTGTGTGAAGAGCTTAACTATTCACATCCAGTAATATCCAGCTTAATTATCAGACCAGATCGTTGTAGCCATACTCTATTATTGTCACTTAAAGTACGTATTACTGCCATTTTCCTAATGTCACCAGTAATTACAAAGTCAGTTTCCTAGATTTGTTACATTAACTCACTACCACTCACTCCGCTTCACGCTTTATCCCGTACATGGTAGAGAAGGCAGTGGGAACTTGGGAACCTAGTGTTAAGAAACTCCGTTCCACTTACGTTCCCCTCTTTCCGGCGAATTTAACTGGGTCTGGCACTGCGTGTTGCGTGAGGCAATATTTAAATTGAAAATATCAAATATTTCATTTCCTCGAGTGGGAATCGAACCCAAAACCTGTCGGTTACAGTCACACGTTTGCGCTACGACAGGCATTGTCTCATTAAAAAGTTACTTAATTACAAGTTAACCTAATGTAAAGAATAAGTAAAGAATATTAAAAATAAATAAATTACTACAAGAGATATTTGTATATTTCTCTGACGTTTAAAATGGAAAATGTTATATATTACTATTTATTATAAGCTTCACGCTGTACCTTCGCACATGGCAGGGTAAGACGAAATATTGGGAATCTAATTTTAAGACACTGTCCTTAATTGAAACAGAGTGTCTTAAAATTAAGGAACCCATTTTTTGAATAGGCAATGTGAATTAAATCACCTAACTACATGCTTATCTTTAATATTTAATTTGTTTTAACTACGATCCTACGACCTATAATATTAGTATTTTCTCTTATTTTTAATTTATTTAATCCCAGTGGACGAACATCCAATGGACGCTGAAGCTAGCGTCTCGTACACGGAGACGACCGACAACAAAAATGGCAACTCCAAAATACTGCAGCGACTTGAAACAGTGCCAGACATAAAGAGAGACACGGCGGGAATTACTACACAGTATATCGCTACTGGTATAGGTGAGTGAAATATATAATATTATATCGATATTTTTACAATTTTTAAAATGTTTTTCCATATTTATGAAAGAAAATTAATAATTGTAAAAACGAATACAGATTATAACTTAGCGGGATCTGAGAGATTTCCAAGAGTTGCGAGTTCAAATACTGCTGCGTTCAAACTTTTATACGTTTAGAAATAGATATTTTTAGTTAACTCTTCAGTTGTTGTATATCAACAACTCCGTTCTTCGCCGGACAATTGTTTTCAATTCACCGATTTACTAACAATAAGAAAATGCTATAAGACCGACCATTTAACATTTATCGAAAATTAAGCAAAAACTGTGGAGCCTTCTGCTTGCTATGTCTAAAAGGCATGAGATCTTTTTTATAGTATCACGCTAGATACCGCACATAGAAATGAAATGAAAATAATACGTATTTCTTTTTTTAGATTAGGAATGCTCCAAGACAGGTCTTTCTCCATGACATACCTCATATAATTTTAATTACATTTATGTCATAGAAAAAAAATAATCCTCACTCTACTCAGCTTCACGCTGTTTCCCGCACATAGCAAACGCAGTAAGCAGAGGTAACTTGGGAACCTAGTGTTAAGACACTCCGTTCCATTTCCGTTCCCCACTTTCCGCCAAATTTGAGGCATTGCGTGTAGAGTGGCGGAATTCAACGCCGCGCTTTGCCTTGTGCCAGAGCGAAGAAATGAAAACATTAAATATTGAAATTTTAAATATTAAATATTTCATTTCCTCGAGTGGGGATTGAACCCACAACCTGTCGGTTATACTCACACGCTTGTGCCGCTGCGCCACCACAGGCAAATAATCCATTATTATATTAAAACCTCACACAATCAGACTTTGTGCCGCTTCACCATGACAAGCTCAAGAAATATTTTTAAAATATTTTTACTATTTCTAAAGTGTTAACCCACAGTTTGGAAAGGAAAACATTTATTTACAAAACATATAAAAATATGTTCGTAGCAAGTATTTAAGCAAGCGCCTTGGACAGATTCAAAGAGGCGCGGGTTCAAATCCGGCTACGTTTAAATTTATTTAAATAAGTTGTTTACTTTGAAAATTTTGCTTAAATCAAAATAATGTTTTATGATTTGCTAATTTGTATTTATAATATAATAAAGCCATACCGAAAAAGATTAATGTCTATTTTTCTTTGTATTATTTACAGTAAATTTAGGAGCTTTAGCAGCGGGAATGTGCGTGGCGTGGTCGTCACCCGTGATACCCTTATTGACATCTCAAGATGAAGTAAGAAACCATTATTTTGTATCAGATTTTAAATGATAATGAGGCTATGTTGGCGCAGGGGTATATATGTATGACTGTAAAGGAGACTGGTTGTGAATTCAATGCCCTTTGATTTGAGAATATGAAATATATAATATTTTCATTTCGTCGTTTTGGTAAGAAGGCAAATCGCAACGTTGATTTTCGCCATTCAATATGCAATGCCTCCAGAATTTGAAGTTTTATAATGAGAAAGGTTTGTTTTAACATAAGGTTCCCAGGTTCCGTCTACTTACCCTAATATGTGCAGGATTCAATGTGAACCTAAAAAAATTAAACTCTTGAACGGGATTAATCGTGTATATTTAGAAATATACATTTTTGGAAATTCGACGTTTCAAATACTCTGCACGTCTTCGTGATGGTAGACTAAGGAGGCTTTCATCTATGAATTGATACTATTATATTAAAAAAAAATCTTATTTTATTAAAATGATAATGCTTCCCATACTCTTGCCATTTACCATATTCTTGCCGTGTGATTCCGGCTTAGAATAGGATCACCCTGGTACTGATAGTGTCGTAAGAGGCGACTAAAGTGCGTGTGGTAGAGTCACGTTGCCAGTAATGGCAACACGCATGAGCAGACTCGACCGGATTGTTACCACCCCCGGCTTTTAAGACCGGCGTTAAATAGTGGCTTTGGCCACTGCGTTTCGCATTAGGTAATGCCGGGCCCCGATGCCCATCCACAGTAAAAGACGGCAACGCTCTTGTAGCTTCTCTGGAGTTACACGGGGCCGTGGGCGATGGTGATCACTTACCATCATAAAAAAAAAAACATTGTAATCAATTGGAGGAAAACATATAGCAATATAATACTTATTTCGTTACTTTATCTTTATTTGTATATGGTTAAACTTTCAGTCGAAACAAGCATATTATAATAATTATTTAAAATTCACCCCAGCTTAATATACCTGATTGTAACAGTTGTGAATATTACACAATGTTTGTATTTATAGATGTTTTCTTTCTTGCAACGTTTACAGTCGCACCTTTTGGCCGCAAAGCACAACGTACCACGCCTACAACGTCGCAGGTTGCGGGTTCGATCCTCACTCGAGGAAATGGGATATTTATTATTTTTATTTCATCGTATTAAAGAAAAACGCAGCGTTGAGTTCCGTCATAATAAACTTATTAAATTAGCTATTCATTATTGACGTATAGTGTTAAGTTCCGCTCCCATTTTTCTAGATATTGCGTGGTGGTGGTTTTCATTTGATACGAGTACCTAAGCAAGTAAATGAAACTAATATGTATTTATGTTTCCAAATGAGAATCTAACCCACTCAGTTAACGCTCACGGCGACCTAATCCCCACTTTTAACCGAATCTACTGGCGGAGGTCAACGCCCCGGGTTTTCTTCAATACCGCGGCGTTGAGCTCCGCGTTGAGCGAAATTAAAGTGCTAAATTTTTTATTTTCTCAAATAGCAATCTATACCACGACTGTAGCCTTTAAGTCATGCACCTGTGAACAACAAGCCCCTTAATGTCCTTAAAAGTGAAGAAGAAAACAGTGAATTGTCTCTAAAACTTCTTCACTCACCACAAATCGTCAAGATGATTAACGTTAAGTTCTTTCTAAAAATGGTCCATATAAGTCCACAAACTAGAAACTCCGGTATCCCCAAGACAAAGATTACTTAAGGAGTTGACAAATCCTAAGTAAGGCCCGTATACTTAAGCCTTCGAACTTTGCCAAATTAAATTAGACTCACACTATGTGAGGGTGAAAGTTTGTTTTGACTTTTTTTGGGGAACAAACAACAATATATATATATATATATATATATATATATATATATATATATATATATATTATATATATATATATATATATATATATTATATATATATATTTATATATATATATATATATATATATATATATATATATATTTATATATATATATATATATATATATATATATATATATATACTTTATATATATTTATATATATATTTATTATTCATGTATTATTTTCTTTCGTTTTTACAAAATTAATAATTTCACTAATAATAACTCGCCTTGAGATTGAAATGCTCCCTTCAGTCTATATCATTGTGACTAATAAATACGAATCTGTAAATATTAATAAAAAAAAAACCCACATTTTTGCTCTGGTTATCCTTAGGTCTAAGGCAGTAATTTACTTACGATGGTAAATTGCTTGATGTTCAAAAAATCTACCTTGAGGTCCACTATCCCATACGGAATGCCTCTTAAATTGGTGGAAAATGGGAAAATGAAGTGTCCTAGTGGAGTCCTACCGGAGTGTCTTAACACTAGGTTTCTGAGTTAACACTACCTAAACTGTGGACCCTTAGACTAAACTCGTTCTAAATTAATATTAGGAAAGTAGGTCAACGGGAAGTACAACTTATGATAGATGACAACCTTAAGTTTGCAAATGTATACACTAATTTTGTTTAAAATAAACTACAAATATGAGTTTGAATTGTTTTTTTCTGATAGACTCATTTTTGAGGTTTTCGTTTATTTGTATTTTAAATTCTGACTTACAAATAAGTTCTCATTGTTTTTTATTTGTATTTGGGAAATATACAATTACAGTAACACATATACAATAAAATCATATAAATTTAACATAAATCAACAAAGATTCCAATTAAAATTAATACATATAATTGAAAATACAAAAAAACTAAAACAGAAAGCTAAACTATGAAATAGTTAAAATATTAAAGTATTAAAGCCTAAGACAATTCACGCATTTTTTTCTTATAATTACTGATTTTCATGTTGAATATATCTAAATAATTACAATTTTTATTATAACTCTTACATGCACGTAACAAAAACACATTTTTGACATAATCATTTCTACAACGAGGATCAAAAAATACTGATTCGTATCTTGAGCTAAGAGGTGGACAGTCAAATAAAATTTTATTAAAAAGGCTTTTAGAATCAATAAGATTATTGACAATTTTGTATAAAAATAATTGATCCCTTAAGCCTCTGCCTATACTTAATGGGGTAACACTAGCAAGAACCTTACATTTTTAAAAACTCAAAATGCATCAATATCGATACAAATATGCTTGTATCTTTTAGATTGCTTTAGCTTACAAGCCTAATTTCTCTGAGCTCTTAGGTACTGTAGACATCAATATTTGATATTAATTTCAAATATTGATGTGTAGAGTACCAAGAAGGTGATCCAATATATGTTCAGTTTTTACTTACGATACGGAAACCTGAAAGAGAAACGAAAAACAAGCTCTAGTCATATATTTCATTACAAAAATAAAAAAATCAGCTATACATAAATTGCTCACAAAAGTTAAAGTTTCAACTTCACTAACTTCATGAACTTAACTAGAAACCAAGAAGTACTTAAACATTGAAAGCTCATTATAATAATGAAATTCGTAAAGTGAAATATTTTGTTTATTTCTACATTACTTTATAACTTTGTTAGCCTTTATAAAGTTAGGTTAGACTTGTAAGTGCTTCTTTGAGCTTCCTGTAACTTCTTTTTGGTTCCATACTTTTAAGTTGCTTTTTAAAAGACACTCTGGAGACATTGCATGTTCAGTTGCGGAACTCAACGGCGCTTTGCCTCGTTACTAGAACGAGAAAATGGTAATACTATATAAATATTTCATCTAATATTTTATTTCCTTTTTAGCGTTAACAGTCACATTTTTATGCCCTTGCGCTACCAACGGCCCCATACTAATAAAATGAAAACTGAAAAATGTTGAACCGACAGGTTGTGGGTTCGATCCTCACTCGAGGAAATGAAATATTTAATATTTTCAAATTTAATATTTAATATTTTCATTTCTTCGCTCACATACAATGCAAAGTGCAGCGTTGAGTTCCACACTCAACACGCAATGCCTCAAATTCGGCGGAAAGTGGGGAACTGAATTGGAACGCAGTGTCTTAGCACTAGGTTGCCAAGATCCCTCTGCCTACCCTGCCATGTGCAGGATACGGCGTAAAGCTAAGTGAGTGAGTAATGAAACAAACTGTGGTGTTGAAGTATCTTAACAGGTTCTTTAGACCTTCCTGCTATGTCAAACAAAATAATGGAATAGATATATATAGAAGTAAAACTATTCGGTATAATTTTCGAAATATCACTGAAGCGATAATGAGCGTGGGTGAGAGCTAAGAGTGAAAGTTAGAATTCAATCTATCAAGTCGTTTATTTGAGTAAGTTAATGTATAAATAATAAATATAACTAAGACCTTATTCAGACATTTTGTAGAACGTTAAAGTTCGTTCAAATTGCTTATAAAAATATTTTATAAGTTTTATTTTTAACCGTTTTATTAAATAAGATCCTGGCGTATGGCTTGAGGCAATTTTTTTTGTGTATATATTTTAGTATCATTTTTATCATATCATCTTCACGCTGTATCCCGCACGAGGCAGGGTAGGCAGAGGGAACCCGAGAACCTAGTGTTAAGACACTCCGTTTCACTTCCGTGCCCCACTTTCCGCCGAATTTGAGGCATTGCGTTTTGAGTGGCGGAACTCAACGCCGCGATTTGCCTTGTTACCAGAGCGAAGAAATGAAACATTAAATATTTAAATTGAAAATATTAAATTGTTCATTTCCTCGACTGGGGATCGAACCCAGAACCTGTCGTTTACAGTCACAGTATTTTAGTACGTAAGGCTAATTCAATATATATACGCGATTAATCCGGTTAAATTTGTTTCATTTTAAATATAAAATATTTGTCTCTCTTGTATTATATGTATTTACTTAATTATTACGTATTTTGGATAATTTTCATTATTGACTAAAGAAAGGCTAAACTCCTGAGCGCTATGGTTGTTGATGACCAAGATATATGTTGCAGATCTATACATATAATATATCTTTAACTGATTACTGTCTCTACGTGGAACATGATACGTTATGATAATAGGGCCTAAAATAGTTAATTTTAATTTTTCTGTCGGTTAGTCTGTCCTTCTGTGCGTTTGTACGCGTTAACTACAGAAACGGCTAACCAGAATTAAAAGCATTTTTTTTTCAACATTTAGCTCTCATTTAAATCATTTGTAAAGTATGTAATTTTTAAACAATTTATCTGAAATTTTAATTTTCAATACATTTAATTTAACAATTATCTTGAAAGTGATAATTTTATTAGAAAAAGAAAGTAATCGAGATTCGTAAAAAAACAGTGGCTTTATTTAAATAAACAATGAAAACTTATAAAATTTCCAAGGGCCAATAAAAATTAAACACCACTTAAAAAAAGACATGGACATCAAAAAAACCAACTAGTGTAATATGAAGAAAATCTTAGTATATCAAATGATATCAGAAGTTAAATTAAATGTATAATAACTGCGTAATCCGTGAAGTAATATAACTTGCGTGATCGCAGGTGACGAGCGTCCTTTGTAAATAAACCCATTGTGCGGTTGCCCTTCGTTAGGGATCTTAGGGTTGTTACTGTCTTTTATTATAATATTTAATAATCTCTCTCTATGTACATAGATATTTAAATGTTATAATAAATATTTGAGAAATTGGTACCATTATTTTCTTTGCTTTGGTTATGAGGCAAAGTGTGGCTGGCGTTAAGCTCCACACAACACGTAATGCTTCAAAATTCGGTGGATAATGGAAAATGGAACGGAGTGTCTTATTAGTGCGTTCCCAAATGCTCGCTTTCTCTCCTGGACTTCTTGTGCAGGACACAGCTCGAAGTTGAAAAACTATCGTCTATGTACATACATATATATGTGAGTAAGTGTAGCTGGTGGGTATTGCCATCCAAAGGAATATCAGAGACCTATGTTGAGATTATCTTAATCCATAAAGTGCTGGAGGCTGATTCGACTCACATCCAAGACCAGCCTCCATGACTGAACATGTATGCTGATGACATAGCAACATTCATTCTAGAACGTATAGTGAACCTCTAGAAGGATATGCTTGAAAACGATAGTCTCAAACCAAATTTGTCGTCATACTGAGTACATGGCTTGAGTAAGTCTGGACAGATAAGTGTTGGGCTACTCATAGAGTATTACATAGATAAGGACTAAATACGAATATTTCTTACGTAATACTTTTAAATAATATTTCAATTCAGAATTAAATAACAATAATACCTTAAAACACACTTGAATTCTGTCAAGAAGAATCTTTTCAAAGGCAGCCCTTAGCTGCGTTACCATAGAGCGATATTCGCACGAAAACTTAAGTAAAGTTTTGTCATTTTCCAGCAAACCCTTTAACAATGCCTGCGTTGTATATTTGATTTTTATCCGACTATGCTGATAATTTAGTTGTGTGTTCAATTTATTCGTTACTTTAGGTTGTAAACCGTATAATTAAATCGTCTCTTGTCTTCTTAGGAATTACTGGAAATCCTCTTAACGGTTTTCTGTATTATATATCTTAATATTAGGTAAACACACAGAGTAACCAATACTCTGTGATGTTTGCGGGTTCCATTCCTATTCAGAGCCAGTCGTGACGTTGGGGTATATACGTGAGGCTGTAGACGCGATAAATTCTAGATTCGATTTCCACTTGGAAATTAATTAATTAAATTTAATATTCATATATCATTCATATCACCAGTGGTCTGTCGTGGCGCAGCGGCACTAGCGTGTGACTGTAACCGACAGGTTCTGGGTTCGATCCCCAGTCGAGGAAATGAAATATTTAATATTTTCAATTTAAATATTTAATGTTTCATTTCTTCGCTCTGGTAATAAGGCAAAGCGCGGCGTTGAGTTCCGCCACTTAACACGCAATGCCTAAAAAATTCGGCGTAAAGTGAGGAACAGAAGTGCAACGTAGTGTCTTAACACTAGGTTCCTGGGTTCCCTTTGCCTACCCTGCCTCGTGTGGGATACAGCGTGAAGTTAAAAAAGAATATATTCGTTTGTTCACGCTGGTAACGGGGGGTGCATGGCGTTGGGTTCCGCAGCTCAAAACAATTCTTCTAGAATTTATAGGGAAGTTGGAAACGAAAATGTCTTATGGGAACGGAATATCACACACTATCTAGGTTTCCAATGTCGTTGCCTACGCAGTTAACGAAATAAAAAAAACAAGTTTTTACTAAATTCAATGATATAAACAAAATTAATATTTAAATACAATAAATATAATATCGTTCCGTTATTGTAAAGATCAAACTGCTGCTATAGGTTAAACCTTTGGAACTTTTTTTATCAGCTTCACACTGCACATGGCAGAGAACTTGGGAACGTAGTGGAGTGTTGAGACACTCTGTTCCGTTACCCACTTTCACCGAATTTAAGACATTGCGCGTTGAGCGAGGTTGTCACCAGGGCGAAGAAATTAATATATATTAAATATTTAATTTTATTTCCTCGAGTGGAAATGGAATCCACATCCGACCCGTTTACTGTCAAAAAAGGTTAGGTTTGTAATCTTTATTTGAAATAATAATGTCATGATAAAAGCCGCTGTAATGCAACAGCACAGCGTGACAATTGTGTGATTGATTGCTATTCAATTAAGCCTACTTACTCAGTCTCTCAGCTTCACGCTGTATCCCGCATACGGCAGGGTAGCATAGGGAACTTGGGAACCTTAATGTTAAGACACACCGTTCCGCTTCCGTTTCTCACTTGGCCCGAACTTGAGGCATTGCGTGTTGAGTGGCGGAACTCAACGCCGCGCTTTGCCTTGTAACCAGAGCGAAAATTTAAAATATTAAATATTTAATTTGAAAATATTAAAAATTGATTTTGATTGATTCAAGTGGGGATTGAAGCCACAACCTGTCGTTTACAGTCACAGTACACAGTTGTATACTAAATAATTATTAACTTTTCATTTGAACCTTTCTTAAATAAGCGCGTTTAAGCTAATAAACTTCAGTTTTATACTATAATAATAAATAATTCAATTATTTTTTTTATTTCTTGTCCATAAAATTTAAATTAATTATATCACAGTACATCTACACATACAAAGTTGCTTTTTTAAGTAAAAAAAAATATTTTAACTTTATTCTTTCTCTTCTAGATACAATCGAGATCATCTGAAGCTCTCTCAGGCATCAATGTCACGCATCCGAGGATAATTGTAAGTCTTAATATATCATATAGACGTTCTACATATGTCTACTTAATCATTTAATTTCTTTTCTCTGATAATAAGGTGAAGTGCGGCGTTGAGTTCCGCCACTCATCACACAATGTCCTAAATTCAGCGGAAAGTGGTGAACGGAACGGAGTGTCTCAACACTAGGCTCCGAAGTACCATCTGCCTACCCTGCCATATGCGGGATACACCGTGTAACTAAAATCATATGTGTTTTTCTTTCAGCTAATTATTTTTTTGATTATTATCTGCAAGCATTTTAAGTCACTACTTCATCTCGGCTAAGTCCTCGTAGCTATTGATTGATGTTCATAAAATGATGCTTTATTTTTCACAGTACCATAGATATACAGATAATTAGACAAGTATAATAATTAAACATGATAAAACCATATAAAATATTTATGCGGCGTTAAGATCCGCCAAACAACACGCAATGCACAATTTAAATGTTAACAGAGTATCTTAACAATAGGTTTCCAAGTTCCCATTGACCCCACCACGCTCGTTAATTAAATATATATTAGTTAAATTAAGCTAATAATTCAAAGCGTCGAGAGTAAACTCTTAGGTCATTTCTAAGGACTATGCAAGTTCATAGGTCGAAAGCCGCCCCTAGTGATGCTGGCTAAATCATTTTATGTTAGAAAATTGACTTATTAAATGAAGATGTACAATATTTTCTTCAAAATATTCTAAATTGTTTTGAGAAATATGTTTAGTAGACTTAACTTATAACTGATAAACATCGAAGTACGTTTGGGGTAAGTACAATAGTAGTAAATACTAGGTACCCAGGTTCCCTTAGCCCACACTGTTATATGCGGGATAAAGCGTGATATTAGAAGGAAACATGTTTGGAGGTATCGTGGCGCAGTGTGTGTCTCTGTAGTAGGTACGCGATAGTTGTGAATCGATTCCCAAGAAAATCATTTAGTTTTTTTTCCTCCTTTTGGTAACAAGGAAATCGCGGCGTTAAGGTCTGCAATTAGCATGCGTGATTTAAAAATGAACACTCTGCTTAACTTTCTGTCTACTTTGTTTTACATAAAATGTTAAATCTCAGTAAAAGCACAGAAGTATCCTTGAGATAATTAAATATTCTTTTTTTTATTTTCTCGTTCTGGTGACGTGACAGAGAGCGGCGTTGAGCTCCTCCGCCGCCGATAATGTGGAAAACAGCATTTTATTGGGAATGGAGTGTCTTAATACTAGTTTTCCAGGTGTCCTCAGCTTATCTTCGTATGAACGAGAAACGTTCAACAAGATCAATAAAGTCAACATTTTGAATGCCATTTATATTTTCAATAAATTAATTGTTTGGTCTAGAAAGTTTGTTTTGTAAATAAAATTAAATGTACAAAATATAAATCAGCTAATCTTTTAGTAGAAGGATTGAATTTTAAAAGCGTTAATTGCTGCGCTGATAAGTATGCTGATAAATACATTATGTAAAGTGACTTGTTTATTAATTAAAGAAATACGATACCAAATATAGATGTGGCGAGCTGAAAGATTTAATATATGTAAGTGCAACAGTTGTGGATTCGATTCAGTTTAGGAGACGAATAATTTTTACAATTATATGTTATGGTAACAAGGCAAAGCCAGGATATATGTAATATTTTAATAGGATATTTCTTCTTCATCCCTGTTATATGCATCAAACAGCGTGAAGCTTTAGCTATTGTTACAAAATTGTTATCTTAAACCATTTTTTTATTTTCAGCTAAGTGATACAGAAGCATCGTGGGTAGCGTCTCTCTTATGTCTAGGTGCGCTGTGGGGCGCGGTCCCAGCCGGCCTCATATCAGAACACTTTGGCAGAAAGAAAACATTGCTATATCTTGCCTTGCCACTACTAGTATCTTGGATTTTGGTTGCGTCCAGGTACATAGTGAAATAATATTTCTGTTATTTGATACACAATTTCACTTTAAGGCGCCTTAAGACGTAATGAGGCCTATCGTGGCGTAGATAATAAGCCAGTGATTGTAAGCGTGACAGGTTAAGAGTTTTTAATAACGAGGTAAAGAGCAACGTTGAGTTCCGACTCTTAACATGCAATATTATATAAGAAGTTGGCGATATGTTGGGAACAAAAGTGTCTTAATGGTCACGGAGTACTACAACTACTTAATACTAGGTTCTGTCTGATATCTGATCTATATATATATATATATATATATATATATATATATATATATATATATATATATATATATATATATATATATATATATATATATATATATATATATATATATATATATATATATATATATATATATATATATATATATATATATATATATATATATATATATATATATATATATATATATATATATATATATATATATATATATATATATATAATATATATATATATATATATATATATATAATATATATATATATATATATATATATATATATATATATATATATATATATATATATATATATATATATATATATATATATATATATATATATATATATATATATATATATATATATATATATATATATATATATATATATATATATATATATATATATATATATATATATATATATATATATATATATATATATATATATATACACATATATATATTGCTTGCACAGGAGTAAAATGGAAATGAAAAATGGAAAATGGTATCTAAAACCTAAAACCTAGATTAAAATCTATATTATACATTTTTCCACACATTGCAGGGTAGGCAGCGGAAACTTGGAAACCTATTATCAAAACACTTCTTTTGGTTCCCCACATTTTAGACATAATGTTACAAAAAAATAAGTTTAAAACCTTAAAAGGAAATTAAATTAACTGTTATAATATGTATTTTTTTACAGTCCCAACGTCTACGGCCTTTACGTGGGACGCTTCGTAGGCGGCGTAGCAGTTGGAGCTTTCAGCGTAGGCATACCGCCCTACGTAGAGGATATTGCTGAAAAACATCTTTTACCATCTCTTGTCACTTTCTATCACGTTCATTTTGCTTGTGGTGTTTTACTCTGCTATATTATTGGTAACGCGCTTCATAACTTACTTACCAAAAAAATTATCGGACACGGAGTGTTCATCACAAAATGGTTTTTTTTTAAATATTGAGTGCTGGTGGAAATTCAACGTCGCACTTTGTATTTTGTGAGGACGATAAAATGAAGATAAGTAATTATTTCCCTGAGTGAGAATCGAACTTACAACTGTCACACACCGACGTTATGTCGCTGCGCCGTGACGACATCAATAGAAATGAGAATGTTATAGTAACGTTGGTTTTTCTTTTTAAAAAAAATAAAAAAAGATTAGTTTTTTTGTGCTTTACTGTCAAATCCTTATTGATCCATATTACTTTATGTTATTTCGATTATTATGATCAGCTAGTTCTACAGATGTTTCAAATATTTGATGTTGGACCAATGTTCATTTCATATTTATTGCTTTTATCTGTCCACGTAATATTTTTTATAAAATCCGTATTATTTGGTCAAGTCTATACTTATTATTCATATATAAAAGGAATTTCATAAATAAAATAATATCATTTCGCTTTTCGTGTAAAAAAATAAGTCGCTACATATTTTTTGGCCACCTTTTGACCTAGACGAAGCTATTCGTGCGAATATTAGGAGTTGATGTGTGCCTTTTGGTACTCATGGACCTGCCCTGTAGCGCTCCGTAATAATTTATATTTATTTTATAGCCACTTCCACCCTCATAACAATTTTTCGCACGTTCCTTTATCTCATGCTGGCGCTGAATTACATACGATACAAAATTTGACGTGAAAAATAGTTTTCTTTTACAACAAATGGCTTTTACTTAAAATTTGTACCGGTAAAATTTATCTTTCTTAAAGTTTTTAGCAATACTGCTTTTGTTCTTCGTATTATTTACTGAATTTTTCTTAGAGATCAGTGTAACTCGTTATACTGTAGGTAGGCATTGCACTGAGGAATATAATAGCACATATTCATACTAAAACGCTGCTATATGCTAGACATAGAGTAACAGTGAGTATAACGAGCCTAAAGAGAAGTGTCCGTTTGCACATAAAACTCATTTTTTTACTAAATAAATAAGATCAAAATAAATTTATTTGGTTATTTAAATATTTCTATTTCATTTCAGGTATGGTCCAAAGTACATCATGGCTGTCAGTACTGTGCGCAACCATACCAGTTGGTTTTTTTATCGTCTTCATATTTTTGCCGGAATCACCAGCCTATCTAATGTCACAAGGAAAACAGAGTGAAGCCAAAGCAGCGTTGCGATACTTTCGCGGTATTGATAACGATATCGATGGAGAAATCAAAACGTTAAAAGAATATATACGAAGCTCAACGAAAAACCGAGTTACTTTTAAAGAATTGTTCAGTAACACGGCAAATGTGAAAGCATTAATAGTTTCCTTTGGATTGATGATATTCCAACAAATGAGCGGCATATATCCGGTTCTGTTTTATGCTGAGGATATTTTTAAAAAATTCTCAGTTTCTCTCAAACCTCCGGGTTCTGTCATCATTCTTGGTTTTTGTCTTGTATCCTCCACATATTTTTCCACAATGTTCTTGAAGAAAGTCAGACGGCGCATTCTATTATTAGTTTCATTCGCAGCCATGGCGGTGAGCTTAGGAAGTTTGGCCATTTACTATCATTTGAAGGCGTCCAACTTATCCTCCAACAACGCTTGGGTACCTTTGTTCAGCTTATGTGTATTTGTGTCTGTATATGCTGCTGGAGTAGGCCCAATACCTTGGTTAATGCTGCGTGAAATATTTGCCCCAAATATGAGAAGACGTGCAACCGCAATTACTGCTGGTTTTCACTGGTTCTTAGCCTTTGGTGTAACAAAATTGTATCAAAATTTGGTAGACATGGTGCGACCTGGCTGGGCGCTATGGCACTTCGCCGTTTCATGTGTTATCGGTATAATTTTTGTCTACTTCTTCGTCCCGGAGACCAAGGGAAAATCTTTAGACGATATTCAAAACGAATTTAACGGTATTCATAAAAGAAAAAAACACACACATATAATTGAAGTTGAAACTGTATAACATAATATCAGTATTTATTGAATTTTGAATATTAAATTCAGATAAAATGGTGAATTTTCCAAATTTTCTCCACTTAGGCTATTTTCTATTTTATTTATAATGTAAAAGTAGAACGGAGAACTCTCCGTATACAATGTGTGCGTGTATTTATTTATATTACAGTTTTTATAATTATTATTAATACTAATAAATTAATTTAATTTGATGTGTCTTTATTGTCCTAAGCTCGCTAAGTTCTGACAAGTCAGAACTGTCAAGATAAACTAAGTTTGTTTTAAGTTGGTAACAATAATTGAGGCACAGTACTCCGTCTACGTAATAACAACGGCACCGGTGACATTTGTGTACATTCCATCATTAAATATTAAGCTTATTCCGAAAGTAATTGAATTAAATTTTCATTTGAAATCTGTTTTCATTGTTCGGAGAAATGAATAAATATAATTACGATGCAATTGTAATAATAATTACTATTATATATTATTTTTTAGTCTCCGAAGGGTAGAAAGAGGCAACATTGTTGCCTTTCATAAACATTTTGAACGTTGCGTGTTTGTGATTATATCATTTTATGAAATTATTAAAAATGTTATGAAATATAATATTATGTAAAGTACATAAAAACTGAAGCCAATATTAGCATTCAAAAAAACGTGAGTAACATAACAGCGACATTTGGCAAAAAATATGATTTCATAAAAAATCCCGCACAATCTTTTTAGGGAAATAGTCGTTAGAAAGGTGAAAATCGCATTACCTGGACCCTACTACGTTGTTGTATAGAAATTCGATGGTCGCTAGCTCAATGTATTTTATACCTCATAAAATTAAAAATCTGAAACCGGATTAATGTAAAAATCTTAGTAAATAAAATTTGAAAGATCTGGGACTAATAATTGACAATAAATTGTCTTGGGGCAAATATGTTACTAATATTTCGCAGAAAATATACGCATCCATGCACTCTATGATGCACTGTACTGCACTGAACTGCAAGTTAGCACCTTGTTGCTTCCTATTAATGACTACGGTGATGCTTGTTGTGTTGATGTGAATAAAGAACTCTCAAACAAACTTGAACGGATTTTTAACACCTACATAGACTTTATTTATAACCTACCCAAATATGATCATATACCGTCTTATAGGAAGCAGCTTGGTTGGCTTTCGATGGCCGATCGTACCGATTTTTCTGACTTCAATAATAAGTCCTTGCGGTCTCAATCTAATTTCACGCTCTCTACTCCGAGTTACAACTCGGGTTTCCAACTCATTTGCAGTTGCAGGAATCAGGCTATTGAAGCCTGTTCTGGCGCAGCGGCTGTGACTGTAAACGATAGATTGTGGTTGTTCGATCCCCACACAAGGAAATGAAATATTTAATATTTTCAAATTAAATATTTTATTTCTTTGCCCCTAAAGAATAAATAAATGAAATGAAATTATTATATTTTTCATTTCATTTTCCATTTTAACGTCTATTTTAAGACTGACTGACTAGAAAAATAAAAAACAGCGAATTGTAAATAATCAAAGTAATTTCTGTAGAAAATATTATCACTTAATGCAATATTAGAGACCAGCAAGGTATAAGGCCATAAGAGTGTGTTATCTTGAAATTCAACCTACACGTACACCACTAACCACACTAATTACTATATGTAACTATAAAATAAATACATTAAACATAAATACTATCACAAAACATTAGTAACTATCGAACTAACTGTAGGATATAAAGTAATACAGAATCATAGTAGTATCAAAGGGCTCGAGTAATCAGGGTGATAACATTCAGCCCGGTGTTTGTGACGTGAGACGAATTTCTCTAAACTAATTTTGTATTCCACGGACGTTACGCTTCGTTACCTGATCGGTTACTTTTACTATGCGAATATAAAGAAAATAAAATGTTTATAGTTATATATTGAAATGAAAGGAGCTATTTTGGTAATAGAATCATCTTTCATCTGACTCACGTTGTATTTGGTACATAGTAGGTTACGCATGGGGAACCTAGTGTTAAGACAATAGTCCCCATCCCCACGACCATTCCTCTATGCTGTGGGCACGATTTATCTACTAGGGAAGTAAATCGAGAATTTATTTAAATATTTAAATATTAATATAATTACGCGACTACGACCAAAAACGTGACGGTCGTAAGTTTAACTCCCACTCGGAGGAAAGGATACGAAATAAATATGCATATAAGAGCATATTCATTTCTTCGTTCTGGTAATAGGCACAGCGCGATGTTAAATTTTGTTACTCCATGTTATGCTTCAGAATTTCGGCGGAAAGTGGAAAACGGAAGTATCCTAATGGTTCCCTTTACCTTATCTTCCATTCCATTCGAGATACGCGGAGTGGGGATAGAACTCCGATCAACACATATCATACAGTCAGAACCTGGCGTTACCTCGGCATTAAAATATAATTTTAATAGACAAAAAAAATCCAAGTTAAATATTATAACAAATATTGCTTATACAAGAAAAAAGAATGTAATGAAATCATTTTATTTTTTCTTGTCTGGTCTAGAGGTTCATTTCTTCTGATACTGTGATATAATATTAATCATTATTTTTTAGCTTCATATGAATCCCGCATAAAAGGGGAAAAGTTAATGATTTTAATTTAATTTTTGAAGGTGTCCATGTCATATCGATCTGAAACACTGCCGTAGTTAGGTTATTCCACAGTTGTGTGGTTTTTGGAATGAAGTTCCTGTGGAACAGCTCAGTGTTAGAATGCCATGTAGTAGAATGTTTGGATGGTACGGTACTCGAAACGTTAAAACACTGGGCGCGGCTTTAAAAGAGGGTGTTCTTTAAGAATGGTGATACCACAAACGAATTTTTCATAAAATTAGTAACGCACAAATTTGTATCTTTTAAGGTTTGAATTTAACTGAGTTCCTTTCACTCCACAAGGTAATATTAACTTCCCATAATACTTCTTTTTACAGTAATTTACTGTGTGAATGGAATTCCTTACCCCTAGACATCAGACATACCAAAACATAACTAACTTTTAAATGTTTAAAGATATATACTTCTTGTCATTTTATGTTTTTTTCGTTCTCTCTCGAGATTTTTGCTTTTTCTGTGTTCTCTCTATAGACTTGTATATGTACTTTTATGCACGTTCATATATGTAGGTATGTTTGTATTTATATATATGTATGTATGTATTTTTGTATGTATATATAATTTATTATAGTATAATAGAACAAAAGATATTGATTTTATTAATTATACAATTTATACCCTTTCCCTGTCAGAAATTGCTATTTCCTCAATCTTAAGATTTCCGATTGGCAGATTAGATATTAAGCTGTAAGGTTGCCTTTTGTACATGTTTTTTTTGCTTTTTATTGCATTCAGTCCTTTTTTTCTCTTCTAGATGTACAATAAAGAATTATAAGAATAGGATAAGTAAGAAGTACGGATTCCTTTCCAATCAGCTGACTTGTAGTGCTAGGCGCCTAGTTTATTAAACCTTTGGGTGCGTTGCCGGCATTAAGGTAGAGCTAGACACAGTTTTTGAAGGTACTCATTTGTAATCGAATTGGAAATATTGCCGTAGGTAGGCTATACGTACGTACTATGCATCGGGGCCGGCATTATCCAATGTGAAACGCAGTGGCAGTCTAGATAGAGTAGATCTTACTATTGGTGGAATTTCATAGCTTTCCACCAAACTTCGAGGCATGGCATATTCAGTGGTGAAGCTCAATGCCACACTTTGCCTTACATCACTTAATTCCGATTGGATGGAATTCAACCCAAAATCGTCGAGTTTTTAGGCACATCCTTGTACGACCGAGCCACGACAACCTCATACACATTCATCTCTAAGATACATGCTAATACTAATATAAATATTTTATTTAACATAAGGTTTATATTTTCAATTTACCCTTAACTGCGGCACACCAGCTGTAGCTAAAGTACAAAACGTAGGTTACCCTAAAGTAAAATAGATATCCAGGTCTAAGAAAATCAGTGAAAATCTGAAAATTTCGTTTCGTTCCACGCATACAAATTGTGTAAAGTTTGCGTCGCTGTGATTGTGGAGGCATGGTTGGCATGCAAATGAGATGATCTGGTACGTCTTGGAGACATAATAAAATTGTAATGTATTTCTTTAATATGTTTTCTATTGATTAAATTAAGAATGGTTTTTTTTAGCCTCATGCTAAATATTTTGCATAACCGCATATGCAGTGAGTACACATCTAGGTTATCGAAATATTGCGTGTTAAGTGACCGAACTCAGTGTTCACTTTTCTACGGCTGTAAGGTGGTGAAAGTAATTCATTTGTTCAAAGAAACACGACATGTGATGGTTTCAAACTCACTTAACTGAAATGAAAAATTAAAAATTTTCATATCTTCCTTCTAGTAACACGGCAAGGCGCAGTGTTGTGTTCCGTAACTCAACACCACACACGTTATGCCTGAAATACAACGCAAAGTGGAATACGTAACGAAATATCTTAACACTACGTTCCCAAGTTCCCCCAGGCAGGGCAGGGTAGGCAGGCAGCAGGTAGCAGGCATTTTCCCCCGAACGGGAATCAAACCTCAAACCACACTTTGTAACTATTTAACGATATAGCACTGCTGTAATTTACCATTGAAATAGAGAATAGGATCAACCGTCTATATTTACAGTAATCAACAAAATAAACCACGTTTAAACTACAAGCCAACTCTAAACAAATAAAGCTATAAGCGAACAAACTGAGTGAAATAGGAAATGTTTATAGTACACGTTGAATTACTTTGAGAAGAGGAACTGTGTTGAGGTTTTTTAGCTTCACGCTGTATCTGACATATAGCAGGGTAGGTACAGCGAATTTGTAAACACAGTGTTGAGACACTCCATTCAGTTTCCTTTTTTCCGTTAATTTTAAGTTGTTGAGTGGCAGAACTTAACAACATGTTTTGCCTTGTTACCAGTTAACAGAGTGGTGAAATGAAAATAATAAATACTTCATTTCCATGAATGGGGAATGAACCCAGAACCTGTAGTGTTTAAGGTTAGATTAAATAATTTTACTTACTCGTTCTGATCACAAGTTTTGCCACATAACGGGCTAAGTTTAGAAAATTAAACAAAGATTGAAACGGAGTGTCTTAATTCTATTTTTCTCCCCAGCCGTATCCCGAATACAGTTAAAATCAAACCAAGATTACCTATCTAAGATCTATCTATCTAGATAAGATCTTTCGCAAACAAATTCAAATCAAACAGTATGATCTGTGAGGCTATTGATATACAAAAATATAGATAATAAACATAGATCATAGTGAAGTAAATAAAATCCTATACCCACCACTCTATAGGTCAGCTCATTCCGCAAGGGTCCAGGGCATTATGTGAGGCAATCAAGAAATCGTTGGAGGTAGTTTGATTATTACATAATTAAATTTGTCAACTGACAGAAGGATGCCACCTTAGCCTACCCGTGACTGCGGACCACTGTGAAGTGATCGAAATGTCGAGTTTCCAAACATGTATAGAAATCCATACATTTTATCCGGTTAAGAAGATTTTTTTTTCCTTAATGTACATATTTAGGACATTTTTTTAGCTGGCACTGTATCACTGTGTTGAGTGGCGGCGTTGAGTTCCGCCACTCAACACGCAATGCCTCAAATTTGGCGGAACGAAAGTGGAACGGAGTGTCTTTACACTAGGTTCCCGGGTTCCCTCTGCCTACCCTGAATCGTGCGGGATACAGCGTGAAGCTGAGTGAGTGCACTGTATCATGCACATGGCAGGCAACTTTGACACGTAGTATAAAGACACCCGATTCTTGCTAAGACACTTTTTCCACTTTGCACCAAATAATATTGCGTGTTAAGTGGCGGAACCTAACGCCGCGCTTTGGCTTGTTACCAGAGCGAATCTCCAACTTTTCGCATTTACAATCACATGTTTCCGCCCATGCGTCACAACACTCATAGGTACGTACAACTTCATAACTTCGTAAACTCACATGACAGGTAAAAATATAACATTGTTATAAAATAAGAAATAATCTGGTTACACAAAAATGAACACAAAAACGGAACACAACGGATATTGAATAGAGCGCTGTCAACCGTCCCGTCACCTGTCAAATTGTTCTATACCCACATGTACTGTACGCTCGACGAGTTGTGGCCGCTCTGAACTTACGTTTTCTTAAATCAAATATATGAAATGTTTTAAAATTAAACATGACGCAGCCATTTACGTCTTAAAGAAGTGAATGTTTAATATTTTCAAATTAAATATGTTCATATCTTTGCTCTGGTAACAAGGCATCGCGCGGCGTTTAATTCCGACACGCCACGAAAAGTGAGGAACGGAACAGAGTGTCCTAACACTAAGTTTTTAAGTTCAGTTTGCCGTATCCCGCATATGGTCAAGTATCGCGTGAAGCTGAATAGACAGAGAGAGCATTTACACATAACTTCAGCGGCCACAACTAGTAAACCGTACTACAACGTGTGTAGGTATAACAAACGCGAAATTCCGACCTGAAAATTGGCCAAGATCAGTAAAGTGCGTTGTAAATAAAATATAAGCTTTACTGAAATAAAATTAGTTTTCAATGTATAATTTTGCTTATAGAATTTGGTGGAATTTGAGTTTTTGCCTAATGTATGTGAGAAGATAATCGAGTTTGCGTCAAGTAAAGGGCTCTCCCTTTACTTGACGCGAACCTAGTGTTAAGATATTTTTATTTCCGTTGCCCACTTTTCACCGAATTTTAGGCATTGTGTGTTGAGTGGCGGAATTCAACGCCGCGCTTTGATTTGTCACCAGAACGAAGGTATGTAAATATTAAACTTTATTATCTTCGTACAGAGATCGAACCCACAACCGCTCGCAATGTCACAATCAGTGGCAAGTAAACATCATGAATAACATATATTTTTAGACAATTTGCCTTTATATAAAAATCAACTCAACATTTTACTCCGCATATGTCATAGTAGGCCAAGGGAGCTTGGGAACCGGTTGTTAAGACATTTCCTTACGTACTCCACTTTCCGGCCTTTACCTTGTTACCAGAGAAATGAAATTAAAATATATCTATATATATATATATATATATATATATATATATATATATATATACATATATATATATATATATATATATATATATATATATATATATATATATATATATATATATATATATATATATATATATATATATATATATATATATATATATATATATATATATATATATATATATTTTTATATTTTTAAGGAGAATATTTGTAACGACCATTATTTTTTTTAAGAAAAATGGAAAAATATTTTTTGGCTATGTCCAATTTGTTTAGCTTCCAGCCATATCTTGCACGTGGCAGGGTAGATAGAAGGGAACTTTATAACGTAGTGTTAACTTTTCGATCAATTTTCGAAATATTGTAAAACTCACGCCGCAAGTGACTTCGTGTCCATTTAAAAAATTAATCCATCAAATATCTAATTCCCCGAGTGAGAATCAAAACCACAACCGACGTTATAGTGACGCACTGAGGCCGCGACGGCCTTAATTATTTATTGATTATGATTACTATTTTATAATTGAGACCTGTCGCGGCGCAGTGGCACAGGCGTGTGACTGTGCATGCGATAGGTTGTCCGTTCCATTCCCACACTCAAGGAAATACAATATTTAATATTTTCAAATTAAATATTTTATTTTTTTTTTCAGCTTCACGCTGTATCCCGCACTAGGCAGGGTAGGCAGAGGGAAAGGAAGTGAAACCTAGTGTTATGACACTCCGTTTTACTTCCGTTCTCCACTTTCCGCCGAATTTGAGGCATTGCGTGTTGAGTGGCGGAACTCAACGCCGCGCTTTTGCCTTATTACCAGAGCGAAGAAATGAAACATTAAATATTCAAATTGAAAATATTAAATATTCCATTTCCTCGACTGGGGATCGAACCCAGAACCTGTCGGTTACAGTCACACTCTTGTGCCGCTGCGCCACGACAGGCCTCAAATATATATAAATATTTTATGTTTATGTTTTTTCGCTTTGGCAACAAGGCGAAGCGCTCCGTGGAGTTCCTCCACTCTACACGCAATACTTCAATAACGGTAGTTGCCCTGCCGCTGCCGCTGCGCTACTAACTTAACAGTTAGTGGCGCAGCGGCAGGGCTGACTGTAAATGCGACGGTTGTGGATAAGTTACCAATTCAGACTGAGTTTCCATTATTTTACTTAGGCTACGTTGTACAATAAATAAAAAAAACAATAAATATATATATAAGTCGAACGAAAAAATATAAATATAACATTTCCCCAAGTGGAATTCGAATCTAAAACCACCGCTTTTATTATTGTAAAATGAACGCTGCACTGTTTCACTGTGCAACTACTGTGCATTTTGGCTAGCTTTCATATCACTACAAAGAAGAAATATAAATTAAAAGAAAAAAAAACTGAAATAAAACATAACGCGTACCGTAAATCTATAATGTAGAAAGTGTTCAAGCGATTCACAGAAAAAAGGTCAAGACTGTAGAACAAAAGGTTTTAGGGCGGTGAGCGTGAAGCGAGTGATTTGTGTACCTTGAGACCTTTATATGTATTACAAGTTCAGTTTGGTGAAATTCAAGCTTTTGATACGACTTTAAAAAAGGGGACAGTAGGCGTGTGTTTCGATTCCCATGCGAAGGATTATTATATATTTTCATTTTTACGTAATGGGATAATAGGGAGAGCAAGCCGTTGAGCTCTGCCATTCCACACGCAATGCCAAATTCAAATTTCGGAGGAAACCGGAAAACGGAAGTTTTAATGGGTACAGGACTTAAAAGAATGATAAGTCCATGAGCACTACCATTCAAAATTTATTCTGCCTACTCTGTCGTGTGGGGGTTACAGTGTATAGCTAAAAAAATAATGAAAATACCCTAATGCGATGGAAAGTGGAGAGTCTCGACACTAGTTTCTCACTGTCAACCTCGTAAAACATGCAACTTGACGCTGATCTTATAAAAATCTAATTGAATCATATCCGCTGCATTCATTTACTTAGTACTCCTACATATAACAGAGTCACCAAAGGAACATGGAAACCTATTGTAAAGACACTCGATTTCTATTTAGACATTTCCGTTCCCCACTTCCTGCTTCTACAATTAGTTATTATTACTTTATACTAAAGTAAAACTATTGAAGACTGTTGAGGTGCAGGGGCACCAGCATGTGACTGTACACTTTTATTTCTTCGCTCTGGGAACAAGGCAATGCGCGGCGTTAAGCTCTGCCACTCAACATGCAATGCCAAAGAAAGTGGGGATCGTAACAGACTGTATAAACACAAGGTTCCCAAGATCCTTCTGCCTACCTTGCCATGTTCGTCTGCCCGGTATAATTGTCACCAGGGCATCTGACCACGCGCGCAACAAGTTAGTGTTTTCATCGGCCCAAGACGAAGGGCTGCCTGGTGGACCTAGCGCAGTTCGGAGCGACCGTTAGTGGCGGCCTAAGAACTGATTGGCTGCTACAGCTCGGGTACATGTCTGCTTAGCATGAGAGACGGGAGCTAGACCCGTATCCAAAGTAGCCGCTTGTAGGTCTAGGCTAGACCGCGTGATGCGTGTCGGGAAGTGAGTGTGCCTTACAACTCCGGTACCAACTGGAAATTGGGAGTCGGCTTCTCTGGCGACCTTAGCGAGGTCAGTCGCGAGCATGTTGGACTGCATGCGGGAGGTGAGCGTGCCTACAGCTCTGGCGCCTATCTGGAAACAGAGGTAGCGTGATTGAAGACCGTCTTCCTTCAGGTGGGCGGTCGGAGGCTGCGTGGGGCTACTTACCCTCTAAGTACTACCACGCAAGTGGTAGGACCCAGACCTGTTTGGTCCCTGCCACGAAGTGAAGTAACACTTTATGCTATTTATTACTTTTTGAAGTAAACAAATCAATAAAATAAATTTTAAGCGATGTGTTCTCCAAAAATAAATAACAATGGGAGGAAAAGAATATTATTTAGTACAGTGTAGCGTACCGCGGCAGATTTAAAAAAAAAAACAACGCAATTTTAGACAGTTGACGGTTACTATACGCATCAAATTGTACAGAGAAATGATAATGTCTATACTATTACCTAATATAATAAAGAAAATTAGGCCTAACGTGGCCCAGGGGCACAAGTGTGCGGTTGTTAACGCGACAGGGTGTCGATGCGGTCCAACGTCGAGGTTATGCAATATTAAATTTCTTCACTCTGATCTGATCTGAACAAGGCAAAGTGCTGCGTTGAGTTCTGTCATTCTACATGCAATGTCAAAATTCGAAAAAAAAATCATATAAACACAACGGATTGTCTTAACACTAGGTTCCCAAGTTCCCTCTACTTACCCTATGTGTGGTATATAACGTGAAGCGCCAAAAACAATGTGTTAGATAGAATGTGCGAGTCTATAAAATTACTGGATCGAAATAAAAAAAAATGTTTTGGACAGTGTCATAGACATGTCCAATAAATACTATAAGAATAATAATTAATATTATATGAAAAAAAATGTTAATTTGAATATTTTATTAAAATTATCTATTTTAATTGTTTAATGCCGCGCTCTGCCATTAACATTTTATTTTAAACATTAAATATTTAAATTGATAATACGAATATTTTAGCTCCTCGAGTGGGTATTGAACCCACAACCTGTCGTTCACAGTCACACGCATGTTCCGCTGCGCCATGACAGGTCTTATTACTTTATGTAATAAATAATTTTTCTTGATAAAATAAAATAAATTTAAGTTTCTGATATAAATAGTCTGTTGACTACAAACGTTACGTTACTCCTCTGGATCCCCACAGACGCTAACTCGCGTTTATGACAGGCGTAAAGCTAAAGAACGTTATGACGAAGTAAATATAATACAATGTATAGTGTTTATAAAGTAAAATAAAGATGCCATCGTTGCGCAGCGGCACAGAGTTTGACTTTATAGCCGACGATTCTGGGGTGGGGTCAATTCCCATTTGAGGGGGCTGAATTATTGCTATTTTATTTTCTAATCGTATCTAACAGATTTTATACAGTCGTTCTTGAGATAAGCGTATTTAACCAAATAAATCCTTGAAAAATTGTAACTGAAATATTTCATTTTTTCAATTTAAATATTTAATGTTTTCATTTCTTTGCTCTGGTACAAGGCAAAACGCGGCGATGAGTTCCGCCACTCAACACGCTATGCTTCAAATTCGGCGGAAAGTAGGGAACGGAAGTGGAACGGAGTGTCTTAACTAGGTTCCCAAGTTCCCTCTGCCTACCCTGCCATGTGCGGGATACAGCGTGAAGCTGAGTAAATCCTTTAAATTTATCATATAAGTAAAGACATAAGTACACGGTATGTACGTCTCAGTAAGATATATACAAAAAAAATCAACTATAAAATTTGCATTTACGAAGCAAATGAAAACAAATGCTAAGGAAATATGAAATATATGTATGCATCATCTACATAATAAAGTTATTTACATAATGCTAAATCTTCTTACATACTCGCATGTATATATATAGTCCTATGTACGTAGATACAACAATTTATACTGTTCGAGATACAGAAAAAATACTGTTTATTTACTTATTGCCTAGCCTAGCCTCTTGGAATCCGTCCAAGAGGCGCGAGTTCAAATCCTAGAAAGTTCATTTTTTTTTATTTTCAACATAAGTTTGTATGTTTCTTTTCGAAGTTTGGATAAATATTTTAAAAATAGTAAAAATACATTTTTTTTTGATTCACACTGTAACCTACACAAAGCAGAAGTAAGAAAAATAGGTGTTTCTCAAAAATATTTAAGTTTAGTGGATTTTTGAGACCTGTCGTGTATCGTGTGAGAAAATAAAAACTATAGGTACTTATAATAAAGCTGGAACCAATCACTGTCCATGAAAGATATATGTTTTTTTAATATAATATGCCCCAAAACAGTGATTTTTTTTACTGTTTGTCTGTTTGTCAGCGCGTTTGTTCGCGCTATCTCGGATACGGTTAAGATTTAAATATAATTTTCACTATTAAATTTGGCAATCTTCTTTCAACACTTAGTGTTTGTTTTATTTAAATAGGTTATAAAATCTATTCTATTTAAAATATTGAGTTCGATAAAATTGCTTTATTTTTTACTTTCACGCTGTATCCCGCACGAGGCAGGGTAGGCAGTATTGCGTGTTGAGTGGCGGAACTCAACGCCGCGCTTTGCTTTATTAACAGAGCGAAGAAATGAAACATTAAATATTTAAATTGAAAATATTAAATATTTCATGTCGTCGACTGGGGATCGAACCCAGATCCTGTCGGTCACAGTCACACGTTGACCGACAGGATCTGGGATATTGTCTTAAAAGTGATAACGTTCTAATTAGAACAAGAAAGTAGTTGAGATAAGTAAATATAGCTATGTAAGTTAAGTGGATAAATTTTATTTAATTATATTTAAATTTCTACTAAAATAATAGTTAGGGTTGATGTGGCGCAGGGGCGTACAGTTAGCGTGCGACTGTGAAATTGGTGGTCGGTTCGATTCCCCCCTTGAAGTAATGAAATATTTAATATTTTCAATTTCTCACTCTGACTTCGAAGCACAAAGGCGGCGTTTAGTTCCGTCACTTACCATACAACGCATCAAGAATTTGGGGGTCAAATTGGGAACGTCTTGAAATTGGACTACCAGGTTCCTTCCCAGATACGTTGCGAAGCTGAATAGATGTGTGTCGTGAATAGATAATTGTTGTTAATATAAGAGTCCCGTTTTACGCCGAAAATGATTAAATTGACTGTATAGTGTATATTTCAATTGGTACCACGAAACGTGCAAAGAATGTGTAATATTCTATATGTTAGAAAAAATATATTAAGAAGATATCTATTTTGTAGGTATCAAACTTATATATTAAGATATTTGTGGCTTGTGGAAACGCAACAAGCTTATTTATGACTGTTAATAAATCGCGAGTTCGATCTCCAAAGTCAAAGAAAAAAAATATTTATTATTTCAATTCGTTCTGGTAACAAGGCAAAGCTCAGCGTTGAGTTCCGCCGCTCAATGTCTAATAAAATGACTCAAATTCGGCGGAAATCTCTGCTTTCTCTGCCATTTGACTTCGTTCCCAACGCGCTGCTCAGTTTAGTTTAAATATTAGTTACCTACAAATTTACCACTTAGCTTGTTAGCTAAGCTAAGCTAAGCTAAGCTGTGAATGTAGTCAGACAGACAGATTTTTTTATAATTTGAACAGATTATAATCATTTTTGAGCTTCATATTCGCTGTATCTCATATACGGCAGGATAGGTAGAAGGAACTTCAAAACCCAGTGTTAAAACATTAAAATATTTCCGGTTCCAACAATGTGCGTATGCGTGTTGATTGGCGAAACTCAACGCCGCGCTTTATTTTGCGATTCATCCCCGAGTATAAATTGAACCCACAATACCTTTTATTACAGTCGAGGGCCTCATATCTATATAAAACTACATACATATTTTTCATAGTTAGTTTATTTGCTCCACATTTATGTTATTAGATAAATTGTTGGGACGATGCGAATTTATTTTGTCTTTTTCATCACATTTGTCCTAACGAAATCACTGTGTGAAAAAGCTTATTTTATCTTGCTTCTTATGAAATAACAAGAAAAGAGAAAAAAATGTATCATTTTGGCATACATTTTTTCCAAGATTTTTTATGAAGATTGTATAATTTGTGTAAAGTTTGACGCATGTTTCTGTTTGGCTATAAGTTAGATTCTAAATCAGGTGAAAAATATTTTTATTCGTTCGCTATCACAAACACACACTCTACACACTATAGCGTAATATTAAGTCCTTCAACACACAAAATGAAAATTAGAGGTAAATTGCGATATATTACGTAGTACTCAGGAAGACAGAGGGAATCTAATATCTATTTAATTTTATAAACGTATATGTATATATATATATATAACGTATATGTATATATTTGTACGCAATATGTTAAATAAATACAAAGAAAGATGTAGAATTTCGCTACTCAATACACATGGCTTCAAGAAATTGGGAAAAGAAAGCTAAAAAATTGTTTCCTCAGGTCAATAAAGTCTTTCACTTAAAATATAATCATACTTATAGAAATATTGATTACAAATCACAAAATCTAGCACAATAGTACACTATAGTAGAAGAATATTTCTTGTATAAAAGCGTGTTTACTTCCTTCTGGCCTCCGGCGCCAGTGTTTGTTCAGGACATGCCAATATTTGTTGCTTCACACTGACTATACGCGAGCTGTTTTATTGTGAATAGCTCCTTTGAATGCTACAATCTAGGTTGCATTTTTGATTAAGTGCAAAAGATATGAGTTCAAATTGAATTTGGGACATTTTATAATGATTATGATAAAATAGTTCCCCTCCCGAGCTTTGGAAATGCTCCAAAGAGTAAATTATTATTTTTAAAAATTCATGCAAGCATTATATGAATACGTAACGTTGTACGTTATGCTGTATTATGTGACGAACCTAATTTTTTATTTAAAAAATGCTATATGGGAAAAAATATGAAGCGTGCTTAAAAAAGATTGAACGTGTTTAAAAAAAACGTGAAAAAGTGTTTAAAACACGTATAGGTAAGTGGTAAGTTTTAAAAATTCATGCAAGCATTATATGAATACGTAACGTTGTACGTTATGCTGTATTATGTGACGAACCTAATTTTTTATTTAAAAAATGCTATATGGGAAACAATATGAAGCGTGCTTAAAAAAGATTGAACTTGTTTAAAAAAACGTGAAAAAGTGTTTAAAACACGTATAGGTAAGTGGTAACATGAAGCGTGTTAAAAAAACATCAATCGAGATATATCAGCTAATCTACACAAACTTGTTAAGTCAACAACGAACGGTGTGAGCATCCAAAGGAATTCTCCCCGCCGTATAAAACAAGGGTTGCGTGTCGAATTATAAGTGAATTTCTCCTCAACGTGCCCTCGCATCCGATATCGACGGAATCCGAGGCGTTTCGAAAAGCCAGTAGGGCTATTAAGGTCAAAAACAAGTTAAAAGAAGGGTAACTTTAATGTCTATACGTAATATGGTAGTATGTACGGAACGTGGTTTTGAATATTGTGATGATCTCTTTTTTAGAGTGGTCTGTAGTGGCGCAAAGATACAAGCGTGCGATTGTAAGCACTACTGGTTGTGAGTTCGATTCCTACTCGAGGAAATGACACTTTTAATATTTTCTTTTATCTCGTTCTTTAACGAGACAAAGCACAGAGTTGAGTTCCGCCATTCAACTCGCAATATCTCGATTTAGCGAGACGTGGGCAACGAAACTATCATAATGGGTCCTACCTACCCTTCTATGTGCGGGATGCAGCGTGAAGCTAAAGAAAGAAAAAAATAATAATAAAAGAAAGAAAGAATAAAATTTGCTTAATCAAACACGCTTATCTCAAAAACTTGAAGTCACGGATTCGAATTCGAGACTATATATTTAAAGTCCATTTATCGAGGAAGGCTTCTATAGCCTTTTTCAATAAATGGGTTCACGTGGGAGGGTAGGCAGAGGGAACTTGGGAACCTAGTGTTACGATACCCCGTTTCACTTCCGGGAAATGGGCTATATACTCGTATATTAAACAATCCTTAAGTATTTCCTTTTCACGGGCAAAGCCTTATTATAAAAGTTAGTTTGTACTACTAGAAAAAGTAAACCACTAATTGATATATTTCTTAAATCACTGTTTCACAAAATTAATATCTTCTCAGTATACAGATAGTAATTTTTTAAAGCAATTTAATTCTATTCTATTCAAGAGGCTTCAATAATTCATGCCGCTTCAGTTTCAAAAGGGCCCGAGCCATTTATCTTACGTTCAGATAGAAGATACGTATAGTATTTATAGTGATTTCATTTAATCCTTTTTGTCTTTTACAGAAATCGTGGTAAAGTAGGAAAAGGACCGTGCGTACAACGGCTCTGGGTTCTATTCCTGCTTGTGGATATTTAAAAAAAAAACTTTCATCGTTTTCTTTCTTGAGCTATCAGTACGTAATTTCTTCATAAATATTAATAAAAGTGAGACTAAGTGAAGTTCTCTCATATTGTCACCAGAACGAAGGTATGTAAATATTAAACTTTATTATCTTCGTACAGAGATCGAACCCACAACCGCTCGCAATGTCACAATCAGTGGCAGGTAAACATCATGAATAACATATATGTTTAGACAATTTGCCTTTATATAAAAATCAACTCAACATTTTACTCCGCATATGTCATAGTAGGCCAAGGGAGCTTGGGAACCGGTTGTTAAGACATTTCCTTACGTACTCCACTTTCCGGCCTTTACCTTGTTACCAGAGAAATGAATTTATATATATCTATATATATATATATATATATATATATATATATATATATATATATATATATATATATATATATATATAATATATATATATATATATATACATATATATATATATATATATATATATATATATATATATATATAATATATATATATATATATATATATATATATATATATATATATATATATATATATATATATATATATATATATATATATATATATATATATATATATATATATATATATATATATATATATATATATATATATATTTAAGGAGAATATTTGTGACGACCATAATTTTTTTTAAGAAAAATGGAAAAATATTTTTTGGCTATGTCCAATTTACTAAACTTCCAGCCATGTCTTGCACGTGGCAGGGTAGACAGAGGGAACTTTATAACGTAGTGTTAACTTTTCGATCAATTTTCGAAATATTATAACACTCACGCCGCAAGTGACTTCGTGTCCATATAAAAAATTAATCCATCAAATATCTAATTCCCCGAGTGAGAATCAAAACCACAACCGACGTTATAGTGACACGCTGAGGCCGCGACGGCCTCAATTATTTATCGATTATGATTACTATTTTATAATTGAGACCTGTCGCGGCGCAGTGGCACAGGCGTGTGACTGTGCATGCGACAGGTTGTCCGCTCCATTCCCACACTCAAGGAAATACAATATTTAATATTTTCAATTTAAATATTTTATTTTTTTTTTCAGCTTCACGCTGTATCCCGCACTAGGCAGGGTAGGCAGAGGGAAAGGAAGTGAAACCTAGTGTTATGACACTCCGTTTTACTTCCGTTCTCCACTTTCCGCCGAATTTGAGGCATTGCGTGTTGAGTGGCGGAACTCAACGCCGCGCTTTTGCCTTATTACCAGAGCGAAGAAATGAAACATTAAATATTCAAATTGAAAATATTAAATATTCCATTTCCTCGACCGGGGATCGAACCCAGAACCTGTCGGTTACAGTCACACTCTTGTGCCGCTGCGCCACGACAGGCCTCAAATATATATACATATTTTATGTTTATGTTTTTTCGCTTTGGCAACAAGGCGAAGCGCTCCGTGGAGTTCCTCCACTCTACACGCAATACTTCAATAACGGTAGTTGCCCTGCCGCTGCCACTGCGCTACTAACTTAACAGTTAGTGGCGCAGCGGCAGGGCTGACTGTAAATGCGACGGTCGTGGATAAGTTACCAATTCAGACTGAGTTTCCATTATTTTACTTAGGCTACGTTGTACAATAAATGAAAAAATGAATAAATATTTATATAACTCGAACGAAAAAATATAAATATAACATTTCCCCAAGTGGAATCCGAATCCAAAACCACCGCTTTTACTATTGTAAAATAAACACTGCACTGTTTCACTGCGCAACTACTGTGCATTTTGGCTAGCTTTTATATCATTACAAAGAAGAAATATAAATTAAAAGAAAAAAAAACCTGAAATAAAACATAACGCGTACCGTAAATCTATAATGTAGAAAGTGTTCAAGCGATTCACAGAAAAAAGGTCAAGACTGTAGAACAAAAGGTTTTAGGGCGGTGAGCGTGAAGCGGGTGATTTGTGTACCTTGAGACCTTTATATGTATTACAAGTTCAGTTTGGTGAAATTCAAGCTTTTGATACGACTTTAAAAAAGGGGGGGTGTAGGGGTGTGTTTCGATTCCCATGCGAAGTATTATTATATATTTTCATTTTTACATAATGGGATAATAGGGAGAGCAAGTCGTTGAGCTCTGCCATTCCACACGCAATGCCAAATTCAAATTTCGGAGGAAACCGGAAAACGGAAGTTTTAATGGGTACAGGACTTAAAAGAATGATAAGTCCATGAGCACTACCATTCAAAATTTATTCTGCCTACTCTGTCGTGTGGGGGTTACAGTGTATAGCTAAAAAAATAATGAAAACACCCTAATACGATGGAAAGTGGAGAGTCTCGACACTAGTTTCTCACTGTCAACCTCGTAATACATGCAACTTGACGCTGATTTTATAATATTCTAATTGAATCATATCCGCTGCATTCATTTACTTAGTACTCCTACATATAACAGAGTCACCAAAGGAACATGGAAACCTATTGTAAAGACACTCGATTTCTATTTAGACATTTCCGTTCCCCACTTCCTGCTTCTACAATTAGTTATTATTACTTTATACTAAAGTAAAACTATTGAAGACTGTTGAGGTGCAGGGGCACCAGCATGTGACTGTACGCTTTTATTTCTTCGCTCTGGGAACAAGGCAATGCGCGGCGTTAAGCTCTGCCACTCAACATGCAATGCCAAAGAAAGTGGGGATCGTAACAGACTGTATAAACACAAGGTTCCCAAGTTCCTTCTGCCTACCTTGCCATGTTCGTCTGCCCGGTATAATTGTCACCAGGGCATCTGACCTCGCGCGCAACAAGTTAGTGTTTTCATCGGCCCAAGACGAAGGGCTGCCTGGTGGACCTAGCGCAGTTCGGAGCGACCGTTAGTGGCGGCCTAAGAACTGATTGGCTGCTACAGCTCGGGTACATGCCTGCTTAGCATTAGAGACGGGAGCTAGACCCGTATCCAAAGTAGCCGCTTGTAGGTCTAGGCTAGACCGCGTGATGCGTGTCGGGAAGTGAGTGTGCCTTACAACTCCGGTACCAACTGGAAATTGGGAGTCGGCTTCTCTGGCGACCTTAGCGAGGTCAGTCGCGAGCATGTTGGACTGCATGCGGGAGGTGAGCGTGCCTACAGCTCTGGCGCCTATCTGGAAACAGAGTTAGCGTGATTGAAGACCGTCTTCCTTCGGGTGGGCGGTCGGAGGTTGTGTGGGGCTACTTACCCTCTAAGTACTGCCACGCAAGTGGTAGGAGCCAGACCTGTCTGGTCCCTGCCACGAAGTGAAGTAACACTTTATGCTATTTATTACTTTTTGAAGTAAACAAATCAATAAAATAAATTTTAAGCAATGTGTTCTCCAAAAATAAATAACAATGGGAGGAAAAGAATATTATTTAGTACAGTGTATCGTACCGCGGCAGATTTAAAAAAAAAACAACGCAATTTTAGACAGTTGACGGTTACTATACGCATCAAATTGTACAGAGAAATGATAATGTCTATACTATTACCTAATATAATAAAGAAAATTAGGCCTAACGTGGCCCAGGGGCACAAGTGTGCGGTTGTTAAAGCGACAGGTTGTCGATGCGGTCCCACGTCGAGGTTATGCAATATTTAATTTCTTCACTCTGATCTGATCTGAACAAGGCAAAGTGCTGCGTTGAGTTCTGTCATTCAACATGCAATGTCAAAATTCGAAAAATAAATAATAGAAACACAACGGATTGTCTTAACACTAGGTTCCCAAGTTCCCTCTACTTACCCTATGTGTGGAATATAACATGAAGCGCCAAAAACAATGTGTTAGATAGAATGTGCGAGTCTATAAAATTACTGGATCGAAATAAAAAAAAATGTTTTGGAGAGTGTCATAGACATGTCCAATAATACTATAAGAATAATAATTAATATTATATGAAAAAAAATGTTAATTTGAATATTTTATTAAAATTATCTATTTTAATTGTTTAACGCCGCGCTCTGCCATTAAAATTTTATTTTAAACATTAAATATTTAAATTGATAATACGTAATATTTTAGCTCCTCGAGTGGGTATTGAACCCACAACCTGTCGTTCACAGTCACACGCATGTTCCGCTGCGCCATGACAGGCCTTATTACTTTATTTAATAAATATTTTTTCTTGATAAAATAAAATAAATTTAAGTTTCTGATATAAATAGTCTGTTGACTACAAACGTTACGTTACTGCTCTGGATCCCCACAGACGCTAACTCGCGTTTATGACAGGCGTAAAGCTAAAGAACGTTATGACGAAGTAAATACAATACAATGTATAGTGTTTATAAAGTAAAATAAAGATGCCATCGTTGCGCAGCGGCACAGAGTTTGACTTTATAGCCGACGATTCTGGGGTGGGGTCAATTCCCATTTGGGGGGGCTGAATTATTGCTATTTTATTTCCTAATCGTATCTAACAGATTTTATACAGTCGTTCTTGAGATAAGCGTATTTAACCAAATAAATCCTTTAAAATTGTAACTGAAATATTTCATTTTTTCCATTTAAATATTTAATGTTTTCATTTCTTTGCTCTGGTACAAGGCAAAATGCGGCGTTGAGTTCCGCCACTCAACACGCTGTGCCTCAAATTCGGCCGAAAGTAGGGAACGGAAGTGGAACGGAGTGTCTTAATTAGGTTCCCAAGTTCCCTCCGCCTACCCTGCCATGTGCGGGATACAGCGTGAAGCTGAGTAAATCCTTTAAATTTATCATATAAGTAAAGACATAAGTACACGGTATGTACGTCTCAGTAAGATATATACAAAAAAAATCAACTATAAAATTTGCATTTACGAAGCAAATGAAAACAAATGCTAAGGAAATATGAAATAGAATATATGTATGCATCATCTACATAATAAAGTTATTTACATAATGCTAAATCTTCTTACATACTCGCATGTATATATATAGTCCTATGTACGTAGATACAACAATTTATACTGTTCGAGATACAGAAAAAATACTGTTTATTTACTTATTGCCTAGCCTAGCCTCTTGGAATCCGTCCAAGAGGCGCGAGTTCAAATCCTAGAAAGTTCATTTTTTTATGTTTTCAACATAGGTATGTATGTTTCTTTTCGAAGTTTGGATAAATATTTTAAAAAATAGTAAATTTTTTTTTCTCGTTCTTCACACTGTAACCTACACAAAGCAGAAGTAAGAAAAATAGGTGTTTCTCAAAAATATTTAAGTTTAGTGGATTTTTGAGACCTGTCGTGTATCGTGTGAGAAAATAAAAACTATAGGTACTTACAATAAAGCTGGAACCAATCACTGTCCATGAAAGATATATGTTTTTTTTAAAATAATATGCCCCAAAACAGTGATTTTTTTCACTGTTTGTCTGTTTGTCAGCGCGTTTGTTCGCGCTATCTCGGATACGGCTAAGACTTAAATATAATTTTCACTATTAAATTTGGCAATCTTCTTTCAACACTTAGTGTTTGTTTTATTTAAATAGGTTATAAAATCTATTCTATTTAAAATATTAAGTTCGATAAAATTGCTTTTTTTTTACTTTCACGCTGTATCCCGCACGAGGCAGGGTAGGCAGTATTGCGTGTTGAGTGGCGGAACTCAACACCGCGCTTTGCTTTGTTACCAGAGCGAAGAAATGAAACATTAAATATTTAAATTGAAAATATTAAATATTTCATGTCCTCGACTGGGGATCGAACCCAGATCCTGTCGGTCACAGTCACACGTTGACCGACAGGATCTGGGATATTGTCTTAAAAGTGATAACGTTCTAATTATAACAAGAAAGTAGTTGAGATAAGTAAATATAGCTATGTAAGTTAAGTGGATAAATTTTATTTAAATATATTTAAAATTTCTACTAAAATAATAGTTAGGGTTGATGTGGCGCAGGGGCGTACAGTTAGCGTGCGACTGTGAAATTGGTGGTTGTGGGTTCGATTCCCCCCTCGAAGTAACGAAATATTTAATATTTTCAATTTCTCACTCTGGCTTCGAAGCACAAAGGCGGCGTTTAGTTCCGTCATTTACTATACAACGCATCAAGAATTTGGGGTCAAATTGGGAACGTCTTGAAACTGGACTTCCAGGTTCCTTCCCAGATACGTTGCGAAGCTGAATAGATGTGTGTCGTGAATAGATAATTGTTGTTAATATAAGAATCCCGTTTTACGCCGAAAATGATTAAATTGACTGTATAGTGTATATTTCAGTTGGTACCACGAAACGTGCAAAGAATGTGTAATATTCTATATGTTAGAAAAAATATATTAAGAAGATATCTATTTTGTAGGTATCAAACTTATATATGAGATATTTGTGGCTTATGGAAACGCAAAGGCACAAGCTTATTTATGACTGTTAATAAATCGCGAGTTCAATCTCCAGTCAAAGAAAAAAAATATTTATTATTTCAATTCGTTCTGGTAACAAGGCAAAGCTCAGCGTTGAGTTCCGCCGCTCAATGTCTAATAAAATGACTCAAATTCGGCGGAAATCTCGGCTTTCTCTGCCATTTGACTTTGTTCCCAACGCGCTGCTCAGTTTAGTTTAAATATTAGTTACCTACAAATTTACCACTTAGCTTGTAAGCTAAGCTAAGCTAAGCTAAGCTCTGAGTGTAGACAGACAAACAGACAGATTTCTTTATAATTTGAACAGATTATAATCATTTTTGAGCTTCATATTCGCTGTATCTCATATACGGCAGGATAGGTAGAAGGAACTTGAAAACCCAGTGTTAAAACATTAAAAGACTTCCGGTTCCAACAATGTGCGTATGCGTGTTGATTGGCGAAACTCAACGCCGCGCTTTATTTTGCGATTCATCCCCGAGTATAAATTGAACCCACAATACCTTTTATTACAGTCGAGGGTCTCATATCTATATAAAACTACATACATATTTTTCATAGTTAGTTTATTTGCTCCACATTTATGTTATTAGATAAATAGTGTTGGGACGATGCGAATTTATTTTGTCTTTTTCATCACATTTGTCCTAACGAAATCACTGTGTGAAAAAGCTTATTTTATCTTGCTTCTTATGAAATAACAAGAAAAGAGAAAAAAATGTATCGTTTTGGCACACATATTTTTCAAGATTTTTTATGAAGATTGTATAATTCGTGCAAAATTTGACGCATGTTTCTGTTTGGCTATAAGTTAGAGTCTAAATCAGGTGATAAATATTTTTATTCGTTCGCTATCACAAACACACACGCTACACGCTATAGCGTTATATTAAGTCCTTCAACACACAAAATGAAAATTAGACGTAAAATTGCGATATATTAGTAGTACTCAGGAAGACAGAGGGAATCTAATATCTATTTAATTTTATAAACGTATATGTATATATATATATAACGTATATGTATATATTTGTACGCAATATGTTAAATAAATACAAAGAAAGATGTAGAATTTCGCTACTCAATACACATGGCTTCAAGAAATTGGGAAAAGAAAGCTAAAAAATTGTTTCCTCAGGTCAATAAGTCTTTCACTTAAAATATAATCATACTTATAGAATATTGATTACAAATCACAAAATCTAGCACAATAGTACACTATAGTAGAAGAATATTTCTTGTATAAAAGCGTGTTTACTTCCTTCTGGCCTCCGGCGCCAGTGTTTGTTCAGGACATGCCAATATTTGTTGCTTCACACTTACTATACGCGAGCTGTTTTATTGTGAATAGCTCCTTTGAATGCTACAATCTAGGTTGCATTTTTGATTAAGTGCAAAAGATATGAGTTCAAATTGAATTTGGGACATTTTATAATGATAATGATAAAATAGTTCCCTTCCCGCTACGCACTCTGTTCCCCGACTTCCGCCCAGTGTTTGTAATAAAGCCGTTTTTTGTTTAACCAGAGCGAGGAATGCTCCAAAGAGTGAATTAATATTTTTAAAAATTCATGCAAGCATTATATGAATACTTAACGTTGTACGTTATGCTGTATTATGTGACGAACCTAATTTTTATTTAAAAAATGCTATATGGGAAAAAATATGAAGCGTGCTTAAAAAAGATTGAACGTGTTTAAAAAAACGTGAAAAAGTGTTTAAAACACGTATAGGTAAGTGGTAAAAACATGAAGCGTGTTAAAAAAACATCAATCGAGATATATCAGCTAATCTACACAAACTTGTTAAGTCAACAACGAACGGTGTGAGCATCCAAAGGAATTCTCCCCGCCGTATAAAACAAGGGTTGCGTGTCGAATTATAAGTGAATTTCTCCTCAACGTGCCCTCGCATCCGATATCGACGGAATCCGAGGCGTTTCGAAAAGCCAGTAGGGCTATTAAGGTCAAAAACAAGTTAAAAGAAGGGTAACTTTAATGTCTATACGTAATATGGTAGTATGTACGGAACGTGGTTTTGAATATTGTGATGATCTCTTTTTTAGAGTGGTCTGTAGTGGCGCAAAGATACAAGCGTGCGATTGTAAGCACTACTGGTTGTGAGTTCGATTCCTACTCGAGGAAATGACAATTTTAATATTTTCTTTTATCTCGTTCTTTAACGAGACATAGCACAGAGTTGAGTTCTGCCATTCAACTCGCAATATCTCGATTTAGCGAGACGTGGGCAACGAAACTATCATAATGGGACCTGCCTACCCTTCTATGTGCGGGATGCAGCGTGAAGCTAAAGAAAGAAAAAATAATTTGCTTGGCCACACACGCTTATCTCAAAAACTTGAAGTCACGGATTCGAATTCGAGACTATATATTTAAAGTCCATTTATCGAGGAAGGCTATATTCTATAGCCTTTTTCAATAAATGGGCTCACATGGTAGGGTAGGCATAGGGAACTTGGGAACCTAGTGTTACGACACCCCGTTTCACTTCCGGGAAATGGGCTATAAGTATACTCGTATATTAAACAATTCTTAAGTATTTCCTTTTCACGGGCAAAGCCTTATTATAAAAGTTAGTTTGTACTACTAGAAAAAGTAAACCAAAAATTGATATATTTCTTAAATCACTGTTTCACAAAATTAATATCTTCCCAGTGTACAGATAGTAATTTTTTAAAGCAATTTAATTCTATTCTATTCAAGAGGCCTCAATAATTCATGCCGCTTCAGTTTCAAAAGGGCCCGAGCCATTTATCTTACGTTCAGATAGAAGATACGTATAGTATTTATAGTGATTTCATTTAATCCTTTTTGTCTTTTACAGAAATCGTCGTAAAGTAGGAAAAGGACCGTGCGTACAACGGCTGTGGGTTCTATTCCTGCTTGGATATTTAAAAAAAAACTTTAATCGTTTTCTTTCTTGAGCTATCAGTACGTAATTTCTTCATAAATATTAATAAAAGTGAGACTAAGTGAAGTTCTCTCTTCTTAACAAATTACATAATAACGGGTCTACAGAAAATACAGTATAAGTAAAGTTAACAAACTAAAGTTTGCGGGCATATGAATTAATTTTGTATGAAATGAACTACAAATACTCACTCAGCTTCACGCTGTATCCCGCACATGGCAGGGTAGGCAGAGGGAACTTGCGAACCTAGTGTTAAGACAATCCGTTCCACTTCCGTTCCCCACTTTCCACCGAATTTTGAGGCATAGCGTGTTGAGTGGCGCAACTCAACGCCGCATTTTGCCTTGCACCAGAGCAAATATTTCATTTCCTCGAGTGGGTATCTAATCCATCGGTTACAGTCACATGTTTTTGCCGACACGACACGACAGGCCTCGATATAAATTTCTATTTTTTTTTCCTATTAATTTTAAGTTTTATTTTCTGTATTTGTATTGGAAGTACTTACTTTGTGCCAAAATCTCGTAACGATTGATCCATCGGAAGTACCTTACAGATTATGCGTCGAATTTCGAACAATATTAAGTAAAAACGATGCTAATATCTTTTGAATACGTTGAGTAAAAAGTACATTTTTCACTGTTCTAAGTATTTCCGTACACCTAAATATTTAATATTTAACATTAACAGCACTAACAAACGGACAAACAAACAACAAAGTGTTCCATTCTTACCTTTTGAGTCCTAAACATTAATTAAGCAGACTTACATTTACATACATTTGAGGTCTGTCGTGGCGCAGCGGCACAAGACTGTGACTGTAACCGACAGGTTCTGGGTTCGATCCCCAGTCGAGGAAATGAAACATTTAATATTTTCAATTTAAATCTTTAATGTTTCATTTCTTCGCTCTGGTAATAAGGCAAAGCGCGGCGTTGAGTTCCGCCACTCAACACGCAATGCCTCAAATACGGCGGAAAGTGGGGAACGGAAGTGGAACGGAGTGTCTTTACACTAGGTTGCCGGGTTCCCTCTGCCTACCCTGCCTCGTGCGGGGTACAGCGAGAAACTAAAAAAAAAAACTTACATTTACACATTTTAATGCAACGATATTATTTTTTCTAATTACATGAAAATAAAACCACGATACATTTATAAAAAAAAAGTCAACATAAAATTCACATTGGTAATACAAAAACGTAAGTCGTTCAAACCCTTCTGATTCTCCAGAGTGAATGAAGTGCCTTTCAATAATTTATTGATGCATCTCCAATCCAAGTGCAACGAAGTAGAAGGGGTCTGTGTATACGAGACTGAGATAAGGACCTTTTTTGTATGGAGATATCTTATGGGATATATTAGGATTTTATTGACATATTAGTTGACCCTAGTCGTGGGACACGAGAGAGTGTGTGTAAACGAAGCAGCTTATGGGTTCGATCTCTACTCGAGACAAAAAATATTTAATATTTTCATCCTCTTTGAACTAAGCAAAGCGTCGCGTTGTTTTTCACTACTAATCACATAATGCTTCCAGAATTCTTTCGTAATTGTATGCATTCTGCACACGGCTGGGTAGGCATAGGGATCTTGGGAACCTAGTGTTAAGACACTCCATTTTACTTCCGCTCCACACTTTTCCTTTTCTAATGTTGAGTGGCGGAACTCAACGCCGCGCTCTGCTTTGTAACCAGAGCGAATAAATGAAAACATTAAATATGTTCTTTGAAAGTTTTAAATATTTCATATCCTCGGGTAAGTCAACCCAAAAGCTGTCGTCACGACAGGCCTCAAAAACTGAAGTGTTATAATGCAACAATTTCAACCAGGTTCCCTAGATGGGAACTTAGCTTATTCTGCTATTTGTAGCGTACAGCATGAAACTAAAAAAATCCAAATACTTATTAGTAGATTTATTGAAAGTATGTCATATAATGACAATTCTGCAGGTATAATCGGCTATATTGAGTCGATAAGGGTGATGTAATAGCCTTCCGCAATAAACTATCGAATATAAAAAAGTTTTCTCAACTCCAATCAATAGTTTCTGAGCTAGACTCGATCAAACAAACAAACAGCAGTCATTGAACTGTAGATTCGGTTTCCGGTTGAGGTAACATTTTTATTTTCTCTGCGTAGTTAAAAATTCGATTTGGGCATTTTATAATATGTATAATATGGTTCTTGAAGGATTAAAACTGGAGTACAGAGTTGATTTGTTTTTTCTATATATTTTCTCTGCATACATTAAGGTAGATAATGTTAAATTTCCCACCCTATTATCGAGAAATTAATATATAATGCATGAATTACAGGACTTAACTCAGCCCTTTGCCATGTTACTATAGCCAGCAAAGGAAAATAATGAATTTCTCTGGAGCGGGAGACGAACCAACAATCCTTGCTTTTACAGTTAGACGTTGTGTCGCTGCGCCACGAAGGCGTTAAAGTGTACTTATATTGAAATTGAGGCCTGTCATGGCTCAGCGGCACAAGAGTGTGACTGTAACCCACAGGTTGTGGGTTCGATCCCCAGTCGAGGAAATGAAATGTTTAATATTTTCAATTTAAATATTTAATGTTTCATTTCTTCGCTCTGGTAATAAGGCAAAGCGCGGCGTTGAGTTCCGCCACTCAACACGCAATGCCTCAAATTCGGCGGAAAGTAGGAAACGGAAGTGGAACGGAGTGTAATAACACTAGGTTTCACTTCCGTTCCCTCTGCCTACCCTGCCTAGTGCGGGATACAGCGTGAAGCTGAGAGAGAATATATTGAAATTGTTTATTCCTTTCGCACCCACAGCAGGATCGGAGTTCACCATCGCCGCTATATTATACTTAGTGTACTAGAAAATGAGTTATTAATCTTTTAATGTGAAATTAAACTAAGTTTTCGCGATTTAATTAAACAATTTCTGAGCCAGAATCCAAGTTTTCTTTGTAAAAAATTCTCTATATACCTACCAGGTGTGTGAGTAATTCTTGATCTAGTTTTATATAAAAATGGTATCGACATATATGCTATGTACCTATGTATGTTCAACAAATACCTTTTTTAAAATACCTATAGTAATTTCATGTAAATATCTATAATATTTCGCCTGTCGTGGCGCAGAGGCACACGTGTGTGATTATAACCGACAGGTTCTGGGTTCGATCCCCAGTCGAGGAAATGAAATATTTAATATTTTCAATTTAAATATTTAATGTTTCATTTCTTCGCTCTGGTAATAAGGCAAAGCGCGGCTAAGGCAAAGTTGAGTACCGCCACTCAACACGCAATGCCTAAAATTCGGCGGAAAGTGGGGAACGGAAGTGGAACGAAGTGTGTTAACACTAGGTTCCCGGGTTCCCTCTGCCTACTCTGCCTCGTGCGGGATACAGCGTGAAGCTAAAAAAATATATTAAAGTAGATATTTGATCTATAAGTATACAATACTGTAGAAAAAACTTTTAGATTGTTGTAAATGTTGGAGTTAATTACCATCGCTAGTAAAAAAAATTAACTAACTGTATTTTTTTTTAGTATAGAAAAAAATGTCTATCGTGGCTAAAGAACACAACCGTTTAAATATAAACGCGACAGGTTGTGGGTTCGATTCCTATTCGAGGGAATGAAACGTTATTAATCCTTCGCTCTAGTTACGACGAAAAGCTCGGCGTTGAGTTTTTTTTTTTTTTTTTATGGAAAAGGCAAGGCAAACAAGCGTACGGGTCACCTGATGGTAAGTGATCACCGTCGCCCACGGCCCCGTGTAACACCAGGGGAGCTACAGGTGCGTTGCCGGCCTTTGAGGTGTACGTAGACGCGCTTTTTGAAGGTACCCATGTCGTATCGACCTGGAAATACTGCCGCGGGTAGGCCGTTCCAGAGATGTATGGTGCGTGGAAGGAAATTCCTACGAAACCGCACAGTAGTAGATTGCCACGTATCCAGATGTTGTGGATGGTATAGTAACTTGTGGCGGACTGTGCGGTTAGAAAATTCAAATATATAGTTACGCCACGCCACACGCAATTTCTCAAATTTGGCATAGGAAATGTCTAAATAGAAACGGATTGCCTGAGCACTGTGCTGTCCTACCATGTGCAGGATATATTGTTAAGACAAAAAAAAATCTATGAAAATAAATCATCAACTGATATTTTTTACTTTACTGTTATCATTTGCAAATGATTTAAATTGAATGATTGCAACAATGTGCTTTCATGATGGGGAGATGTTGAAAGTGTGAAAAATATTATTAATTTGAATTTTGAATTTGACTATGCCACGTGCTTTTGCATTGAAATCATTATTAATTTCTAAGAGTGGACTAAACATAGACCTTTGCTTTCGTAAAAAGTATCTGAAGTCATCGCAATGTACATATATAGTAAATACTGGTAATAAAATTATTTAATAAAAATAAACGCTCTACTTTGTTTCCCTTATCTTACGTTGTTATGTCTTCTTTTCAGTATTTTAATAATAATCACATTATTTTTCCTTATTGAAACCAGCCCAACCAAAGGAACATACTGAAATGAAACGCTATGTACATTATATCATCAAATCGTGGCATTAAGACAACTATAATTTTCAATATAGGCCCCAAATGTGCCATAAATGTTTTAATAATGAGGCCACTTGGCATAATTAATTAATTAAATATGGGGGAAAGGGGAATAGTATATGTAGAAATGGGGAAAAGGATAAGTAGACGGAACGGGGAAGGTAAACTACTTTTATGGACTGGACGGAAATATAGCATTGTGGGCTGAGGAACCGACAAATAAATATAAAAAAAACAAATATCGTATAGATATGTGTCAGGGCACATAATGTTTTAACCTCCTTTCCTTATATGATAGGGCAACAAATAATTCTTAACATCGTATTTATATAATATAATTCAAAAATTCTAAGGTGCTGACTGAGTCAGAATTTTTTTATTTAATTCATAGAAGTTTGGCCAGCATTATGGAATTTAAAGATGATATAATTATGTGAGGCCTGTCGTGACGCAGCGGCACATACGTGTGACTATAACCGATAGGTTGTGAGTTCAGTCTCCATTTGGGGAAATAAAAGATTTGATGTTTTCAAATTAAATTAATATTTTATATCTTCGCTCTAGTAATAAGGCAAAACATGCGTTGAATCCCGCCACTGAACACACAATAGCTTAAGTTCAGCGGAAAGTGGGGAACAGAACGGAATGTTTTAAGGGTAGGTTTCCGAGTTTCTTCTGCCTACCCTACCATGTGGGATACAGCGTGATGAAAAAAAAGAATATAATTATTTTTTAATGTTATCTTCTTCAATGTGAGGAAAAATAAACCTTTTTTTTTATTAACATTATATAACCATAAGTTTACAGTTCACATTATAGTACGCACGTTTTTAATTTTTTACAACGTACTATATAACAAGAATGTTCTTATATATTTTGTAAAATATATCCCTGATACAGCCATTATTAAGAAAACACTATAAAATTCTATTTATAAATACAGATAAGTAAAGGTTTAAACTTAATCTAATATATTAACTAATTCCAAATGAAAATAAACGGCTTACGTAAAATGCCCTCTGTTCTGTGTACAGTGTGTGTGACAAGTTGACGCTCAAAGGAGTTAAAGAAAGCCGCGCTGTTAAGAGGAAGTACTATATTATTTTGTAATTTAAAACCAATTTTCACTTTATGGTTGCAGTTTTTTCGGTGAATGGCGTTGTAGATTCAATTCCTACTCAGAGGATTTATTAAGTAAGAAAAAAAGTATGTGAGAAATAAAAAGGAAAGTGCATAACACGCAAATACATCAATTGAAGAACATTATCAGTACTTCAATTGATGTTTTTGATGACGGGTGAAAACTTGAAGAAGGAACTAGATAACAGGTTAACGTTCAGTATTCTTGGTAAGAAATAAACTAATTTCGTGATTTCTTCCAGCTTACCTATCAAATAAAAGAGATGCTTTCGAAGAACGGCGAAAGTTTAATAGAAAAACCACACGTTTTGCAGCAGTGGGCTGAATTCTACAAAGATATGTATGAATGTGACGACGCTTCTGCTTCAAGTAACAATGAAACGCTGAGGTCTTAATGTCGAAGTCTGAAATGTGATAAGGCAGTGGGGAGCAGATGGAATTGGAGGCTTCGGACTTGTTCTGGTTCTTGTGTAGTTTAGGTTAGAAAATGGGGAAGGATGGTGAGGTGCAGTCATGGTACATTTGTGTAAAAGCAAAGATTCATAAATAGACTGCTTAAGATATAGGGCTATCAGTTTGATTAGCTAACGCTCGCTACTAAAGTAGCGAACATTTGTTGTTAAATTATCTTTGCATCACTCAGTCTGTGTCCGGCCGGTCATGTGTGCAGCTATCGAAATATAAATTGTTTTTGAAAGCTGTCTCCAAGGAGTAAAACAAAATGATATGGGAGTAAACGTAGGTGACCTGAATATAAATTATACAGATTATGCGGTGCGCATTGCACCATTAGAATGCGAGTTGCAGCCATTGGTCCTAAAGAAAAATAAGAAAAGTGTGAAGGGTGTGTTGTATTGCAAAGGATCTGGTATGTATAAGAGATGAAGAAAGCTCGAAATGTAATTAGCGTAAGTTATAAGATATTAAAACATGTGAATGAAGTGATGATAAATGTGGGTAGGAGAATTGCACTGGTAATAGATTAGATAGTATCTGAGTTGCATTAATGTGATGTCAGCTCAGCTGCCCGTATGGGCCTTGTTTTACGGTAGCAAAATATGGATATTATAAAAGAAGAATGAAAAAAATATTACTACTGTGGAGATGTGACTTTTTTTTGGAGGATGTCAAGGTGAGAATGAAGAAGAACGCGCTTAGGTGGATAGAAAAGTCGAATTAATGACAAATAATGACAAAAATATTTATGAAGGAAACGTTAGTGGTAAGAGAGGTGGGAGGCAACTTCACGAGGGATACAACGTGTCTTAATACAAGGTACTATGTCAGAAACAGATTCTATAAATATCCTTTTAGAACTCGTCTATCCCTTAAGAGCCAGTACGAAACGTAATTACTTAGAAGAAATGTTTCGCTTACATACACACAACAGGCGTTTGTTATTTTATCCATACAGGATCTTGACTTGCTTGGCTAATTAAATAAAATTAACAATTTTCACTTCTGTATACAGGGTGACTTGATGGAGATAACTGTGGAAGATATATGTAGGATGTGTCTCTATAGAAGGAGTTAATGTTCAGGTAACCCTATTGACTGTTAAGAGCAACTGTTGAGTTTCTTGCCGGCTCTTCTCAGCAGAACTGCATTCCGAGCCGGTGGTAATTTTATGTTGTGACGATTCAAAAGTGCTTGCTAAAGCCTATTTGAATAAAGAATATTTTGAATTTGAATTTGAATTTGACTCACAAGTTGTTTTTTATTTTGTAGTGTTCTTTAAGAAATCGATTAAAATAAATAAAATCCTCAATATATGCAAAAAAATTGCTTAACAATTTTTTGCTTCACACTGTATTAAGCACATGGCGGGGAAGGCAGAGGGAACTTGGAAACCTAGTGAAATGCGTAGTAACACCCCGTTCCATTTTCAGTATTTTGCCGAATTTGAGACATTGCAAGTTCAGTAGCTGAACTCAATATCGCGTTCTCCTTGTTTCCAGAGTGAAGAATTGAAAATAGTTTTTTAAGGTTTTTTTTTTATTTTTGATGTTTGTATTTCCTCGAGTGGGGATTGAACACACAACTTGTTGATAATCTGAAATATTTGCTAAAAATGCTAAACATTTCATTTAACTTCACGCTGTATTAAGCACATGGCCGAGTTGGCTACTTTCCGCCGAATTTGAGGCATTACGTGTTGAGTGGCAGAATACAATGCTGCGTTTTTGTCTTGGAAGATATATTAGAAATAATATAATTAACGGCATTAATTAATGTACATAGAACCCAAAACGATGATTTCTTTTTTTTTTCCTTGTTTGTATTTTTGGTTTCACACAAATTCACACTACTGTAACATCTGTTCATAAATAAAAAAGTAGTATAAATGAAAACCATTTAATCCGACATAATTGGCATAGTAGGTAGTTTAAACAGGCAAAGCCGCGTGCTAGTTTTACATATTTATTACAGTTTCATACGGGAATGTTAATGAAATTCTTTGCAAAACTACAAATTTTAATAACTTTAGGCGAAAGCTGTGATTGCAGAATGTTACTTTGTTTTAATTGCAAGATACAGTTTCAGTGTTTAAGTTGTATAACAAATTTTTATTTAATGTTTCAAATATAAAACTAAAAATATTAATTGATAAAACAAATTCAGACGTAAATAAAACTTCGAATAAACGACGATTATAGATTCAAATTCCACTTGAGGGGTGAGCAACTCGACCAAGTAATTCAGATCATCAGGTCAAGTTGCCTCTGCCTAGTGTTCAGACACTCCATTCCCATTGAGGCACTAATATTCCCTACTATCCACCAAATTGTCGAGGCTTAATGCCTTGACCTTATCAGACTTTATCAGATTGAGGAAATGAAAATATCAATTATATATTTACTCCGAGTGAAAATCGGGCCTATAACCATCTTGACCGTCGCTTCATGACGATCTAGGCGTTCCGTTCTGCCACTGCCACACACGTATACAATATCTGTAAAATGGAGGGAATATGGGAAAAAGAGTGTTATAACACTATATTTTATCTGTCTATTTTGCATATGAATCATAAAACAATACAAACAAATTAACTAATAGAAAATATACCAATTCAACGAAATAACACTAAAAAGAGCGAAAAAAAATTATTACGAATTTTCATTTTAGACTACCGTTTTGAAACGTTGTCATCAAATAAAGAACAATGATTTACCACTAAATAATATACTAATTTTCAAAGACATAAGAGATGGAACTCAAAGCTTTAAATAGTTCCAAAGTTAAATGTTCAAATTATAACCACCTACGTAGTTATAAAACTAGACTGAAATTCTCGACAAATCTTTTTGTTTTTGTCTTTGTTTTCAGACATTTGACGGAGATAATGATTTTTGCTCGATAAATTTATTTCAATAAAAAATATATTCTATTTACGCTGTTTATGTATACAGAACAGAGGGAACTACCGTAATGACGATATCAGTGTTCCGCTCTACACTTACCGCTAAATGTTTGGAGTGGCGGAACTCATCGCCGTCCTTTTGCCTTGTTACCAAAGCGAAAAAATGAAAATTGTAAAAAATATATTTCTTAGAGTGGGTATCGAACACATAACTCATCTCATTTACAGTCACACGCTTGTGCCTCTAAAATTATATTAAATATCCAAAATAATATGAATGTATGATATAAACATAAAACTGGTAAAATGAATAGAGTAATCAGTCACTAGCTTCCATCCATCTACTTCTAATAATGTAATAAATCATGAAAATAAAAAAAATGTAGAGACACACTCTATCAAAAAATACCGACGTTTATGATTGTTAAAGCCGTGTTTTGCAAAGATTTTGCTTATTACGATGTCACTCACTTTACACGTCTTGTGTTGGATTTAGAGAAAAAGAATATTGAGGCTGTCATAGCGCAGTGGAACAGAATATGGTTATAAGCGATGATTGTGGATTCGATGTCCTTTTGAGGGTAAGAATGATTTTTAATTCTTTACTCTGGTAACAAGAAATAGCATAGAAATTCCCACTGAAAGGGTTTGACACGACATATCAATAATTTGGGTATTTGGGTATATATATATAATTCTAAATTCTAAATTCTATATTCTGCTGTAAAATATGACTAATGAATGCTACGAAAAACGTATACGTAACGTAAACGTATATAAAAGTTATCAACATAATAAGTAATAAGCGTATTAGAATTTCGATGTACCTTGATAACCACGTACCGCATAGGAAACAGAGATCTTGGACGGTTGAAAACCATTGTTTAGACGTTCTAAATTACTAATAACAATTTTTCTTTTCTATGTATGAAATATCACGTTAAAAATATTAATTAATATTTTCTAAATACATACAATCGCCAATTGTAGACCGCAAAATATTCTATTTTCATCTCTGACCTACATACATGCTTAGCTATCAGTTTAATAACTCGACTGTTACGTACGTAATTTAACGTAGAACACACTTAGATTTGTGTGAACTTTAAGATATATAAAAGGAAATATCGTTTTATTTCAGTTTCTACAGTCATTTTCAGAAATCCTCTTTTAGTTTACCCTCTACACGATCTTAACTACTTGTCGCTATATATATACATATATATATACACACACACACACACACACACACACACACACACACACACATACACAACACACACACACAGACTTGATGTATTGTATTTTTGGGCGCTTTCTTTAACATTTAGCATTTATTATTGTTTCAATCCGTGAAGATAAAAATAAAAGTTATACCATTTTTAAAAATGTTGTTCTACAAAATTTCAGCTATGTTACTTTTTTCTAATCGGATGCTGAAAGTAACTGTTTTATTACATTGACTAAAGTTTTACTTTTAAATATAGATATAGTTTTAAAAATGATATTGGTATTAGTGTAGATTGTATAACCTACCTTGGTTCTAGAGTTGATGAGAATCTCTCCTGGGTCTCTCTTATTTATTACCTTTGTAATGAGTTAAGTGTGCTATTTAGCAAATTTTGCAATTTAATTGATATTTTTATTAGAAAACGAAAGTAAAGCAGAACAGTAAATTAACAATTATGTACTAATTTAAAAAATGCATGAAAATTGTAACATAGCGCGATTTGAACCTGCACCTCTTGGAAACCATCCAACACAAGAATCTTAGGACCTTTCCATGAGGTTTCCATGAAATATGTAATCGAAAAAAAGGCAAAAAGCGTTAATAATGAAGTTGTAACTAATTGTAAGTGAAGCTTACTGCAGATTTTCTCAGCTGAACTCCAAGGTATTGTCGTTACCTCGATATTTATTTTATTCATTCCGAAACGCTTATAAAACTCCACTTGAAACATAATATTTTGAAAATAGCTTCTCCTTATGGGATTCAAATCCATTACTATCCTTATATCTAATCGGTTTACCGCCTACAGCGCTTAAATACGTTGACACTAGAATATTCCTTGTATTTCAGACTCTGCATGTTAACTGACAGTTCAAAATGTCACGCATATCAGCCCAGAATGTTTTAGACATTGATCCTTAGATTCTATTTACATTCTTTCCATCATGTTACGATGCGATAAACAAAAAATCTAAATTTTCAATGATGGTTGTGGGTTTGATCCAAACTTGGGGAAAAAAAAAATCTCTTGGGGAAAAGATGATAGGAGAAATATTTTTCAATTCCTCACTTTTAACGTGGCGTTTAGAAATGCCATTTAATCGATAATGAAGTGGAATATGGGAAGCGGAGTATCTGACCACTTTGTTACCTCTCCCTACCATCGCAAGCTGCTTTATCAGTTTCACGCGTAATCTCGCATAGCAGAGACTAAGCAGAGAAAATCTAGAGTGAAGACATTTTGTTCTTCAATTTCCAATCTATAGCTTCGTTGCTGTCTGACTGCGCCACTACAGCCTATATTAACTTTATATTTATTATTATATTGAGGCCTGTGGTGGCGTTTGACTGGAAACGCGACAGGTTCTGGGTTCAATTTCGACACGAGGAAAAAAATATATTTTCATTACAGTGCCAGTGCGGCATTAAGTATTGTCACTTAACACGAAAAGACACCAAAAATGGTTTGAAAGGAGTGTCTTAACACTAGCATCTCATGTTCCATCTGCCCACCGTGTTATGTGCGTGATACAATGTGAAGTTAAAAAATAGAAATACTAGGTTAATTTAAAAAGGCTCTTTTAAATGGAATACGAAACCCTATTTCCGAGATATATTTGTCTAGACTCTATTAGATCTAGACTCCAGGCAAATTGCAGGCGCCGTTACGTCTGAATAGACGTCACGGAGATTTTCTATGCAATATTTAGTTTGAAGCTCATATTCCGAATGTATATTTTCTCATTTAATAAAATTTTACAAAAAAAGTATATATAATTAATATGTGCCAACACGATTTGCAGTAATGTACTCTACATTACATTATTAACAACATTTACAAATGAAATTAACATCTCTTTGGAAAACAATAAAAAATGTTATGTACAATGGAAACGGAAACACTTTTAAAAGGGATGGGTGAATGTGGTTTGGGGCTGACCCAGTGGTTCCGCGTCTATCCCACAGAACGCTCTTTCCAGGTGAAGTTGGATGACGTGTTCAGTGAAACGACTGAAGTGGGGTGCGGGGGGCTGCAGGGGTCTGGATGTGGACCAGTATGCCACTTGCTGCTTGTAAACTTTGTTGCCTTTGCAACGTTATTCAGAATTATTCATCTCCTCAACAAATTTTACAATTTATGTTTCAATATTCCTCCCGCTACGCTTAATTGTATGTATTTTTCATTGGTAGACTTGATATTGGGCTATGCTCTCTTGATAGTTATGGTCATACTTTTTTAAACTATATTGATAAGCTTGGAACATTACAATTAAGATTATTAAAATTTCTGGTAAGTAAAAAATGGGTATGCGATCAGCTAAACTGACTATAAATATGGATACAGCGTGAAACTGAATAAAAGAATAGAAATGTATAAATACATGTTTGGCTGTCGTGGGGCATTGAGTATTAATGAACATGCGACGGTTGTGGGTAGCATTCCATTATTTTTCTATCTAAATTTCCTAATACTGGTAAACCGCGGTGTTAAGTGCTGCTATTCAGCAATATGTAAAATACAGGAACACGCTAAGAAAACTGAAAGTCATTTCAAAGTTTCCTCTTATTTTTAATACAAGAGATGAGTTTGTGTATAAAGAAGAAGAAAATTTTATACTTTACAAAAGGAGCATTATGAGTTTGACATTTTATTTCGTAAAGCAGGGGAAGAAATCTCTATCAAACCATTCAACTTTTGATTTCCGCCACAATCTTTTAATATGTTAAGAGACCAAAATGAACGCAGCACTTTGTCATACAAGCTAAACTATATTGTTGTCCTGATTAAGGATGGAAGCCACAAAACATTTTCATCACCTAATATTCATGTTTTTTTAAACTAAGATTTATTAAAACAGCTTTTAAAATTTCGTATAACGGAAAGTCTGAGAAAATAAAACCCAAACGTTCGCGACGAAACTGTACTTAATTAACGAGAAGGATAAGATTTAACTCGCTTTAATAAATTACACTTAAAAGGTGGTCCTTTTTGTACTTATTTTTATATTTTACGTTTATATTTTCTTGAGAATTTCTTACGTAGGAAATTTTCTTTACCAATTTATTTTTCCGTTCTAGCAAAGTACGCTTACCTAGTATCAACACGGCTTTCTCATTTTTTTTTAACTGAACACCAATCAGTGTCTATTGCGTTACTTTTTTTTTTCTTTATAAGCTTCACGCTGTATCCCGCACGAGGCAGGGTGGGCAGAGGGAACCCGGGAACCTAGTGTTAAGACACTCCGTTCCGTTTCGAATGGCGAAGCTAAACGCCGCGCTGTGTACGCCGTAGCCGTGAGATTCTGGCTTAGAATTGGATCACCCTGGTAATAATGGTGTCGTAAGAGGCGACTAAAGTACGTGTGGGAGAGTCACGTTGTCAGCAATGACATTACGCATGGGCAGACTCGACCGGATCATTACCGGCCCCGGCATTTAAAACCGGCGTGAAATAGTGGCGTCGGCCACTGCGTTTCGCATTTGGTAATGCCGGGCCTCAGTGCACATTCACCTTATAGACCGGCTCACTCCTGTAGCTCCTCTGGTGCTACATGGGGCCGTGGGCGGCGGTGATCACTTACCATCAGGTGACCCGTACATTCGTTTGCCGTATCTTTCCATAAAAAAAAAGTTTACCGCGTTGCTAGAACTGGATAATTAAAATGAATTATTACTAAGTAGGAGTCGGACCTATCACTATCACATTTACTGTCAGCTCTTATATCAATACAACAAAGAACATAAAATCAAACTACTTATGGGAAAATTTATAAATCCATTAAAGTCGCGTGAACTTTTTATAAGTCGTCAGTCGGTTTCGGTGCGGCGAGTCGTGTAATTTGTTTTTCTTGCTCCTGCCTTCTGCCACGCGATACCGTTTACGATCTTAACTACTTTGGGAACTTTAAATGTTGTTCCATATTGATTTAATGCGGGTCAATTCCTAAAGATTACAATTTGTTTTAGTTTGTCTTGGGTTTATAAAATAATATTATTAGGCTTTAATGCAAAAAAGTTCATAATTCGTATGGAAATTCCAGGGTAGGCAGAGGTAACTAGGGAATTGACTGCTATTGTCAGTTCTCCACATTTCACCGAATTTTCGAGGCATTGTGTAATGACAGCAGAATGTTTTTCACAGTTTAGCCTCATTACCAAAGCGAAAATTAAGAAATGAAATACATGAAATAAAATATTAAATGTGAAAAATTAAAATATTTTATTCCTATATTGTGAACAGGAATCAAAGCTATTGTTGTATACTGGCGCAGTGACACCCTTGTGCCACTGCGGCAGGATTAATTTCTTAAACGTGTTTATTCACACTTAGAATTGAAAAAAATTTAATTAGAAATTAAATTAAATTTGAAGTACAGATATCCCCAAAACCAAAGCCCAAAGTACTTTGATACACTCTTTTTTAGCATAACCAGGATATATAAAATGAATCCTATACATATCAGGGGAGATAGAGAACCTTGTGATCTCTTCTCCGTTCAAAGAAGATGCTGCATAAAAAATACTTCCCGAAACGACCATATATATATATATAATTTATCCCATTACATTTTACTAGAGCAGGGTCAAGATTTCCATTAGTAGCTCATTTCAATTCAACGTTTCAAGTATAGAAGCGGACGGTATACGTGACTGGACTTAGCCCAGTCGAAATTATTCCCACCACCCTCTAACACTTACAAAGGAGTACTTTATTAATTCGAAAAACTTGAAAATTGTTGAAACTTCGCACTGAGTATAGTACTGTTTTGTATTCTATTGTCGTTTCCACGTTTTAACTTTCTTTGACAACTTTTTACGGATTTTTGCCATATTTTTTTGTTTCAGGTAACATTATAATTTTGGTGGGAAGAGTTGAGGTTTTTATGGTTAAGAGAAATAAGCGTTATCGTAAATAGGTTTCTTTTTAACTTCTCGGGAATTCAGACCGAGGGACACAAGTTCTGTGGGACAGTAAATTTTTTGACTGCTTGTTGTGGGTTAGATCCCCAATAAAAGAAATTAAATATTTAACATATTAATTTTCTAGCGGTGCCAAGCATGACGCTATGTTCCGCCATTAAAAACGCAATGTCTAGAAATCAGCGGAGTGTAGAAAATGAAATATATCAATGGGAACAGAGTGACTTAACACTAGATTTGTGCCAGGTTCTCTCTACCTACCCGCCTTCGTGCGGTATACAATATAAATATAAATAACCTACGCAGTATTCTGCATTCTGATCTTATGAGTTACGTTAAAACGCATCGTTTGCTGTATTTTAGTATCTAATTAACGCCTAATTTGGTAAAGGAAACTGTTATTGTTTTGCTGAAGTGCTGTTTTAAGATATACAAAGTGATATTATTAAAGAAATATAGATTTCATCTCCTTATAATAAGGCTTAAAATGGATCGTCAAATTACAGCGTTCCGGTTTTCAAGTGAACACATTAACGGTGCTAGTGCAAGTTGTAAATATGAGTGATGTGCCTACAAATATATGTACTAAATATAGTTTCATTAGTGATGTAAATAATGAAAGATGGTCGTAAAGTTATTAATATAAATTCCTTAATTTCCACATATAACTATACTAGTCATCGTCCGCAATATTATTTCTGCAATGACTTTAAGACTTAAGAACCAGTAAGGTTTTTTGAAAAATCTTATTTTAGTAATGAAGTGAATTCTCGGGATTCCAGAATTTTTATAGCTTCACGTTAAGCGAAATTTTGAAGATTTGCATGTTGAGTATTGGAACTCAATGCCGCGCTTTGCCACGTAATCAGAGCAAGGATATGAAATGGAATACTGTCGAGTAAGGATCGAATCTGTCGCACTGACTACATGAGTTTCCACAAAAGACTGTATGTCTTGGGTGGAATTAGACAAATTATGAAGTTTGTCACACTTGTTAATTTTTAGATTTCATCAAATTCAATGTCACAGATTCAAGTCAGTCTAAGTCCTTAAAATGGCTAGAATACAGTACAGTTCTTTACTAATCCTTAAAACGGCTTAAAAGATTTAACAACTTGAAAACTATCGATCATAATAATATATTTAAAATTCACTCACTAATAGGTAGGTACTTGGGAACCTAGTGTTAACATTTCTTCCGCTCCACTTCCGCTCCCCACTTTCCGCCGTATTTTGAAATATTTTTAAAACGCATGTTTTAAAATCAGTGAAAGAAATTTAACTATTATTTTATTATACTAAACTTAAATTTAAAAAGCGTATAAAAATGTTGAACGAAGCGGGATTTGAACCCGCGCCTCTGGAATACCCTTCCAGCGCTCTGACCAACTAAGCCATTCGTTCAAGTTGGTCGTTGGTCAGAGCGCTGGAACGGTATTCCAGAGGCGCGGGTTCAAATCCTGCTTCGTTCAAAATTTTTATACGCTTTTTAAATTTAATTTTAGTATTTTCTGTCCTAAGTGTGGAATAATACTTTAAAACATAGTAAAAATATTATTTTATTGATTTATATATTGATATAAGTATCTATATCTTTAGGGACTCCATTTTGATTGCAAATATCGTCTTATATCATTGAAAACGTTTAGTTATTTCTGTTTAGGTAGGCGGTAGGTCTGTTCATACGACATACGAGTACTTGGTGAAAACCCGTGCTTGTCGTAAGCCCGCAGCAGTTTTGTTGAGAAAAGTAAATAAGTATGTGTGTTAATCTGTAACCGTGTCTGTTTTGTAGTGTTAGTCCTATCAAATTCAGTTTAGCTATTTCCTAAGTGGGCCCTAAAGCAAAGAAATACGGAAATATAAACTTTTTTTTTTAGCTTCACGCTGTATCCCGCACGAGGCAGGGTAAGTAGAGGGAACCCGGAAACCTAGTATTAAGATACTCTATTCCACTTCCGTTTCCCACTTTCCGCCGAATTTGAGGCATTGAGTGTTTGTTGGGTGTCGGAACTCAACGCCGCGCTTTGCCTTATCACCAGAGCGAAGAAATGAAACATTAAATATTTTCAATTTAAATATTTAATGTTTTATCATTAAATATTTGAATTGAATATATTTAATATTTCATTTCCTCGACCGGGGATCGAACCCAGAACCTGTCGGTTACAGTCACAAGCTTGTGCCGCTGCGCCACGACAGACCTCATATTGTTAATATGATATCAAAATACAAATAAATAAATGTAAACCTTTTGAATGATTTATTTGTATTTTGATATCACATTAACAATATGAATTTATAAAAAATCACAAATATATACTTTAATTTTATTTATATGTACAGGTGTGTACATCAATTAGGTAATTACCTGTAACATACGAAATCCCTTTGACGATATATAAGCATTATACTATTGATTTACCCACGAGCCACTACTGATTAGGTATGTAACAACACTGGGAGCACATTCACGTTTAATCTTCGAAATGTAACAGAGTTAAAGACTTAGGGTGTCTTACACACTAAGTTTCGATTTTATTACCTTTTTTTAAATTATTTATTAGGAAGTCAACGTTACACACTAAGATTACATCGGTAAATAAATATTTATAATTACATTGATACATAGTATGTCTCAATTATAGGCTAACATTACATGTATGTTAAACTGTTGCTGTTGTTTTACGGACTACGTCAAAAAGGAAAAAAAACAAACGAAACAAACAAAAAAAAAACGTTCTAATAAACTTAAAACTTATGTTATAAATACGACCTTTTATTATATAAAACAAAACAAAACAGTACAGTGCAAACATTACTAAACATAAAGAAACAAAACATAAAATTAATCTAAATTGAAAAAAAATAAAATAAAAGAAAATAAAATAAAATCTTGAAATACAAAAATAATAATTATAAATAACTTAACTTTTTCGCACAGTAAGGCCAGGACTAGGTACAGGACTAAACAAATCTGGTGTCAAGAAGATCTGTATCACATGTATCATTTTGTCTATTAATGCAAAAAATTTTAGCTTCACGCTGAGATCCTGCATCCTGCTCATGGCAGGGTAGGCAGAAGGAAATCGAAAATCTAGTGTTAAGACACTCCGTTTTGTTTTCCACTTTCAGCCGAACTTGAAGTATTGCGTGGAAAGTGTCAACGCATTTTTTTACTTTGTTACTAGAGCGAAGAAATGAATATATTAAATATTTTATTTGAAATTAAAATATATTTCATTTCCTCGAGTGGGGATTGAACCCAAGACTTGTCGCTTTTACAGTCACACGCTTGTTTCTCTGCGCCATGGGCCTCGAAATAAAAATAATGCTCAAATGTAAATAATTTAATTAAAATCAGTACTTCCAGGTAATCGAAGATTGAACTGTTGTGCTTATAGTAAGCTACTGTCTCACGTTGCCACAATGACTTCGCTTCTTAACACTTTCAGAATTAAAATATTATTGGAAAGTAGTTGTTTTAAAGAAAATTTAAAGTCGGGATGTCATGAACGTTTCTGTGTTTTAATTAATTAAATGGACCCGATATTATTAAATAATATAATAATTTAGTGACAATTACTTAAGTTCTCATCTAGTTCTCTAGTTCTCATCTACTGTTTTTATTTTATTTTTTATATTTTTTGTTTTTGTTATACGCATTTAACTGGTGTTGTTATATATTTGTATTAATAGTGTCAGTAAATATGAAATGATGTGTGTAAATGCATTCACTTCCTTAATAAAATGAGCACTTATACCCGTTCGTGAGGGAAGTCAGTGGCAGCAAGGGGGTTCCTTACAAGTGTTAATCAGGGGAGTCTTTGATCATACAACGATTGATAGAAAACTGTAGCCACCTTCTATACTCGAGATTTATTACATTAGTCATAATATGTTTAGTAAATTTCTTAAAATAACAAACAAACGCCATAGCGTTTGTTTTTTATTATTGCATACAATGATACAATATTTTTAATGTTTTTCATGTATTATACAACACTCCCATGAAAATCACTCAAACTGTTTCTCTGATGGAGATCAGCCCCTACCCTTGATGAAGTTTTAAAAGTTACCACTAAACTTTGATAATGTTACAGGTTCAAACAATATTTTGACTTAAAATTTCCTACATTATTTGCTGCGTTTTTGTAGTAATTAACCTAAAATATAAAGCAAATACAGTTACTTTAAAAGAATTAAAGTAATAAATGGAATAAATTACCATATATTGTTCTTCCACTCCACAACTAAAACAAACGTACATACGTACATTATTTAACGTTGCTTTATTTCTACGTGCGTAGGCGGAACTTTGCGTAGGACGCCTCGTGGAGTGGATAGTTTCACCTACATTTGAGTTCGGTGCATAATTTCTGATTCTTTTTTAATTCACTACTTTGTTTTTTAAATGGGTCATTGTTTTACTGTTCTTATAATAAAAATTATTATTTTTTTTTATATTTTTATATTATATATAAAAAAGTCAGGATATTTAACTCAGGAAATCTTTAATCTTAGAAGATTCATTTTAATCAAAATAAATTCATAGATTCATAGATATTTATGTAAATGTTTGAGGATATAAACAGCTGTTGTAACAAAATTTCTTCTAATCAATGTACGCTTAAATCTTTCAAACTGCAGTTTTCTCTAAAAAAAAATGTCCTTTAAAGGAAAGTTTATAATAATTTAATAACACTTTAGTCTACGGGAAGCCTTATTGTAATTATAATTTAAATTCTCATCCAGAATTAGGTTTATGTAAATAGGTTGTTAGAGATGTCGCTGCGGGATAACGAACGATACCAAATTTAACTTTATAAAATGTTTAATTCGTAATATACACTTTGGATTTTGATGATTTCAATTTTAATCACGTTTCATATTAAAAGTTTTTAAATCATGAGAAATTTTGTAGTAATTTGTTTAAAGTCGAAAATAATTTAAAGAAGCGATAAGAAAAAATATTTTATATCATTGTTGAGTTTCGTTAACAGGGTATGTCTCTTGAATTATATAATATGGAAGTAGAAACAATTACAAATCTGAGGCCAGTCGACGCTCAGGGGAATAAGCGTACGACTGGTAACGTGACGGGTTTTGAGTTCGTTCTCTACTCTAGGAAATTCAATATTTAATATTGTTATTTGTACGCACTGGTATCTACGTAAAGTGCGGCGTTGAGTTCCATCACATAACACGCAATGCCTCAAGTTTAGCGGAAAGTAGGTATTTGGAACAAATTGTCTTAATAGTGGGTTCCCGAAGTCCCTCTGCTCTTCCATATTTGGAATACAAATTAAAACTAAAAAAAAATACAAACCAATATAACTACATTCGACCTTCTGTCGAATTAAATTCTGATGAACACACAAAAATGACAAATACATTTATACAATAGATGGATTGAACTTAAATAGGTTAAAGAAAACGTAGAAACAATCAACCCATAGAAAAATATTTTTCTAATCTAATCTAGAATGTATTGAAAAATATCGAAGTCCCTTTTTGAATATCAAAATAAATGGAATTTCTGCAAAAAAAGACCAAAAATAACAGTACGAATCAGTAATTTTATTTCGGTTTTCGGAGGACAACTTTGCCAATATCAATTTATTTTTATTCGAATCGGCCACTATAAGTGCTCGGTAACGAAGATATCGTTTTCTACAAAATATGTAAATGCAATTTGAATTGTCTAATGCAGTGCTTCTCAAATATAAGGATAAGAGGGCCGCTGTTTCTGAGTATTTTTTTAGCTGTATTCCGCATAAAGCTCAGAGTGCTAAGAAACTATAATCCCGTTATGATGCTGCCGTTTCCTACTTTTCATCTAATCCTTGTAGCATTGCATGTTAATTTGCATAATTGTAGGCTACATTTATCATTATTAGAAAAGTATATTAAATATTTGCCACTTGTCGAGTGAGATTCGACCAACCACTGCCGCGTTTATAGCCAGGAGCTTGTGCCTCTGCGCCATGAGATCCTCAATATATATTTTTTTTCAATTTGATGTTGAATCCCACATATAGCAAAGTAAATGGATTGATTCTAGATGCTATCTCAATATATTTAATTATGTAAATTTCAATCTATTATAACAATAGAATATTGAAAATATTGACTATTTTTTTTTAATTATATTTTGTTTTCTTACTGTTGAATTGAAGTTGTTGTAATGTTCTTGACGTATATTTATATTTTCATTAGATGTTTATCTAATAAAGAAAAAGTGCTTAAAACAATCACTGCACCATATTGCTGCAATAAAATGCAGTGACGATTAAGGTTAGGATTAAGTTGTATTAAAGTTACATATAATGTTTAAAATATATTTGTGATAGAGGCTTTTAAATTAGGCTTTTTTACATATATTTTATTTAATTATATTCTATTTTAGATGTATTTACATTTTCGCCATTCGTAGTTATTAATCAACAAGTCAGAATTACTACCGTATCAATTTTAGGATTGTAGCTCAATGGTAAAGCTTTGCTGGCGTATGCATTCATTTTGTAACAAATTAGGTACAAATATCAACCCACGGAAATGCTTTTTTACTGTTTCATAAATTATATACATACTATTTTTTGTATTATACTCGTAAATATAATAACATGTGTTGAGAAGCCCTGAAGTAAAACATTCGAAGAATTATTTGTCTTGGACTTTTGTTGGAGATTTAGATTCGACATTGATATATTTTTTTTTGAGAAATAGAACTCATCAGAATCTAGTTTATATTGTAATTGAAAACAAAAAAATGAATGGAGTTTTGAATACAAATAAGTTTTTTTCTTGCCTATTTTTTTCTGACATAGGAAAGTGTGTCCAAGACTTTTATATATTTTTAGGAACATTCTGTATTATGCATAAAAGCCCCGTTCACTCAAGGGCTGCATTAAGCTGTGTAAGTTAACGCCGGGATTAGTCTTACTATCGATCGAGAATTAAACAAACAACCGTGTACAGTCAGACACAAAATCCATTAACTATATGACATACAACACGTTGCGTGCAAATTGGTTTAAAAATAATTTAAGACATCTCTCCGTAATAAAACGAACGTTACGTGAATCTCAATTAATTTATTCATATATTATATTATTATTATTATTACAAAACTAATTTTCGTACACGCCTGTACTCGTTGAAGTGGTGTAATTGTCAAAGATGTTAGAAATTAGATATATGTACAAAGTTACTCCTTAAAGCTTAAAAGCTACCGCGCCTATACATATTAATACGATTATTATTTTGCGATTAACGTTAATGTAATTTTTAATAAGGCCTCGAAAAGCCTATATCGAATTCCGCTGAAAGTGGAAAACGGAACGGAGTGTGTAAACACTAGGTTCCCAAGTTCCTTCTGCCTTCCATACTGTGTCCTTGATATAGCTTCTCAACAACTATTTCAACTTTGCCGTGAGATTCCTGCTTAGAATAAGATCACCCTAATACTATCCTTCTTCTCTTTAGTCCATAAAAAAAGCAAAAACAACTTGTTACTTCAATTCTAACTAAACAAGGATGTAGAAATTGCATATGATTTTATTTTTATTTTTTTAATAACAACGAAAAAGTAGTAGTAGGCTCGATCCCCACTCGAGGAAATGAAAAATTTAATATTTTCAAATGCAATATTATTTTTTTTCGTTTCTTCGCTTTGGTTACAAGGCAAAGCGCAGTGTTGAGTTCCGCCTCAACACGCAATGTCTCGTTTTTGGCGGAAAGTGGGGAACGGAAGTGGCACGGAGAGTTTTAACACTGGGTTCCCAAGTTCCTCTGCCTATCCTACCGTATGAGAGATACAGTGTAAAGCCGTTACAAAACATTTTTAAATCTTGAAATTATATACAACCGGTGGACTATCTGTAAAACACACGCTACGCTATTGTTATTTTGAATCTGCACCTTTTTAGAATCCATCCAAGCGCTCTGGCATCTAAGCCACACGTTCCCATCTAGCTAAATCGAAATTTTCTATTAACTTACTTAAGTTGTTAGCATCTTTGTATGGAAATTCCTACAAAGTCCCGCTACAAACATATAAATAGAAAGAATTGCTTAGCATTCTCTTTTGCTACAAGGTACTGGTTTATTAAAAGGTATAACTTAGTATTCAAGATCAGACCAGAACCACCTTAGTGGATGGCAACACTCCTGTAGCTCCTCTGGTGCTACATGGGGCCGTGGGCAACGGTGATCACTTACCATCAGGTGATCCGTACGCTCGTTTGCCGTCTTTTCCATAAAAAAAATAATGTTCTCTTAATTAGTACTTTTCTATCCTGAGTGTGGAAAATATTTTAAAATGTTAAAAATAATGAACATAGAAATGTAACGGAAACAGTTGGTAACTGAAATCAGATTTGTAACTTAAGATGCCAACGCAAGTACAAATAACTAACTCGCTACTCAGTTGTTTCTTAAGATAAATACTGAAAATGTTGATCTCCCAAATTATGTTTAAACTTAGGATTTTCTTATGAATGTTGTGTAATTAAAATGTTACTGAGTTAGTAATGGCGTTGTGGCTAACGCGATGATTGCAGGTTCGATTTCCTCCTGTAGATGGTTTTTAAATGATTTTGTTGAAGGATGTTGTTCTAGAGTGGAAAAAATATTTACATGTATTTTTTTTTTTATGTTTTATGATATTAAACACATACACTTTTGAAAAGTCTGTTATAATATATTACTTAACTAAGTTTTATAAACCGTAAACAAAGTAATAAAAGTAGACGCGTTTTGATAAGAACGTATTTCTACGAAGGTTCGCAAAAGCGCACGTATAGTAGGTTAGGCAAAGAAAATCTAATGTCGAGAAGAAGAAGTAATTCCTCGTACTGATTGAGAGGCGGAACTCAACGCCGCGCTTTAAATTTTATTCCAGAGCGATCAAACAATAAAAAATGCAAAGAATTGAATCCACAATTGTCACATTTACAGTCAGACACCTTGCTCTGCCAATATGGTCTCACAATAAACATATACATATATCATAATATATTTATTTCCTTATTTCTTATCGTTACAAATGAGTGACAAAAGCATTGTTGACTATTCTTTTTCATTCGCATAAATCAGTTCCGCGTCGGCATTTTGTAAGAAGATGCCGTGTTGAGCACGTGCCGATGAATTATTATGTTTTTTGGTAAAAATAAGTTTTTTGAGAAGGCCTGTTGTAGCGCAGGGGCACAGGCGACGTGCTTGTATATACCATGTAGGCGGTAGGATTATTGGTTGTTTAAAGAACAATGTTTTTATAGAATATTTTTTTACGTATTTCATAGAAAGAGCTTGCGCACGCTATGTAAGTATTCAGGCATTCCATTTTGTCGACCTTTTTGGAAAACAATGAAATTCCTGGAAAAAATAATAAAAATTCAAGAAAAAAGTCTAGGTTCAACCTGACATCCTCAAGTATCTCTACATGAAATTTTATCACAATCTGTTCAGTAGTTGGACCGTGATCAGACCACAGACAAACAGACAAACAAAGTTACTTTCAAATTTATTACATTACTAAAGACTAGTTTAAAAGTTGAGGCCTGTCGTGACGCAGCGGCACAAGCGTGTGACTGTAACCGACAGGTTCTGGATTCGATCCCCAGTCGAGGAAATGAAATATTTAATATTTTCAATTTAAATATGTAATGTTTCATTTCTTCGCTTCGCTTTCTCCGCCACTCAACGCGCAATTCCTCAAATTCGGCGGAAAGCGGGGAATGAAAGTGGAACGGAATGTCTTAACACTAGGTTCCCGGGTTCCCTCTGCCTACCCTGCCTCGTGCGGGATACAGCGTGAAGCTAAGAAAGAAAGAAAGAAAGAAAGAAAGAAAGAAAGAAAGAAAGAAAGAAAGAAAGAAAGAAAGAAAGAAAGAAAGAAAGAAAGAAAGAAAGAAAAGAAAGAAAGAAAGAAAGAAAGAAAGAAAGAAAGAAAGAAAGAAAGAAAGAAAGAAAGAAAGAAAGAAAGAAAGAAAGAAAGAAAGAAAGAAGGAAAGAAGGAAAGAAACAAAGAAAGAAAGAAAGAAAGAAAGAAAGAAAGAATGAAAGAAGGAAAGAAGGAAAGAAACAAAGAAAGAAAGAAAGAAAGAAAGAAAGAAAGAAAGAAAGAAAGAAGAAAGAAAGAAAGAAAGAAAGAAAGAAAGAAGAAAGAAAGAAAGAAAGAAAGAAAGAAAGAAAGAAAGAAAGAAAGAAAGAAAGAAAGAAAGAAAGAAAGAAAGAAAGAAAGAAAGAAAGAAAGAAAGAAAGAAAGAAAGAAAGAAAGAAAGAAAGAAAGAAAGAAAGAAAGAAAGAAAGAAAGAAGAAGAAAGAAAGAAAGAAGAAAGAAAGAGAGAAAGACGAGAAAGAGAGAAAGAGAGAAAGAAAGAATGAGAGAAGGAGAGAAAGAGGAAAAGAGGAAGAAAGAGAGAAAGAGAGGAAAGAGAGAAAGAGAGAAAGAAGAAGAGAGAAAGAGAGAAAAGAGAGAAGGAAACAGGAAAGAGGGAAGAAGGAAAGAAGGAAAGAGGAAAGAAGGAAAGAAGGAAGAAGGAAGAGGGAAAGAAGAAAGAGGAAAGAAGGAAGAAGGAAAGAAGGAAAGAAAGAAGAAAGAAAGAAAGAAAGAAAGAAAAGAAGGAAAGAAAGAAAGAAAGAAAGAGAGTAAGAAAAGAGAGAAGAGAAAAGAAGAAAGGAGAAAGAGAGGAAAGAGAGAAAGAGAAAGGAGAAGGTAAAAGGAAAAAGGAAAGAAGAAAAAGGAAAGAAGGAAAGAAGGAAAGAAGGAAAGAAGAAAGAGGAAAGAAGGATAAGAAGGAAAGAAGGAAAAGAAAGGAAAGAAGGAAAGAAGGAAAGAAGGAAAGAAGGAAAAAAGGAAAGAAGGAAAAGAAGGAACGAAGGAAAGAAGGAAAGAAGGAAAGAAGGAAAGAAGGAAGAAGAAGAAGGAAAGAAGGAAAGAAGGAAAGAAAGGAAAGAAAGAAAAGAAAGAAAGAAAGAAAGAAAAGAAAGAAAGAAAGAAAGAAAGAAAGAAAGAAAGAAAGAAAGAAAGAAAAGAAAGAAAGAAAGAAAGAAAGAAAGAAAGAAAGAACTAGTTTAAAAAAGATACTTCATCCTACATTTATAACTAAGCATGCCTAAAATTTGAAATACAGGCTAGATATCTACAGCGTCTAATAATTTAGTTTCATGAAATTATAATGTTCATTACGTAATTAACGTAGCACATGTATATTGAAAATTACAGTTAATTCGATATAACGGTGAGTTAGTGGAGATAAACCCGCAACTGTGTTAAAACTTGCTAAGCGTATTGTAGGTAACGATAATTTGGTGCTTTTAGCTTATTATCTAATGGCACCTTAGTAATTGTAGCAGTAACTTTTATGTAAATATAACATTTATATAATGGAATATATTAAAATAAATCCTGAGGCCTGTCATGGCGCAGCGGCACTAGCGTGTGACTGTAAACAACAGGTTGTGGGTTTGATCCCCACTCGAGGAAATGAAATATTTAATATTTTCAAATTAAATATTTAAAGTTTTCATTTCTTCGCTCTGGTAACAAGGCAAAACGCGGCGTTGTGTTGCGTTGCTCTACACGCAATACCTTATATTCGGCGGAAAGTGGGGAACAGAAGTGAAACGGAATGTCTTACGTTAGGTTCCCAAGTTCCCTCTGCCTACCCTGCCATGTGAGGAATACAGCGTGAAGTAGAGAGAGAGAGACCAGACCAACCGGAATCATACTATGGTTAAATTTATAGCTTAAGTTCCATTAGTGGGCAATTGAGATGTCTTTATGGGAACGTACTGTCTCAACATTAGGTTACCAAGTTCCCTCTATCCTAAACAATAATAATAATTATTATAATATTTCAAAGCTATATAAGTTTTTCAAAGCTATATCGATTCGCAAGCTACCCCTGCCTACACTGCTGCCTATAAAACTGCCTGAGCGAATGATACAGCTCGAAGCAAAAAAAAGTTTTAAATGCATTTCAATATATAATGAGGCCTGTCGTGGCGCAGCGGCACAAGAGTGTGACTGTAACCGACAGGTTCTGGGTTTGATCCCCAGTCGAGGAAATGAAATATTTAATATTTTCAATTGAAATATTTCATGTTTCATTTCTTCGCTCTGGTAATAAGGCAAAAGCGCGGCGTTGAGTTCCGCCACTCAACACGCAATGCCTCAAATTCGGCGGAAAGTGGGGAACGGAAGTGGAACGAAGTGTCATAACACTAGGTTTCACTTCCGTTCCCTCTGCCTACCCTGCCTAGTGCGGGATACAGCGTGAAGCTGAGAAAAAAATATATAATGAGATCGCACTTTTATCTAGGATTACTAAGATTATGTGTACATAGGTCATGAGTACAATAGTCTGTCCACGTATTGTGTACACTGTTAGGCTATCCGCTTATCGGGTTAGTTCAGTTGTATTCTTAGGCACAAATAAATATTATACAAGATATATTATTACACTTTACTCTCTAAATAAAATTAGATATGGTTTTAGATTCACGCTAGAGTAAAGTAGGCAGAGGGAACTTGGGAATGTAATATTTAGACACTGTTCCCATAAAGGCGATTTTGTTCCTCAATCTCTCGTTCGAAATTGGGACATTGCGTGTCGGAACTCAACTCCGCGCTCGCCATCGAATTCTAATAACGATCGAACATTCAACCTTTCGTATTTACAATCGTACGCTCGCACTTCTGCGCCATGATAGGCTTTTAAAATAAATGTTTTTTATATTATATACATATCCTTACAAAGTCTACCGTAGGCAGAAAATGTAGTAAAGACGTCACGTTGCTACTAACAAGATCAAGGAAAGGTTCCTTACGCGTGTTCGTTGAACCTTATGCTTTGCTTTAGTCTCACCAGTAGTATCTAAGATTAGCGAGCTCTATCAAACAAATTTACAAACAGACACACAGTTTTATATTATCCAAATACGAAAGGCAACATTAAATAAACAACAATAAAAAATATGAGAAATATTCAAACTAAAAGATTAATTAAAGTTTACCCTCTCTCTCTCTCAGCTTCACGCTGTATCCCGCACGAGGCAGGGTAGGCAGAGGGAACCCGGGAACCTATTGTTAAGACACTCCGTTCCACTTCTGTACCCGACTTTCCGCTGAATTTGAGGCATTTCGTGTTGAGTGGCGGAACTCAACGCCGCCGCTTTGCCTTATTACCAGAGCGAAGACATGAAACATTAAATATTTAAATTGAAAATATTAAATATTTCAAGTTTACCAATTTTCTATTTTTTTCAAGAAAACATTAATTTAGTATGATATCACAGGTATCCAACTGGACGGTCTCGGGGGTCTCTTACCGCTACTTGCCAAGGTAATTACTCTCTGTTCCTCAAAGGGCATTAGACGACAAAGCTACTTAAGCTTTGATCAGAATTATGTTATAATTTTATATCAGAAGCCATAGTGGCTTATTGATATACCATTTCATTGGGCGTAGTTGGTAGCTGTGAGGTCCATTCCCATAAAGAAACATGCTACGCAACATGTTAAGGCCGCGTCTCTCATGCATTTTATTAATATTCGTTTAGAACAAATATTCGTTTTTGATTTTTCATATATATGAAAAAAAAACACCATGTATCTACATCGTGTAGCTAAAAGTAAAAAAAAAACAAACAGTGTGGTTTTGTTCTGTTAACGAAATTATCAATACGAAATGTCTCGAATTTGGGTAAAAATTAGAGAACATAGTGTCTTGACACTAAGTTCTTTATACAAACAACTAAAAAAAGCACTAAACTTAAATTTAAAAAACGTATAAAAATTTTGAACGAAACAGCATTTGAACCTGCGCCTCTTGAAAACCGTTCAAGCGCTCTGATCTGATGATCACCAATTACGCAACAAAACAAATGCTTAGTTGTTTAGAGCGCTTGAACGGTTTTCAAGAGGCGTGGGTTCAAATCCTGCTTCGTTCAAAATTTTTATACGTTTTTTAAATTTAAGTTTAGTATTTTCTGTCCTAAGTGTGGAATAACACTTTAAAAAATAGTAAAAATAAAAAATTATATATATCCATATGTTGTAAGCATATATTATATTTTTTTTTTCATACAATCACGGTGGCACATATTTTTTCTCTCGTCCCCGTGGGATATTTGCTCTAAACGAAAATAAATTAAATGCATGAGAGACGCGGACTTATTATAACATTTTCTTTTACTAGAGGATAAACTGAGATTGTCATGTCTAGTGTAATAATACCACAAAAGTCATATAAAAATAGCACTCACTCACTCAGCTTCACGCTGTATCCCGCACATGGCACGGTAAGCAGAGGGAACATAGGAACCTAGTGTTAAGACACTCCCTTCCACTTCCGTTCCCCACTTTCTGCTACATTTGAGACGAAGAGAGAGAGTGGCGGAATTCAACGCTGCATTTTGTCTTTTACCAGAGCGAAGAAATGAAAACATTAAATGTTTAAATTGAAAATATTTCATATTTCATGTCCTCGAGTGGAGATCGAACTCACATCCTGTCCGTTACAGTCACACGCTTGTGCCACTGCAGCACAACAGACAGTAATATTTTAATTTAAAAAAATCACAACCATTTTTTTGGGGGCGTCTAAAAATGATTACTTCAGTTTGCCAAAATGCTAAATATAGCTAAGACCTCGTGCGATGAAGGAAGCTTTAGATTTAAAAAACTTGGTTTATTCATTCAAAAGCTTCGGTGCCAGAGATAGACGAACAGACAGACAAGTCAAACCAATAATATCCATCTTTTTGCGTCATTTGTATAGCGTGTATTTTTTTTAATTAGAAGCTTTCTTTATCGCGGTGGTTCGTAGTTACGTAGAATAAAAATATGACCAGCAGTTTAAAAGCTAAAAGCACTTTGCCAAAATGGGAAATGGGCTTATCATTCTTATTTGAAACTATATTCTTTATATAACCTAATGAGTTGTGAATAGAAGTGCGACTACAATCAATATACGCGATTAATCCGGTTAAAAGTGTTCCATTTAAAATTATATATATTTGTTTTGGGCACAGTACGGCGTTGATTTCCGCCACTTGGTATGCAATGTCTTTAAAATTAAAACAGTATGTGTGATACGGAGTGTTTCTACCATTTTCATCTACCCTTTTATAATCATAGCAGGGTAGATGAAAATAGTAGAAACACTCCGTATCACACATATTTTTCAATCGAAAAGCAAGAAAGAGTTTAATATAATCATTCCCCTAAGTTCTCCAAAAAAAAACGTCAATTTGGAATTGAACCAACGACCATCGTTATAATACAACGTCTAAATGATGAACATATCCCATCAATATTTTTACTATGTTTTAAAGTGTTATTCCACACTTAGAACAGAAAATACTAAACTTAAATTTAAAAAGCGTATAAAAATTTTGAACGAAGCAGGATTTGAACCCGCGCCTCTGGAATACCGTTCCAGCGCTCTGACCACTAAGCCATTCGTTCTCACCGAGCTCCGTCGAAATTCTTATACGCTTGTTACAACTTATTTTTGTTGTTAGCATTTCTTTCCGGTATTCCAGAGGCGCGGGTTCAAATCCTGCTTCGTTCGAAATTTTTATACGCTTTTTAAATTTAAGTTTAGTATATCCCATCAAGTTTGTAGTATTTAGCTACATAATAAGTTAGTAATTGCGAACCAGCGCGGGCTGATATCAACATAATCTGATTTTGATGAATGACACGTCACACCGCCGCGTCATGGTGTTTTATCCACATACAAAATTGATGACCATGATATTTGAAATTTTCATGGACTTTGCTACGTGTTAATGTTTTGTTGTAGCACTAGCAGTTTGTTAATTAAAAAATAAAATAATAACTTAGCTTCACGCTATATCCCACTCATGGCAGGGTAGACCTGAGGGAACCTGGGAACCTAGTGTTAAGACACTCCGTTCCACTTCCTTTTCCCCACTTTCCGCCCAATTTGAGGCATTGTGTGTTAAGTGGTGGAACTCTATGACGCGTTTTTTCTTATACCAGAGCGAAGAAATGAAAACATTACATATTTAAAATCAAATATTAAATATTTCATTGCCTCGAGTGGGAATCGAACCCACAGCCTATTAGTTACAGTCACATGTTTGTTTTGTTGTTTGTTACAATTGCTCGCCTTGCTTAATTTAGCTACTTCAATAGTTTTAAATGAAACACTTTTAACCGGATTAATCGCGTATATTGATTTTTATACATGTTTTTGGAAACCCGACATTTCGAACACTTTACAGTAGTCTGTGGTCACGGGTAGACTGAGGTGGCATTTGTCTATCAGTTGATATAATTATTATATCAAACTACCGCCAACGATTCCTTAATTGCCTCGCGTACTGCCTTGGATTCTTGCAGAATGAGCTAACTGTATCTGGTCCTCTAGTGTGGTGTACTTGAGACTTTAATTTTTTTAAGAGTCGGTCCCAGGTAGCTCCAACCATCTTCTCTATTGAAATTAGGATGTTATTGTATTTCAATAGCCTCGTGGATCATTCTAGGGATATATCTTTTCTCCCTAGCGAGTATGTGGGGTTTTTCAAACCTGATGTAGTGGTTGGCTTTGTTAGATGTATGCTCACACACAGTTGACTTCGATACATGCCCATTCTTAACATCGGAGATGTGTTCCTTCACCCTAACACCGATGCTTCTCTTTGTTTCACCTAATATGATAAGCCACAGTCACAATCAAGTTTGTTTACACCAGCACACTGCAAAGGAATATTACTCTTCACTGGTCTCAAGAATTGACTCACTTTCTTGTTAGGCTTGAATATAGTCTTCTTCTTAAGCTCTTCTTAAGATGTTGCCGATCCTGTCTGTAACACCTTTCACATATGGTAAAAGTGCCGGTTGCCTCTCAACTGTGGGTGGCTTGTTGGTCTTCTGACAACGCTGGCGGGGAACTGGCAGCTTGTTCTGATGAAGGGCAGTCTTCAACTGTCGAAGCGGGTTTCCAAAAACATCGGGTTTTCAAGTTTTTCATTTAAAATGCGTAACAATCGCGAAAATCAAAGACATTATTATACTTTGTAGGCGGTATTAATTCAATCTTTGTCTTGCAGAAGCGAGCTATTCGTGCTATAACTTAGGCCCTAAAGAAAAGGCAAATGTATAAAAAAATAACATATTGACCGTTGTATCTCAATACATTTTTGAAAATGTTATGTATTTTAAGAAAAATATTAATAAATTTACTGAAATCGGTGATGTACATAACATGAATACAAGAGATAGGCTTAAAAATAGTACGCCTGTAACTCGATTGCATCAAGTCCGTAATTCTTTTATGGGACAGGGTGTACGCTTTTATAATAGGATAGCGGGAAACGGAAAACGTATTTAAGACTACCCAAAAAGTTATTACATTTTTTTGCCTTTAAACTAATGTATTTTTTGTAAAAAAATTAGCTAATAACTAAAGCTACTAACGCTGTGTCGGATTAAAATATACCGTCCCCAAAAGTTAGTGGCCAAATTTCACAATTTTATATTAAACGAACTACAAGTCAAGATTTTTTCTTGAGTTCACTTAGAAACTTGATTTTTTCTGTTCACCAAAAGACCTGGATATCTGACGTTAACTTCAACTTTATATCTCATTTTAAGTTAAGTCATCCTTTAAAGGTTACGTCTTAACTCTTAGGTCTATGGAACCAGCCGTGGTTTTATTTATTTATTTTCTGTCGACTGTTCTTTTTCAGCTTCAGCATCCCAAGTTCTCTCTGCCTACCCTGCGATAGGCTAGTGTCAAGACAGTCTATACTATCCCCCAATTACCGCTAAATTTGAGGCTTTGCATGTTGGGAGGTGGAACTCAACGCCACGTGTTGTCTAATTATTTACCAGAGCAGAAAAAAATAATATTTAATTTCATCGAATGAGGATCGAACTTACAACCGTCATATTCACAGTTAAACACTATACCATCGTGCTATGGTCTGTTTTCTGTAGACAAATAAAGATTATAAAAGAGATTACAAAAGTCCAATTCATAAATAACTTAATATCTATTTTAATCAATCAACGTGTGTCAAATTTTGCTGAGTTAATAACGGAAATTCTCTTAAAATTTGATTACTTTGATCGAGTGACGAAGTTCCAATTAAATTGGAACTGTAAATTTACATTAAGCATATTGATTAATCTGTACCCATGGCTTATAAGCGATGTTATAGAAAAAAATATATAATCAAAATTTTTAATTTTATTAGCAACTCAATTGTGATTTGTTCTAAATATATCATGATTTATCAATTTATATTTTAAAAATGTATATGATTTTAAATTTTAAAATATATTGATTTTTCCTGTGTTCTTGTCAATCAATTATTACATGTGCGAGATCTTGGATGCGATCTCGAGATAAATGGTCTTGATAGACCGATATACGTACAACAAGGTAATCTTACAATGGCTTTGTTTTTTCTTTTAAGTTACGGAACCCTAAAAAAATAATATTTTTTATATTTGTACTCTACAGTCAATGTCTTAAATTCAGCGAATCGTTAGACGGAAGTGTCTTAACAGGAATATAATGTCTTAACATAAGGTTCCCAGGTTCCCCCTTCCTACCCTTTTATATATGTGATATAGCGTGAAGCTATAAAAAAATGTTGACTCATTTAACACCTCCGGGCAAAGCTAAGTCAAGCCACTTGCAAACAATAGACTAGTACCTATATTTTGTATTGTATTAAAAAATGACGTTATTATCCATTCCTCGTTCAAACAATGTTTATATTTAAAATATTCAGCAAACTTTCTACAAGACGTATAAAAGTAAAATCCCTAGAACTCTTTAGAATAATGCCGGGTTCTTAAAGGGCGACGTCCACCGCTTTACGCCGCTACTAAGCTATTATTGGCTATTCATTTGTAATATATTTCATGAAATAGTAAATATTCTAGTTTTTTCATATTTCTGAGCAGTTTAACTCAACATTTCTTTTGGTGTGAAGGTAAAAAAATACTTAGATTAGACAAGTCACTCCGTACCGTTCCCCACTATCCGTTATACTGGTGGCATTGCGTGATGAGTGACTGTACTCAACGCGCAGAAAACGCCTTAAGGATTTTTAAGATTCACGAGTTTATACAACCTGCTGCGTTTTTTTTAATTCGGTTTAAAAAAGGTATAAATATAACAATTTGCCTGTCGTGGCGCAGCGGCACATGCGTGTGACTGTAAACGTGACAAGTGGGTTCGATCCCCACTCGAGGAAATGAAATATTTAATATTTTCAAATTTAATATTTAATGTTATCATTTCTTAGAGTAACTAGTCCATCACTCAATACGCAATGGCAAGCAAATTTGGCAGAAACAGGGGAATAGAAATGAAAGGGAGTGTCTTAACACTAGGTTCCCAGGTTCCCACTGCCATGTGCGGGATACAGCGTGAACCTGAGAAACAGAGAGAGAGAGAGTAAATATAAAAAAAACAAAATTTTAACTTCCAAGCTACAACAGTATATTTTAAAAATCATATGGATTAAAACTTTAAACCTTTGACTCCACTGCCTTTGTGTCTTATAATGACATTTACTCGTTTTGTCCTCTGAAGCAGAGCAACTATTCACTTTTATGTACTGGCCGGTCAAAAGAAACACAAGTACATCATAACTCTGTGAACATTGATGAGGTTAGCTGCCTAGCAGTGCGAGGCCTGTCGTGGCTCAGGGGCATAAGGTTGTGACTGTAAGCGTGACAGGTTGTGGGTTCGATGCCCATTCGAAATTTTTATTGTATAATCATTTTTTTTTTTTTTTTTTTCAGCTTCACGCTGTATCCCGCACTAGGCAGGGTAGGCAGAGGGAACGGAAGTGAAACCTAGTTTTATGACACTCCGTTCCACTTCCGTTCCCCACTTTCCGCCGAATTTGAGGCATTGCGTGTTGAGTGGCGGAACTCAACGCCGCGCTTTGCCTGATTACCATATTACCATTGTATAATCAAATTAAATAGTTAAAATTTTTCTTTCTTCGATCTAATCCAAACGCGTTGACATTCACCATTCAACACGCAATGCCTTAAGTCGTTGGAAAGTGTGGAAATGAAAAAAAACTGTCCTAATACTGAGTTCCCACGTTCCCTTTCTATCTTGCCACGTGCAGAATACGCTAAGCTACGAAAATGGAGAAAGAGATACCTAGTAATACTGTAGGGTTTAACTTCGCGGTTTATCTCGCTTTAACAGCGGGCAATAAGAACATTTAATACTTAGCTTCACGCTATATCCATAGCGGGGTAGGCAGAGAGAACGGAGCGCCAAACGCTACGGTAAGATTTAATACGTTTACATTTAATACGTTTTACGGTAACATTTAATACGTTCTATATGTTTAGACTTAAGTCTAAACAATTTTAAATGGGTCTCGAACCTGGAACTATATTGAACAGACTTCTACAAATAAGCTATAAACTCCATCGATATAATCAACAAACCCTTTTACAAAATAAACACAAATCTTGGATATTAGAACGTCTCGGCAAACAATTAACGATTATTCGGCCTCCGCTCAAATCGGTATTTCTTTAATTTGATATCTCTATTTGCGTAACAGTTATTAGGAAGCGATTTACGAATTGAATTTGAAAATCATAAGATTTTGTTTGTTTAATTCAAATAGATTATTTTTATAGCCTCACAATATGTAGCCGAGGCCTGTCACGGCGCAGCGACACAAGCGTGTTACTGTAAACGTGATCGGTAGTGGGTTTGATCCCGACTCGAGGATATGAAATATATAATATTTTCATTGCCTCTGATTAGACATTACTAAATAGACACAGCGCGGCGTTGATTTCCGCCATTCAATAAACCTTGCGTTAAATTTAATGGGAAATGGGGTACGAAAGAGTCATTATGGGAACAGAGTGCTTTAACACTAAGTTTCCACGTTCCCTCCGCTTACACTGCCTGTGCATATAAATAATGAAATGCTTCCTCGGAAACAAATATTATGAATTAATAACAATTATCACGATAATCGGTTCGATTTATATCGTAAATATATACAAAATTCTCAGTAATTTCCACTGGACTATGCGGGCGAAGCCGCAAGTTATAGTTTATACAATACCTCTTTTCACATGCAGCTTTTTGAGATTTCTCATAAAAGCTTACGTCACAAACGTCTAAGAATATATTGCGATTTTATAAGATTCCATGCGATAAGTAATTTTAAAATATATGAGGTTATTTTGACAAAATTATTATTGATGACGTCGTGTGGTGCAGCGATACAACCATAGGTAAAAACGCGAAAGTTGTGAGTTTGATATCTATACGAGGAAATTAATAATTGTTTATATCTACGCTCTAATTACAAGCGGTAAGGTTAAATTTAGCCACTCGTGCATTTCTAAAAAAAAGATAGCGTCGGCTTTTTTTGTAACAGTCCGTTTTTTTAGTTTTTGCTTATATTTGCGTACTAAAATAGAGCACTACTCTCAACCACCGTAAGTTTGCACCCATTCCCAATGTTATCCTGATAGTGGGGAACGGGACGGAGTGTCTTAACACTAGGTCCCGAGTTACTACTAACTTGCCATGAGCGTGATACAGCGTGAAGCGGAGACGCTGTGAGAGAGATTCTTAATTTTCTTCATATTTTGAAGATTACATGCTATTGAAAATTCATACTCAATCACTAACATATCATATTAATATTAAAAATATATATTATACTTATTAGCAAAACATATAAAAATTTGAACATAGCGTGATCTGAACACGCTCTGTACAAATTTTTATTCATTTACTTCATGGTTATTTTTCTTTCCTAAGTGTGGATTAATACTTCTAAGTGGCAAATCTTTTCAGAGGAAACAAAGGAAATCTAGAGCTCTTTCTACTTTCAAACAAATTTTCAACATTTTTTTTAATAGCAAAACTCATTTTTTTTTTCTTTTTACAAGAGAAAATGATAGATATGTTTACTTTATCATATAATTTCAACCCAATATCACTTTAACAGTCGCACGCACTACTGGCGTCAATACCCAATATTATACAATTAATGGGATATTATTCAAGAAAATGCAGAAATTGAGTTAAAAGCTTAATACAGTTGTACACAATTTTCTGAATGGACTGAAACCACGCATGTCTCTTCAGTATTGGAGAGGTCGCGGTACGAAGCGCGCGTGTCTCAGTTCACACAAAGTTTCCATCGCGATACACTACGAGGTATTGAGTATATTTTTGTGTCGTGTGTTGTGTGATTTTGTTGGAATCGTGTGGTTTTTAGTGTGGTCGTGCTGAAAATTTGTATTTTGGTGAGTTGAATTTGTAATTTTTTTTTATAATAATTGAAAAAAATATCAAATCTTACTAAATTTAAATTTAAAAAGTAGTAAGATTTGAGACTGTGCCTTTTTGAGACTGTGCCTTTTTTAAATTTAAATTTAGTATTTTTTATCCTAAGTGTGGAATGACACTTTAAAAAATAGTAAAAATATTAAATCTTATCGTTCGTAACTCAACGGGTTGTGGGTTCAATTCTCACTGAGAAAATAAATTTGTATATAGGTATAAAATAAAGACAATGTCATGATATTGATATTTTTTTTTAATATATATGCGATTAAATGCATTGGGTAGTAATGCTTTCTAACTTTGCCATAGTAAAGATGAGAAAGAGAAAAAATAATACCTAACTTTTTTCGGTTATTTCAAGGTGGAAGTAATTAAATATTCTCTCTTTTTTCCGCAATAGTGACCATTGATATCAAAAAACAATTTCAGAAAACCAACTGTTAAGCTCTCTAACTCAACTCAGCTTCACGCTGTATCCCGCACGTGGCAGGGCAGGCAGAGGGAACTTGGGAAACTAGTGTTAAGACACTCCGTTCCACTTCCGTACCCCACTTTCCGCCGAATTTGAGGCATGGCGTGTTGAGCGGCGGAACTCAACGCTGCGCTTTGCCTTATTACCAGAGCGAAGAAATGAAACATCAAATATTTAAATTGAAAATATTAAATATTTAATTTCCTCGACTGGGGATCGACTCCAGAACCTGTCGGTTACATTCACACGCTTGTGCCGCTGCGCCACGACAGGCCTCACTGTTAAGCCATTCAGTTAAACATTGTCTACCTATTTATTTTTGTATATTACGTGTTGGATGGCTTTGTCCTGCTGCCATTACGAGGAAATGAAAATGATTTAACCTATTGACTAGAATTTGACGATTGCATTTACCATCAGATGCTGTGCCGCTACGCCACAATTTTCCTACATAACGATATTACTACAACTTTAATTTATTTCATTTTATTAAAGTCTATTTATACATTTTTTTAATTTAAATTGTAGCCTGTATTTTATTCCAATTAATAAGCTATATTATTGTAAAGTTCCATCTCAATCTGTTCAGCCGCTAGTTTCAGCATTAGCGTGAAAATGGAACATCCATTTTCACCAACTTTCACATTTACAATATTCGTAGGGCACATTATTTTACTGATATTCTGTATAATTCTGTCTGCCTTTTTCTAGGCACTAGTTTTAAATGCTTCTACATATTTCAAAAAACGAAAGTATAATTTTTTAAAGTATTTACTAAACTAAAGTAGTCGTCACAGAACCTGACTGTAAAGGCGGAGGCTGTGAATTTGATTCCCACTCGGAGTAATGATTAATTTTCATTTCCTCCATCTATTGTAAAGACAAATCGCGGCGATTAGCACCGTTCATTAATAAATTAACATTATGTGCTTGCCACAGTGTTTAGTAGGCGGCGGTTGTGAATTGGACTCCTACTACGAGTAATGATTAATTTTTGTTTCTTTAATCTATGATCTTAACAATTGCGGCGCTAAGCTCCGTTACTTAACACAAAATATATTAAACTGACGTGCGGGCGAATCAGAGTGTTTAGAACTTGGTTCCTTTTGGCTAACCTGCTATACGCTACAGTGTAAAACTTCTATATGCAAATTAATCTATAATATTTTCTAAGTAATTTTTAAAAAAGATCAAAATAAAAGAAAACAATAGAGTCGACTGGAACGTTTTTTATGTAAATGTTAATGAGAAACAATATAAAATGTCAATTCCCTTTCGAATAATTTGTGATATTGTTTTATAAATTTTAAAGCTAGGACCGTTGTGTTTTATTAAAAAAATAATTTTAATTTATTAAACTCTATTATGAAAAGAAACTTTCTAAAATATGTTACAAAGTAATAGAAAAAGTAATTTCACACTGTATCCCGCAAATAGCAGGATAGGCAGTGGAGTGTTTCGAAGTGCTCACCGCTACTTCTATTACCCTATCGTCGTCGAATTGTTGAACTATTAATTGGTGGAACTTAACATCGTTATTGCTAAAGCAAGAAAATATAAACATTAAATATGAGTGGCGGAACTCAACGCCGCTCTGTGCCTCATTACCAGATCAAGAAAACAAAAACTATTCCCACTTCGAGTGTAATTTGAACCCACAACCAGCCTTTACTGTCGCACGCTAATGCCAGGACTATTTTATATATAATGCCAGGATTATATATAAATTTAAATATAGATAACATAAAAGGAACCAGTATATTTAATGCTAAAAATAAGAAAAGCCAGTAACAAAATCTTTATATTCTCATATGAACGGAAGCTAAGCCGCGAAAGCTTAGATAAAAGCATTTTAACTCGACACGCGACTACCAAGCTTCGGAGGCAAATTTACGGGTCTAAAATATTATCTGAGGACTGTCGTGGTGCAAGTCGAGAAATGAAACATTTAATATTATTTTTATTTTTTCGCTCTGGTATCAAGACATAGCGCGGCGTTAAACTCTGTCACTCAATACGCATTACGTTAGTACTAGAAGGTACATAAGAAACTAATGTTAGGATGTTATTTTTTATTCTTTCACAAAATTTTCAAGGTCACATTTTCACATTGCGTTGGACGCGGAGCTATGTCGGCAAGATTTTATGTTTTAAATCCATAAATATGATATCCGGTTTCGTATTTGAAATAAATACTGGCAATATAATTCATAGTGATGACTTATTAAGCTTCACGCTATATCTCGATCATGACAGGGTAGGCTAAAGGGAAACTTGGGTACCTAGTGTTAAGACACTCCGTTCCATTTACGTTCCTCATTTTCCGCCGAATTTAATGCATTGCGTGTTGAGTGGCGGAACTCAACACCACGCTTTACGTTGTTATCAGAGCGAAGAAATGAAAACATTAAATATTTAATTTGAACTTAAGTTAATTAACTTAACTTAGCTTCACGCTTTATCCCTAGCGGGGTAGGCAGAGAGAACGGAGCGCCAAACGCTACGGTCTCGGCATACCTCTTTCGCCTCGTCCACTGTCATCAACCTCTTCAAACATGCCCTCCGGGGGGTCCTCATGCTTCTTACGTGACCTTCCTCCAGTATCGTCGATATTGTGTTTCGAAGGTCAACCGAGGTCTCCCCCTCCCTCTCTTACCACTCACCTTTCCTTCATAAATCTTTTTTACCATTCTTTCTTCACTCATTCGCTCGACGTGCCCAAACCACCTGAGCACGTTCTTCTTCATTCTCACAATTATATAATAATTTGAAAATATTAAATATTTCATTTCCTTAAATGGTGATCGAACTTACAACCAGTCTTTTGCAGTCACACGTTTGTGCCGCTGCATCTAGACATGCCTCTTGGTGATAAATTCGATTACATATTCCAAATTTTTGTTGTAATAATCTTAACATTTTTTTTTAACTTTACAGTACATCCCGCCTATAGCAGATCAGGCAGATAGAACCTGAAAATCTAGTGTTAAGGCACTCTGCTTCGATAAAGACACTTCAGTCTCTACTCTCCGCCGAAACTATTTCTCGTTATTAGAGCGAGGCAATAAAAATATTAAACATTTCATCAGCTAGAATCAAAGACATTACCAATCGTTTTAACAGTCACACGCTTGTGCCGCTGCGCCACGACAAGCCTATATATATAATATATACATATTTTCTTTAGAGGTATAACCACATGTGCTTGAATAATATTTTCATATAAGATAACGCTATATCTACACAGTTGGTTAGTCTCAAGTAAGTGGCCACTTTGCTGATATCGGCCGTGCTATTATTATCGAGAACAACATATGTATTTATATATTTGATTATATGAAAGAAAAAAAATCCGAGGCCTATCGTGGCGCAGTGGCACAAGTGTGTTGTAGGTTCGATCCCCACTCGAGAAAATGAAATATTTAAAATTTTTATATCTTCGCACTAGTATCTCATTCACTCAGCTTCAGGGTAGCCAGAGGGAACATGAGAACCTAGTGTTAAGACACTCCGTTCCATTTCTGTTCCCCGCTTTACGCCAAATTTGAGGCATTGCGCGTTGAGTGACGGAACTCAACGTCGCGTTTTGACTAGTTCCATAGCGAAGAAATGAAAACATTAAATATTTAAATTGAAAATATTAATCATTTCATTTCCTCGAGTGGGGCTCGAACCAATAACCTTGTCGGTTACAGTCACACGCTTGAGCCACTGCGCCACGACAGGTATACCACGACTGGTATCTATTAAGGCAAAGCGCGATATTGAGTTGCGTCACTCAACACGCAATGCCTCATTCAGTGAAAAGTGGAAAACGGAAGTGACTTAATGGGAAAGAATTGTCTTGACATTTGGTTTTCAAGTAAAAAAAAAACATTTTTATTAATTTCATTTTTTAAGCTACACTTTAATATTGTTGCTAAGCGATTGACAAAAATAGAAGAAATAACTTTACGTTATATTCTCGTATGAATCTTGTATATTTACTTTTTTCACACTTGCCGTCCAATTTTCTAAATATGGCGTATTGAGCGGCGGAACTCAACGCCGCACTATATCTAATTTCAAGAACAGAGAAACTGTAATCATCTTTTTGTGTAAGAATCGGTCCCTCAACCTTCTCATCAGAAGTCAGAACAGTGACTTAAATAAAAAATAAACATATTTTATATAATTGAAAGCCATAATTCTATAATTAAATAAAAAAAACTATTAAAAATCTTTTTTTAACTTATTTTGAAATACTCTCGATTATTTGAAGTAAGCTCATACAGTGAGAAATTATGATTTTTAAACTTAAGCAACTAACTTTGATAAGTTTAAAGAACTTAAAGTTAGTTTCGAAAGCTATTTAAATATTATTTTCAATATTTATTAAATTATCTGAAATTATTATTTATTTTGGTATATTTTATGAGGTCCTCATAGCGCAGGTCCATAGCATATGATGTTGAAACGTGTTATTTGTGGGTTCACTTACACCATTTTAAATGAATTATTTTCATTTTATCATTGTGTCAGTAAATATATGAGGCCTGTCGTGGCGTAGTGGCACAAGCGTGTGACTGTAACTGACAGGTTGTGGGTTCGATCCCCACTCGAGGAAATGAAACATTTAATATTTTCAGTTTAAATATTTATTGTTTTTATTTCTTCGCTCTGGTACAAGGCAAAACGCGGCGTTGAGCTCCGCCACTACACATGCAATGCCTCAAATTTGGCGGAAAGTGGGGAACGAAAGTGAAATGGAGTGTCTTAACACTAGGTTCCCAAGTTCCCTCTGCCTACCCTGCCATGTGCGGGGTACAGCGTGAAGCCTAAGTTAATAAATAAAATTAAGCACGACATTGAGTTCCGTCACTTAACACGCAATGTCTCGAAAATCGGACAAGAAGATAGAAATTGGGCAGCGGAGATACAGCGTCAAGCAAAGAAAACATAAATGCTGACCCAAGTGTGTCTAAGCAAGTTATAATAACACTTATTCAGATAAGATAGTAAAAAGAAAATATAAAATTTTTCAAACTTATTTCAAAATTGATCACGTCTTTTGGGAAGCGCCGTATAACGTTGTTCTGAATCTTGTATTTTATGTAAAGCAGGTGTCAGGGAAGACGCTTATCACGCTTTAACGTTAACTTGTGAAAGCTGTTTAGTTATTATTAAAATTATTATATTTGACAGTATTATTAGGAAAATCCGTTTCACGTTTTACCCCACGTAGGGTAATATAATATTAAGTAACTCAATTCACCACTTTCTATCCATTTTTTAAGACATTATAGGTTACGTGGCGGAGCTCAACGCTGTAATTAACATGGCTATAATAATTTTAATGATAATTATTATATATGATGTATTTTTTTTTTTTAATTCTTTGTTAAAGTTTTAACCTAGTAATATGGCCATGGATTATTATCTACTAGAAACATTAATAAGCTACGAGTATTATGTACTCGAACCTCCATAGATCTCTATCTCATTCCTATAAAATTCACTCAATCACTCAGCTTCACGCTGTATCCCGCATATGGCAGGGTAGGCAGAGGGAACTTGGGAACCTAGTGTTAAGCCACTTCGTTCCAATTCCGTTCCCCTTTTCGAGGAATGAAAAGAAGGAACTGCCGAATTTGAGGCATTGTGTGTCGAGTCGCGGAACTAAACCTCGCAAAAATATAAAATTAAGACTGTCAAATCCATTACAGAGAGATGGTTACCACCTTAGTCTATTGCTACGTGTGACTGACTACTTTATAGGTAAAGGCAGTATTTTAGTTGGATCTCATTTTAAAAGGCATTCTCCTGTTGCGTAAAATTACATCTTTTGCTGGTCTTTAGCTTACAATAAATTTGAATAAATACACATTTTTTTATTTTCAAAGTCAATTTTTTGTTATGAGGAGGAGGAGGGTGCGGCACGTTTCTTACCTTCTTTTCTGACGCGCATTAATGTTATAAACTAAGAACAGAACAGAATCCTGTAAAAGAAAATGATTTAGAACAAATGGAGAAAATTGAAAATTATATTATAGTGTACTGAGTAACCCACATTGACACAATATTCACCAACTGAATTTTAGAAAAAAAAATACTAAAACATTAAAATTTAAGTTAACAACGTAAATGACTCCTCACTTTCTTTAAGCAATGATTATTTTCATTGAAAAGGTATGAAAATAGGCATAAAAGGAAATTGCGTATTATTAGCGTCAAGTCGAACAGAAAATTGGCTCTTTCCGGTACAAGATTGATTGTTATACGATTTTTAACTTTGCTATTCATGTTGAACGATAAATTTTCTAGAGCTGGTCACATATTTTGTTCTTGATCAGTTCTTGAAAGTTCTTTTAGAAGCTTTTATTCAACTTGCCATGTTTGTATGTGAGTTAGTTTATGTGAAATATTGCAAGCTCCATGTGATCTAGTCTTTAGTGCCCGATTGAGCTTGAAATTAAGATTAGTTCTGATGATAATGAAATTACATACGAGTATAATCAATATTGTTGATAGTCAGAAATGGCTTGTGTAACAAGATGACAGATTAAAAATATCAAAAAATATCAAAAGATTATCGTTTAAAACTAAAAAAAAGAAAAAAAGTACTTATGTTATTAATATTTGATTTAGCCCTACGCTTTAATTGTTAACGTGACATTAGCAAAGTGATTTTGTTCACAACTGACACGAGCGAAAATCCTCCATTAAACTTATTAATTGTATAGGGCTCAACGCCGAATATTGTCTTACCTTCTTCCAAATAGGTATCGAAACAGCTCACTAATCGCTACAATGGTCTTATGTGAAAATAAATTTACTAAATTAAAAAGTTATAATGATTTCAGAAATAACATTTGACATATATTGTAGATATATTTCTAATTTAAATAATTAAGGTTGTGAAGTTATCAAAAAACTATAACATTTCAGAAACAGTTTTCAAAAATATATAAAAAAAATCATCTTTTATTTTTATTGTATAAAAGAAAAAGATCTATATATATTTAGGCAACTGTAGCAAGCCATCAATTTTTTACTACACAAAAATAATAACCAAAGTCTGAATAGAGATTTATGATAGTGTTTTTGATTTTTTGCCAAAAACCTTGAAGAATCCTTCCAAAGTTTTGGACTTGCCAACCGGCTGAGACACTTTGGCGCTTTTAGTTTAATATCTCAATGTTATTACTGTGCTAGTGTGGCGCAGTGCCCACACAATTGTAGATATGATAGCTGAGGGATATATTTGCTTTCTGCTCTTTATGAAGAAGAAATATATATATATATATATATATATATATATATATATATATATATATATATATATATATATATATATATATATATATATATATATATATATATATATGTGTTCATTTCTTCGCTATAGTAACAATGCAAAGCGCGGCGTTGGGTACCGCCACGCAATGCTTCAAATTCGGCGAAAAGTAGGTAACGGAAGTGGAACAGAGTGTCTTAACTGGTTTCCCAAGTTCCCTCTACCTACCCTGCCATGTGCGGGATACAGCGTGAAGCTGAGCACATATTATATACATATTTTAAAACATATATTAATACATATATTTTAATTTTTTTTCTAAAAAAACTATTTTCCTCTACTAATTGAATTGAAATTTAAAAAAATCATCATCTCATTCTTCTTATCTAAGGCATAAGATGAAATATTAAAGTACTGTAACGGCCAAAATAAAGTCATTTATTGTACCATATAGTAGCGGTACTGTTATTTGAGATTGGAAGCATTCCAAAGATACCTTGCAATTGGATATTTTCGAAATGTATGTATGTTCATATTATTTATACGCCATAAATATTTCTATGTTTTTGCGGAGTAAATTATCTAAGGCCTGTCGTGGCGCAGAAGCACAAGAGTGTGACTGTAAATGCGACAGATTCTGGGTTCGATCTTCACTCGAGGTAATTAATTATTTATTATTTTCATTTCTTTGCTCTGGTAAAATGTCAAAATGCATCGTTGATTTCTGCCATACCTCAAATTCAACGGAAAGTGGGAAACTGAACGTCTTTTCCGCTCTGCCTACTACCCTGCCATGTAGGAAACAGCGTGAAGCTGAAAAGTGTGTGTGTATTAATGTAAGCCTGCCCACAGACTATTAAGCAAATTACCCGGAGATAACAATTTCGAAAAAATATTTTAATTTAAAATAAAATAAAGATCGATTTTGTATTTATTTTACACTTCCAAAAAAAAATATTGGAATATTAAAAAACTTAAATAATGAATTAGAGTTGATAATTTTGGATTTAGTGCGGCGTTAAGTTCTGTTTTGTCAGCAAAGTAAGACTATCGTATTTTAACATTTTTGATTGTTACATTTTTGGAAACCCGACGTTTCCAACACTGTTATATAATAATAGATACTATATGGCTTTGTCGATCAATTGACAATGTCAACATTTTTAAAAATGTGTAAAATCAATATACACGTATCAATAACACGATTAATGCGGTTAAACTTGTTTCATTTAAAATATCATATTTTTATTTCTTTGGCTGTACCCTATGTCCCACACATAACAGCATAGGCAGAGGGAATCTTGTAGCCTATAGTTCAGACACTGCATTTCCCAACATCTATCAAATTGCATGTAAGTGGCGGAACTCAACGCTACTCTTTGCCTCCACATCAGAGCGGGCGTTAAAATATTAATATACTATTTCCTTAAGTGAGACTCAAATATATTTCCCGAGGCCTGTCGTGGCGCAGCGGCACGGGAGTGTGAATGTAACCGACGGGTTCTGGGTTCGATCCCCAGTCGAGGAAATGAAATATTTAATATTTTCAATTTAAATATTTAATGTTTCATTTCTTGCTCTGGTAATAAGGGAAAGCGCGGCGTTGAGTTCCGCCACTCAACACGCAATGCCTCAAATTCGGCGGAAAGTGGGGAACGGAAGTGGAGTCTCTTTACACTAGGTTCCCGGGTTCCCTCTGCCTACCCTGCCTGCAGAGCGTGAAGCTGAAAAAAAAAAAGAATATATATATATATATATATATATATATATATATATATATATATATATATATATATATATATATATATATATATATATATATATATATATATATATATATATATATATATATATATATATATAACGCCGCACTGAATCCAAATTATCAACTCTAATTCATTATTTAAGTTTTTTTATATATATATACTATATATATATATATATATATATATATATATATATATAATATATATATATATATATATATATATATATATATATATATATATATATATATATATATATATATATATATATATATATATCTTCTTCTTCTTCCTGGCATTAATCCCGGCTTGCTGTGCCAGGGTCTGCCTTCTTACTGAGCCTACCCACTTTGCACGATCTTGTACGTCCTCAGTGGTTAGACCATTGGCTCTCATGTCCTGCATCACGACATCCAACCAGCGCTTCCTTGGGCGTCCGGGAGGTCTCACTCCAGGGACAGACATATCAAGGCACTTGCGTCCGACATAGTTCCTAGGCCGGCGCGCAACGTGACCATACCACCTCAGGCGACGCTCTTGGAGCTTATCCGCTATGTCACGGACTCCAAGACTACCTCGAATGAATGTGTTACGTATGCGGTCAGAGCGCTTTACGCCGCACATCCATCTCAGCATCTTCATTTCCGTGACATGAAGCTCCTGAGTGTGCCGAGATAGTACTGGCCAGCATTCGCTGCCGTATAAAAGAACCGGTCGAACGATGCTCTTATATATCAGCCCCTTGAGTTTGGTTGGTATTCTGCGATCGCAGACCACACCAGTGACCTCCCGCCATTTGGCCCAGGCAGCGCTTATCCGACCGTGAACGTCGTGATCGATGCCTCCAGACTCGTGCATAACGGATCCGAGGTACCTGAACTTTTCCGCCTTAACGGCTGGTTCAGTACATATATGGATAGTGCTAGAGTCCGGTCTCCCGCAAGCCATGTACTCGGTCTTCGACACATTTAGTTTAAGACCGCCGTTCTCAAGCGTACCATTCCAGAGGTTCACTTTACGCTCTAGCATCAGCCGGTTCTCTTCAACGAGTGCTATGTCATCGGCATACATCATTAGCCACGGAGGCTGGTCTTGGATGTGAGCCGAGACAGTATCTAGCACTACGTTGAATAAGAATGGGCTAAGAGCTGAGCCCTGGTGAACCCCTACTGTAATCTGGAAAGGTATGGTGTCGCCAACAGCAGTCCTAACCATGGAAGCGGAATTGTGATACATATCTTTGATAATCTCAATATAGGCCTCAGGGATCCCTTTCAAACGCAATGCCCACCAGATACACTGACGAGGCACACAGTCAAAGGCCTTCTGCAGATCTAAAAAAACCACATGCAGAGCTCTCCTCTTTTCCCTGTATGCCTCCATCAAAGTTCTGAGGGCAAAAATGGCGTCCATAGTACACGATCCAGGCTGAAATCCATATTGAGACTCAGAGACAGTACACTCTCGGCGGAGCCTGATATCGATAATGCGCTCGAAGAGCTTCATGGTGTGACTCATAAGCTTAATGCCCCTATAACTACCACAATCTTGTATATATATATATATATATATATATATATATATATATATATATATATATATATATATATATATATATATATATATATATATATATATATATATATATATATATATATGTATATATATATATATATATATATATATATATATATATATATATATATATATATATATATATATATATATATATATATATATATATATATATATATATATATATATATATATATACATATATATATATATATATATATATATATATATATATATATATATATATATATATTCCCTTATTACCACATTGGAAAGGTGTGAAGCATCAAAAATTATCAGAATACGCCAAAATTATTCTCTCGCAATCTCACTCAGCTTCACGCTGTATCCCGCACACGGCAGACTGAGCAGAACGAACTTTGTAACCTAGTGTTAAAAAAATCCGTTCCACTTCCGTTCCCCACTTTCCGTCAAATTCGTCGCTTTGCCTTATACCAGAGCGAAGAAACGAAAATATTAAATATTTCAATTGAAAATTTTAAAATATCGAGGCATGTCGTGGCGCAGCAGCACTAGAGTGTGACTGTAACCGACAGGTTCTGGGTTCGATCCCCAGTCGAGGAAATGAAATATTTAATATTTTCAATTTAAATATTTAATGTTTCATTTCTTCACTCTGGTAATAAGGCAAAGCGTGGCGTTGAGTTCCGCCACTCAACACGCAATGTCTAAAATTCGGCGGAAAGTAGGGAATGGAAGTGGAACGGAGTGCTATAACACTAGGTTTCACTTCCGTTTCCTCTGCCTACCCTGCCTAATGCGGGATACAGCTTGAAGCTGAAAAAAAAATAGAAAATATTAAACCTTTCAGATACAAATCCCGCTCGTATAAAAATTATTAAAACTGTAATTTGTATGTACAGTGAAACTACAAGTTTCAAGTCGAGCCCAGCATATAATTAAACCAATTCGTCAAAGTTATTTCCCCAATTTCAGACACACCTCACCTTACTTTAGTATATAGGTGTTGTATAGAACACTTTAAATAGAGTATTTTTTATTAAATATATAGTTCTTTCTTTCTTAGCTTCACGCTGAATCCCGCACGAAGCAGGGTAGGCAGAGAGGGAACCTGGGAACCTAGTGTTAAAACACTCCATTTCACTTCCGTATCCCACTTTCCGCCGAATTTGAGGCAATGCGTGTTGAGTGGCGGAACTCAACGCCGCAAATATATAGTTTATTTAATAATATAAAATGGTCTCTAACGGGATTAATTTCAGGAAGACGAAGATGACAAAATGAGGGATGTTATAAGTTAATCCGGTCAGTCAGTCTGTGTATGTCTGTGGAAACATAGCTCCTGAATCTAAGAGCCAATCTGAGTCTTGATTTTATTAAAAGACTTGTTCATCGCATTGGTTATTAGCATTATTTTATAAAAATGTAATTGACAGTTATGTAATTGACAGCCATAAGTACTTTAACCAAGTCATAAGTACCTACTATAACTTGTACCAAGATGAAGTCGTGATCTTTTTGGTTGAGAATTTTAAAATCTTAAATTTTGTTAAAGGAAAAAACCCGGTGTTGAGTTCTGCCACTCAATATGCCACAAATTCGGCGGAAAGTGGGGAACGGATGTGGAACGGATGTGAATCTTGACAATAGGTTCCCAAGTTCCCTCTGCCTACCCTGCCATGTGCGGGATACAGCGTGAAGCGTTCGTTTCATTTGCTAACAGATTATGTACTAAAGGGAATATATTATCACCAGAGTGATTTTCCTGTCTTTGTCTGAGAGTGAATTTCCAGACATTTGTAACACATTCAATAGAGTGGTGGAGAGAGAATATACAAAAAAATCTAAATTAAATCTTCAGCTGTAGAATATTACTATAAATGCTAAGTAATGATTGTTATTCTTTTTCCCATTCATATTAAATTAAAAGTAGCTTCTGTTTAAGCTAATCTGTGGCTAGAAAATATCGACACGCACATAGTAAATTATGCCTGTACAACGCACAAAGCAATTGGAAGCTTATTTTCGTTGATTAAGGCTTAATTTTGCTAATATTTTCAGATTATTTCCCAACTGATTTCATTTTAGTGTAATTTGTAATAAATAGAGAATAAAAATCATAATAAATGTAAAACGAATGTTTTCCTAAAATTATAATAATCTTGATCCTTGTCGTTCTCAGCTGGATTGACGATAACGATATATTCCGATAAACGATTTAAAAGTGCTTACGAAAGTCGATTTGAATAAATAAAATTTTAAATTTAAAATCCATTTGAAGAGGCCAATTAAGTTTATTGGAAGGTTTATTGGAGAAAAGGCATTAAGTAGTGAAGACCTCTACCTGCACCTCTATACGAGGAACGTAGCGTAAAGCTAAACAAAAATTATATGGATAGAGCTTAGTTTTAATTATATTGAATTGTTAAGTAATGAAATTATTCATTTTCTAGCTCTAGAATGCCAAAACACGGCGTTAGGTTCCGCTAATAAACTTAAAAGTGAAGAAAAGAAATATTAATCACTATATTCTGTCTAATTATCATGCTACGAGTATACAAGAGAAATATAGGAGGCAAATCCACAATAGTAAAGGCAATCAAGCACAACGTCATCGACAACTGTTCGAGTTTGTGACATTTCAAACTGTCTTATGCAGATATCGGAAATAACTGTAGGTAGGAAAAATATAATTTACAACGGAATAAGGATGCGGGCTAACCGCACATACATACATATGTCACATTCATTCATTGTTTTAGAGTTCATAATGAAGTGATTAACCTCCTTAGCCATTGCCTAAGGGGATGGGACTATTTTTGTATAACTATTTGGTATGTTCTGGAACGGTATTCCAGAGGCGCAGGTTCAAATCCTGCTTGGTTCAAAATTTTTATACGCTTTTTAAATTTTTATTTATTTTATAATCTATACATTTGGCACCCTATCCCGGTCTTAATTTGCTATGTCCTTTGCCCAAAGGTTGCCTGGCAGAAATTGGCATTAAGCAATAAAGCCGCCTTTTGTATATGTATTTTTTTTTTCTTGTATTTCGGGGCTTTTTTTTTCTCTGGGTGTACAAAAGAAATATTATTTTAATTATTATTGTTATATATATAATTAAAGAATTATTATTATTATATCACAAGGAAGTGCATGGACTTTTATGTTACCAACACACTGGCAACAAGCGAGGCAAGGAGGGAGAAGAGAAAGAATAAGCTAAGTAATGATAAGAGTAACTCCAGGTGGGAGAAAAAGAAAAAGCTCTTTAAATATATATTTTGGCTTTAAATATTATAAATTCTCAGCAGAACTGCCTTCCATATAAATTGTTACCGCATCGAAATTCATATTCTTCGATATCTTTTTATGCAATATACATGAAAATGAAAAGATCATCTATAACTTAGTATATCAATTAAAAAGTTGTTACAGGCTTGTCGTGGCGCAGGGGCAAAAGTGTGTGACTGTAAAAGCTATAGGTTGTTGGTTAGACACCCACTCGAAGTAATGAAATATTTTATATTTTCATATCTTTTCTATGGTTACAAGGCAAAGCGCGGCGTTGAGTTCCGCGACTCAAGACGTAATGGCGCAAATTTGGCGGCAAGTGAAGATTAAATAGGAGTGTCTTAGCACTTGGTGTATAATAAGCAAGTATAATCTCACTACCCTGCTATGTAGCATAATTAAATTAAATTGATTTTCTTCAGAAAAACCATTATTAACGAATAGAATCAAATAATCTGTTACGTACTACAAATAAAAGCCAAGACAAACGGTTTTTAGTCAAAAAAAAAACAAAACAGTCGGAATTGGCCACCGAGGATTCTGAATCAATTTCATGATTTAAGGCCAACGGGTTAAGTAAATTTATAAGAGTTGACAAAATTACACTTGAATATAAGTTTAAAATATTACTATAAATGATCAATAATCGTACATACATATAAATGGGCCATATAATCGAAGTTTCATTTTTTGATATCTTCTTGAATTCTCTCTTCTATAAAGAATTGGTTTTTAATTTTCAAGATAACGAAAGAACCCTAAAAATAATCGACAATAAGCTGCTGACGTCAACCCCTAATCGAATACTGGAAACAATTCCAAAGGAAATATATTGTTTTGATAATGCCTTTAACATTCAAAGACTCGGGAGTTTTATAAAGTCACTTTGAAATTTGTCAATTTCACCTAAAACGTTCGTTGAGTTTATTTTGATGTGTTATTATTGTGTGTAACGAGTTCAATTTTATGTTTTATATGCGGTTTTTTTTTATATAATTTGTACTAGAGTTCGTAGGGGCGCAGTGGTATATGGTGGCTTTTAATACGATGGTTACAAGTTCCATCCAGTATTATTTCGGGCATATATAATATAACACTTTGTTCTACTTTGTTCTATATATTTTTTGACTAGAGCGAGAAAATGAGGATATTTTATAACTACGAATGGAAATTCAATTCACAACTACCGCGTTTACGGTCATATTAATATTTTAAGTTTTTCAAGCTTCTCTAAGCTACTTATCTACTATTCTCTACTCGTAATTTACTGCAGTTCATATTAAAGCGAGCTTTGATAAAAGCTTACATAAATCTAGTTGAATTTACTAATTAATGTTATGTTTGTCTAGAAAGTTTTAAAATTGAAATATTGCTCTCTGTGTAGTTTTCAAGTAGAAATATTCACATTTAATTCTTTATATATTCTGATTATATTATTATCATTATCAGCTTCACGCTGTATCCATATGCCGTCAGGGTAAGCAGAGGGAATTTGGGAACCTAGTGTTGAGACACTTCGTTCCACTTCCGTTCCCCACTTTTTGCCTAATTTGAGGCATTGCATGTAGAGTTGTTGGGCTCAACGCGACGCTTTGCCTCATAACTAGAGCGAAGAAATGAAAATATTAAATATTTAATTTGAAAATATTTTTATTTCCTCGAATGGGAATTGAACTCACAACCGGTCATTTTGTCGATTAAATTAGTTACGTTCCATTTTGTTTTTGATTACTTATTACATAATAAAACGCAAAAACAAACCTCTTAATTACAGACCAACAATAACAAAAGAAATAAATTTCAATAATAATTACAGTATCTACCCAAGAAATAAAATAAAGGAAGGCCACAATGAATACTACGTGACCTTTAGGTATCCGACGCTAGCAGCCAAGCCTGAATCGACCCTAACGAATCTCCGGAAGCGGAAATGTTGTAATACGTGTACTGATACAGTTTGTTCAAGTTATTTTAATTTTACAAAGCTTTAATCAGCTATCGTGGCGTTGGTGAGGCATTTAAGTAAACGTAAATCATAAAGACATAACACGGCGTTAAGTTCCGTAACTTAAATTGGTATATTTCCAATTCTGGTGGAGAGTGAATAAATTGTTTGTACACTAATATCACTATGGATATTTGCTATGCGGATAAATGAAAATAGAGTAAAGTCGGTTTACGGACGATAATGTTGTGTGATAACATCATAAGAAAACGTTGATGCAAAATTGCATACTTTTATAAATTAAATTGAATTACAGTATTTTTTGTTATAAATAAAAAATAATTGAAAATAATTACTCATGGCTGGGTAGGCAGAGGGAACTTGGGAACCTAGTGTTAATACACTCCTTGTTGAGTGGCGGAACTCAACATGCAATTGATAATAATCTATAAATATATACATATATTTCGAAGTTATACATATTAAACACCAACATGTCCCTAATCGCCTTTTTTGCTCCAGCTGAGTATAATAACAGCTAATAATCAGCTGCATGTAATTATAAATAGGTCTTAACATTTGATTAAACAATTAATTATACAAAGAGGCAAGGTGAGCCAGCGGTACAGTAGTGTACCGAGCCACCAGAGCGAAGACCGCTCGTCCAATGCCCGTGTAACAGTATAGGAAATATATTATTTGCATTATTTACAGAAGGCTAGTTGTGAATTCATATTTCGACCAAAATTAGGTATCGATTTAAAATAAGCAGATAGCTACATAATGCCTGACTTGATCTTGAGATAGATTAAAAATATCTAGTATTAAATTCCTTTTCGTTGCCTACATATTTACACGTGGCGTAATTCTTCATATTGGTGGGTGTGTATATAATTCATTGCATCGATTCCGTAATTCTTTTATGGGTATACGCTTTTACAATAGGATCCCAGAAAACACCAGAGAATTTTCTATTTCACAATTTAAGAAAGTTGTGAAAAGACGTTTGTGTTAAAAAAGGTTATTACCAAATTAACGATTTTGTTAATGATAACACACACGCCTTGGGAATAAAACTTAGTTAAAAAAAAAGACATGTGCCGCTGAGTTTCTTTCGCCGGTTGGGGCCGTCAAATTTTCAATACATCGCCACAGTTTCTTTTATTACAGGAGCAAGCTTCACCGTACAATCAAACGTTGTACGTTTGAACTAGCTTGTTATCAACAACATATTTCTATCTCTGACCAGGAATTGATTTCGCAATATCCGGCTTTCTTGTTATTCTGCTTCACTATAAAAAATAATACTATATCATTCAATTTAATACCAGTGTTCAATAACTTTATCTTAAATTTCAAATCGTTTAAAAATATGAACATTGTAAAAATTATAAGTTATTTTTCTCAATAATATTATGATAAAAATAGTTGTAACGTTTCTTTGGCATTCGTTCATCCGAAACGAATTGAAACTTCCAGTTTAAAAGCATTAAATAAATATATATTTCATAAAGACAGGTTAAAGGCTTGGTCTTATCGTATCTAGCTAACCTGGAAATATCTGACCCAATTCTGATTGAATTATCTCTAATAGGAATAGTTAAGAAAACGTATTTAAAACTGTCGTTTTTGACTTTTAAACTGTCGTTTTTGACTTCTTGTTGTATCCCGTACATGGCAGGAGAGACACAGAGAATTTGGTAACCTAGTGTTAGGTAATAGAGTGACTGTTTTCATTAATACCCATCCGTTGTCCATTCTCTGAGGCATTTCAGACATAGAATTTTAAGTGGCGGAATTCAACGCCTCGTTTCACCTTTTAATCAAAGCGAAGAAATGAAAATATTCAGTAATACGCTTGTGCCTCTGCGCCACGACAGACTACAAAATATATTTACATACATTTTCATAGCAAAACAAAACAACATTAACGTTTTATATTTTCTAATCTTCTCAAACTTCAAGTCGCTGAGTCCACCCTAAGTTAGAATTCAACGCTTTGAGTACATACAATAGTAAAGTTCTAGTAAACGGTCAAGTTGGGAAGTGATGACAAAGGTAATTATCTCATAAGATGCTGTTCAGAGCACCAGCGTGGAGGTAGCATGCGGGCCTGTGATTAATGCTTTGGAAACTGCCCGACGAACTTATATTAGCCCTATTGTCTGTTGGGACGTGCTTTAGCTTTTCTTGTGTTGTGGGTAAATAAGCTTTAGGTAATGATTTCATTCTTAATCTTTTTAAATTAATGGTAAAAATCCGTTTCTTTTGCCACTTTCGGTCGAATTTGCATTGCTTTTGAGCATAGCATTGCTTGCTGAGTGGTGAAACCCAACGCCGTACTTTGTCTTGTTTTAAAAGCTAATAAATGAAAAAAATAAATAATTTGAAGATTTGAAGATAATAAATATTTCATTACCTCGAGTGGGAATCGAATCCACAACCAGTCTCGTTTATATACGCTGTGCCCTTGCCTCGACAGGCCTTAATTTAGGGTTTTTCCCATTGTAGTCTTAATTTACTCTATTCTACTCTACTCAGCTTTACGCTGTATCCCGCACACGGCAGGGTAGGCAGAGGGAACTTGGGAACCTAGTGTGAAGACACTCCGTTCTACTTTCGTTCCCCACTTTCCGCCGAATTTGAGGCATTACGTGTTGGGTGGCGGAACTCAACGCCCTGCTTTGCCTTATTACCAGAGCGAAGAAATGAAACATTAAATATTTAAATTAAAAATATTAAATATTTTATTTCCTCGGCTGGGGATCGAACCCAGAACCTGCCGGTTACAGTCACACGCTTGTGCCACTGCGCCACGACAGGCCTCATGAGTCTAAATTTCTTATTTTGATTTAAGTTGCGTTGTTTAACGCCATGTTTTATTGTTCTTATAAATTCATAAATATTTTTAAATAAGTACATATTAAAATTGCCTTATATCTTTTTAATTCCAAATGTTAAAATAACTCTTTAATAATCGACAAAACATAATCTCCAGCTTAATATGTTTACTATAGAAATGAACCTTTTTAACCATTTTTGAAAACCTTTTTAATTTATGCAACATGCGAGTCTTTGATAAAAACCATTTGCATACAAAAACGTAATAAAAGGTAGGAAATGGGTGTTATTTTGAATTTTTTCATGTATTTTTATTGGCCATCACAGGTTATTGTAATGAGAGTACGCCGATATTCCACGATGTTGTAATAAAATTGTTGTATCAGCGAAATAGCAATCAGATCGAATGTCGATCGTGAGTGATTTCACTGTAATCCACTGTACCTGCGGTCATGGGTACATCAAGTACTTCAATGTTTTATACATAAGCCACTTCTATATGACTAGGAACAATTAAAACGGCGTTGAATTCCGCCACTCAACACGCAATGTCTCAAATTTAACGGAAATTGGAAACGGAAATTTCTTAACACTAGGTTCCCGGTGTTCCCTCTGCCTTCCCTCCTTTGTGTGAGTTGCAGAATTAACAAAAAAAAAATTAAAACAGTTATACAACAACTATATCCATATAGGGTATTAAAACTTTTGAAATCACAAATGTACCGCATTGCAATTGCCAACATTTATATACTCGTAACCGTTCAAGTTGCGGAACTAAAAGTTCTGAACTACTTGTTAATAGAATGTATTAAGTAACGAGCTTTTTTTTATTTTTATTGCTTTGGAAAAGCTTCTTAGCTTTAAGTACTTTTCAGTTGTTGTTTTATGTTATGTGCAACATTTATAGTTATACTTTGTTTCCATGCTTCATTTGACTTTTGTAAGGAAGAGGATTCAGCGTTGAGTTCCGCAATACAACATTTTTGTGGAATAAAACGCTGACGTGATGTAAGTTAGAGTTGCGTTACATGTGTAATGCTGAGAAACCTGTATTTTTTCGATCTATCTTAGTAAAGTCAGGATAAAATGAAAACTGTTATGGTGCAGGGGTACAAGCACGTGGTTGTGGGTTAGATACCCACGCGAGGAAATTAAAAGTGGGTGAGAGAAAATATTTAATGTTTTCACTCACTCACTCAGCTTCACGCTGAATCCTGGACACGGCAGGGTAAGCAGAGGAAACTTGGGAACCTAGGGCACTCCGTTACACTTCTACTTTTCACTTTCCGCCGAATTCAAGGCATTCAAGGCGTGTCGAGTGATGGAACTCAACGCCACATATATATATATATATATATATATATATATATATATATATATATATATATATATATATATATATATATATATATATATATATATATATATATATATATATATATATATATATATATATATATATATATATATATATATATATATATATATATATATATATATATATATATATATATATACAATTCTAAATAAACTTCTATGATAATAGGTCCTAAGCTATAAACCGATTAAGCTCACCAAAAACTACAAATAAGGGAAGTTACAATTATATATTCATGCATGAATGTGAACAACCAAAAACATTCCACCCACACATAGTTTCATGAAACCAGTTCGTTAACTATTAGAGGATGGGGCAGCGTTGCTTGCATTGTATGAAACTTTATATTATTAATATTATATTTAACTTTTGGGCAGCCGGTGTCTGATTGTAATTGCGGTTGTTTTGGATTGGATCCCGTTAAAGTTGAGAAGTTTCACCATTCTTTAGGTTTCATACATACATACATTGCTATGGGGTATAAGACGTGAAACTGCTTTTTTATTTTAAGTTCAATTTTGTTTTTCACTGACATCTTTTTAATTTAAACGAGGTAAAACATAAATTAAAAAAAAAAATATATATATATATATATATATATATATATATATATATATATATATATATATATATATATATATATATATATATATATATATATATATATATATATATATATATATATATATATATATATATATATATATATATATATATATATATATATTTTTTACCTCGTTTTCTCTGAATTTCATATAGTTTCCCTTTTTTCTTGAGCTATTCTGACAATATTAGATATATCAGCATAATGAAGTAGCAAAGCGCGGCGTTGAGTTCCGTCACATAGCACGCAAAGCCTCTCATTCTACAGAGAGTCGGAAATGGAACGAAATGTCTTTTCCCTAGGGTCCCAAGTTTCCTCTGACTACTCTACCACGTGCTGGATACAGCGTTAACCTAAAAAAGTTTGAGAAGAGCCTTTCAAGACTGTTTGATATGTCAGCCTCAGTCACAAGAAGAATAAGAAAGAAGAATAATATGATATTATATAAGAATATATAATAAATATTATATAATATGGTATTATATAATAATGGTATATTATATTATATAATTATGGTATTATATAATATTTTATAAGAATTATATGGTACCCTTAGTTTTATGGAAGAATGGAAGTACTAGTACTGAGTCAATATTGTTTATGTATGTTTTTTATTGTTAAAGCAGACTTATCGTAGTTAGAAAGTAATAACTGTGAATCCTAAGACAGTATAGGCAGAAGGAACTTGGGAACCTAAAGTTAACACACTCCGTTCCACGTTCCGTTCTGTTTCCCAAATAATATTTTTACATATAAAATCTGAATATAATTATAGTTTTAAGCAATAAGTAGATATACTATGTATACCAAGGATATATCAAAAATAAGTTTACAACAGATTTAAAAATACATGAAACGACAAAAGTAACATTTTGGACACAAGTAGTATTGAATGCAATATTCATTCCAATAATATATATTATATCATATCATTTTAGATTTCGTGAGTATTCGTACGTGTTAAAATAACTAAAAGAAACTGTACATAAACTGAGGCTTGTCGTGGCGCAGCGGCACAAGAGTGTGACTGTAACCGACAGGTTCTGGGTTCGATCCCCAGTCGAGGAAATGAAATATTTAATATTTTCAATTTAAATATTTAATGTTTCATTTCTTCGCTCTGGTAATAGGCAAAGCGCGGCGTTGAGTTCCGCCACTCAACACGCAATGCCTCAAATTCGGCGGAAAGTGGGGAACGGAAGTGGAACGGAGTGTCATAACACTAGGTTTCACTTCCGTTCCCTCTGCCTACCCTGCCTAGTGCGGGATACAGCGTGAAGCTGAATAACTAAAAGAAACTGTACATAAAAGTTGCCATTGTAATATACAACTTTAACACTTATAAAGATATAGTCTTTTGTATTAAAAAAAAATGCTGAACTATAGAAACTGTTTTCCTTTTGTAAATAACCTCGCTGTATCCTGCACACTCCGTTGCCTAATTTTAGGGCATTGCGTGTCGACTGTTTGACGACTTTCGACGTGTCGGTTTGAAAATATTAAATATTATAAAGATATACATTACAATAAATTAATACATATCAATAAAAAAAATCCATTTGAATACTTAAAACCCTTTAAATATATCTCTTAGGAGCAAAACAAACAACAGCTTGTAAGAATTACCTTCTTAAAATTTTACTGTACCAACTTAAATAATAATTTGGAGTTGATTTAGATTATTCTACTTTTTTCTTTCAAAGGAGGATGGAATTAAGCAAATTAAAAGGTAAGAAAGTTATTTTTTTACAAAAATTGTGTTTCCGAAATTAATGTCGACTTTAATAAGGGCTGGGACGTACGAAGGGCCTCGTGGAGGGTACTTCAGTTACGATGGCACTTAGGTTTCGGTAACATGACTGTGTTATATATATATATATATATATATATATATATATATATATATATATATATATATATATATATATATATATATATATATATATATATATATATATATATATATGTATACTCCGGCCGTGCAAGTCTTTCTCGGGAAAACGTCGACCAGTGCCGAAATCAACTTGTGTCTTCCGTTGAGGCATCCCTCAACAATGTCTCCGTATGGGGTGAAAAGAACCTAGTTCAATTCAACCCCCGGAAGACACAAGTCTGCGCGTTAACCACTAAAAAAACCCCATTTGTCGTATCACCAGTTTTCGAGAACACTCCCCTTAAAGCCGCGCCCTGTATCAGTATATTGGGCCTCAGCTTTTCGAACGACTGCCAGTATCGCGATCATCTGGAAAGCAAGGCCAAGTTGGCCTCGAAGAAACTGGGGGTCATCAGCAGAGCGAGACAGTATTTCACGCCAAAACACCGTCTGGCCCTGTATAGGGCCCAGGTTCGGCCTCATATGGAATACTGTTCTCACCTCTGGGCTGGTGCACCCCAGTATCAGCTTGAACCATTTGATCGCGTACAACGTAGAGCCGTTCGAATCGTTGGGGACCCAATGATCTGTAAGGGGCTTGACACTTTGGCTTTGCGTAGAGACGTATCTTCCCTGTGCGTTCTCTACCGCATTTATCACGGGGAGTGTTCTGGAGAACTGTTTGACTTGATACCTGCCGCCGAATTTTCCAACCGCACAGTACGTCACAAACTAAAGTACCATCCACAACATCTGGATACGTGGCAATCTACTACTGTGCGGTTTCGTAGGAATTTCCTTCCACGCACCATACATCTCTGGAACGGCCTACCCGCGGCAGTATTTCCAGGTCGATACGACATTGGTGCCTTCAAAAAGCGCGTCTACGTACACCTCAAAGGCCGGCAACGCACCTGTAGCTCCCCTGTTGTTACACGGGGCCGTGGGCGACGGTGATCACTTACCATCAGGTGACCCGTACGCTCGTTTGCCTTGCCTATTCCATAAAAAAAAAAAAAAAAAAAAAAAAAAAAAAAAAATATCTATATATATATATATATATATATATATATATATATATATATATATATATATAACCTGCCGTTTACACCTTACCGTTTCACTCGCTTGTGCGCTCGAAGGACTCTGAAATGGAATAATATTAATATTTTTCATTTGGAAGAGTATTGAGGTGGGTATTAAAATGACAGTAACAGTTAGTGTTAGGATTTCGTACGTCAAAAGGAAATAAGAACGCTTATAGGATCATTGTGTTGTCAGTCTGTCGCTGTATCTTTAGCCGTCTCTCAAAATCATTTGTCATAATAGTTTTCGCTAGGTCTTCGTTCCCTTCTCCTTTTTGCTTCAAGCCAAGGAAAAAAGACCTTTTAAATTAAAGCAACAAAATATGTAGGCCCCTCATGTCGCAGGGACACAAGTGTGTAACGAAGAAGTGGAATATTTAATATTATCAAATGAAATATTTCATATTTGTATTTCTTCGATCTGGTAAGAAGGCAAAGCGCGGCGTTGATTTGAATGAAATATTTAATATTTTCAATTTAAATATTTAATGCTTCCTTTCTTCGCTCTGGTAATAAGGCAAAGCGCGGCGTTGAGTTTCGCCACTCATCACGCAATGCCTCAAATTCGGCGGAAAGTGGGGTACGGAAGTGGAACGGAGTGTCTTAACACTAGGTTCCCGGCTTCCCTCTGCCTACCCTGCCTTGTGCGGGAAACTAAAAAAAAACGCGCAATGCCACAAACTTAGCGAACAATGATGAACAGAATGGAGTGTCTTAACACTAGGGTTCCCATTAGGTACTCTGGCATATGCGGGATGCAACGTGAAGCTAAAAAAAATACATATAAAAGCAATATATTAAAAAAAAGATCGTAAGTATCAAACGTTTCTTTATTTACAAACCACAAATGTACATTGTTTATGATATCCAATAAAATCGAAAAAGGCTTGCAATAAAATCGAAAAAGGCTATAAAATAACCGAGAGGCCATTTTTAATGATTTATAGATTTTCAAAATTCTAACAATGGCCGATAAACGTCGAATAGTCAATTACGGTATATTCATTCTTCATTTATTTTCCACGCTGTATCCCGCACAATGTAACGTAACAGGGTTACTTCCCTTCCTGCCTACCTTTCTTCCTTCTTCGTTCCTCAGCTAACAGGGTGGGTAGAGGTAACTTGGGAACCTAGTGTCAAAACACTTTGTCCCACTTCCTTCCTTCCTCAGCTTCTTGTTCCCACACAATCGTGCTGAATGGCTTAGCTCAATCGTTTTGTAGGTATTATTCCTAGAATGAAGAATATTTTTTTTTTTCCAAACAAGCACCGACCGTTACTGTTACCTTATTAGGATCCTTATTTCACAAATTTTAATTAGATTGAGTTATGAATTAAATGAAGCATTGAATATTGAGTAGAACTTAACGCTGCACTTAACCTCACTCTAGTAAGAAGTGGGATGAATGAGTAAAGTGTTCTGCTACAGCCAGTGTTAGTAGAAAAATTAAAATATCTATATTTTATACATTTCGACAAAATTAAAACGTCTGATTTCTATTCAAGTTTTCCAAGTCTTGCTGTATTGTTATTCCTTCCATGATACCAAAAGTACACATATATCATTTTTTATCTGTCTTTATGTTTGTACAGACTAATCATTGAAGCGGCTAAACCAATTTTTAATAAAGTTGTAAATTACGATTTATTATATAAACATATCAATTCTTAAATGATTAATTGCATTTCTCAAAGTACACAAAAATAATGTTAAATATTCACGCTGTATCCCGCACGAGGTAGGGTAGGCAGAGGGTACCCGGGAACCTAGTGTTAAGACACTCCGTTCCCCCCTTTCCGCCGAATTTGAGGCACAGCTTGTGAGTGGCAGAACTCAACGCCGCGTTTTTGCCTTATTACCAGAGCGAAGAAATGAAACATTTAATGTTTCATTTCTTCGCCTTCATTTAAAATGAAAATATTAAATATTTTATAAGGAGGATCGAACCCAGAACCTGTCGGTTACAGTCACACTCTCGTGCCGCTGCGCCACGACAGACCTCTGTTAAATATATCTACTATATATAGTATAATTCAAGCGGGCAAACCCACTTACATCTGCTAGTTTTAATTCAAAACTCTATTATTATGGGTGACATTTAATTCCATAACTGTAGTGTTCAATTGGCCGTTTCTTAATTTCACCATGATGGCTAAAATGTAATTAATTACAGTCCTTGAACTTTAATTTTTAAATTTAAAAGTTAGTATATAACCTAACCTTTTTCATAATTATTATACACAAAGAATCGTACAAATAAGTTTTTTTCATTTATTATTATAAAAATAAGTAAATTAAATTTAAGCCTGCCGTGACGCAGGAGCACAAGCGTGTAACTGTCAACGCAATAGAGTGTTGGTTCGATTCTCAGTCGAGGTAATATTTTCATTTTTCTAGTTCCTTGTAACGAGATAAAGTGCGGCGTGAAGTTGACCAAGTTAATGGAATGTAGGGAACGGAGTGAATACTAGGCGTTCAGCTTCCCTCTGCCTTCCCTTCTTTATGAAGGTTATCGCGTAAAGCTACAAAAAAGTATCTCTTGATGTATATTTGCTGACGCACACGTTTGACTGTCAACATGATGGTCGTTGGTTCGATTTGCATTCGTGGGAATAAAGCTATCTTCGTCTGGTAATAATATTTCTTTTTCATCTTCACCTTCACTTACCAGTTACCATTACACTCAGCTTCCCGGTGTATCCCGCACAAGGTATTGTAGGCAGAGGAAACTTGGGAATCTAGTGTTAAGACATTCCGTTCCATTTCTGTTCCCCACTAGCCGCTTAAGGCGTTGCGTGTTGAGTGGCGGAACTCAACGCCGCGTTTTTCCTTGTAACAGAGCGAAAAAATGAAAACATAAAAAAATTAAATTGAAAATATTAAATATTTCATTTCCTCTAGTGGTGATCGAACCCACAACCTATCGTTTACAGTCACAGGCTTGTATGATTACGTAGGCCTTAGTTTACTTACCATTACATATTATAATATTATTTGAATATCATTTCTTGGCCAAATAAACTGTATGGCATATATTCCATACCTGAGGTTTTACCCTCGCAATAGCAGCATATTATCCAAGCGTACCCTTTACTCTATAAATACCAAATTGTACAATGAAACTTTAATATGCCAAGTCTCAAACAAAACAGGTGTAATTATGTCAAGAATAAATACTTACATCAGCTTTATTACATTAGGAAAAATATATAAATAAAAGGTTAAAAACGCTGCGTCAAATTTTAGAAACTTGTTGTGGCACTGGGGACAATTGTGTGACTTAATGCGCGACAGGTTGTGGGTTATTTTTCCGTTTCTTCAAGGCAAAGCGCGGCGTTAAGATCCGCATTTCTACATGCAATAGCTTAAATTTAAAAAAAAATTGGTTTGGTTAAGTAGTTCCCCTAAGCCAATATAAAATAGTTTCTTTTTACTTTCAATGACTAATGAAATAAAATATTAAAATAAACAAGTCTAATTTTAAAGAGGTCTTTTAAAAGATTAAATCTTACTACAATACGACAAGACTACTACTTTAAACAATCGAATACTTGCTCTATAAGCAGAATGTTCTTTTTTCTGACTTATTTACAAACGATAACAGAGTGCCTTATCATTCATTTCCTATATATATTTAACTTTATGCTGTTTCCTGCATTATGAATAGTAGTCAGAGGGTACCTGGGAACCTACTGCCAAATTACTCTGTTCCCATGAGGACACTTCGGTTCCTTACTTTCTACAGATTTATTAAGGGCATTGCGTGATAAATGGTACACTAATCATCAGTGCATACAAGTAAAGAAATATAGCATTTCATTACTTTAAGTAGGAATCGAACCCACAACTGACATGCTTACAGCTACACGCTGTTACCCCTGCGTCATGATGGTCCCAACCACAACAAAATAAGAATAATAAAAATAGATAATATGTGGTGGCGCAACTACTGTTCTTATAAGTTTTAAATTTGGCATGTAGATAGTTATATCAATACGGCACCTAGTATAGAAAAGTATTAAAAATATATATTTCTCAAAATTCTGAATGAGACAGAGATAAAACGAGACTTACATTTTAAATTCTATGAGGACAAAGTTGCGAGCAACGCTTAGTACCTTTTACAATGTATATGTCCCGAGAATTCTGTTTATATCATAATATAATACATTTACGTACATTATCATCATTATTATTACCGAAATTACGGGGTGCTTGGAGCTGGCGGGTAATAATTGATACCAATCGTCGGCACGTTAATGATCCAGCTGTTATAGGATACGAGCGTGGTTTAAGTCATAAGCGTTTTATATTTTAAAAATTAAATAAAATTTACGTTTAATGGCTGTATTAACTGCAAAGTAAAACGAATATCTATGCAGTATATCTTAAACGTTATAGCAAGGCAATATAAATAGATTTAATGAAAATGAAAATTATATGACAAGATAGTAAAGAGCTGGTTTGTCATCATTAAATGTCTGCCATATTCAAAAATCAAAATCAAAATATTCTTTATCCAATTAGGCCATTTAAGCACTTTTGAATCGTCAAGTTACATATAAGTGTCTGTGGTGTCAGTCCTTACAGGAAGCTACCACCGGCTCGGAAGGCGGGGCTGCTGAGAAGAGCCGGCAAGAAACTCAACAGTTGCTCTTTTCAAAATATCAATTAAAGTAAATATATAACATAGCTTCCTGAGTGAGTACCAACAGCATTTAATCCCACGCACTCTTATCGTTGTAGTATTCTTGAATAGAATAATATGCTTTGCCTAACAATATATTTTTAACATTCACTTTAAATTTTTGAAGTGGCAAATTTAAAATTACTTGTGGAATTTTATTATACATACGTGTACCATGTCCCATAAAAGATTTACTAACTTTTTGAAGACGAAAACTAGGAGTTATCAGCTTGTTTTTACTTCTTGTATTGATATCATGTCGGTCACTGTTTTTTAATAAATTGTGGCTATTTTTCCGAACAAGTATTATATTATCATATATGTACTGTGATGCCACCGTAAGAATACCCGTTTCTTTAAAAAAATCTCTCAGGGATTCCCGAGCTCCCATGCCGTAAATGGCTCGGACTGCTCTTTTTTGAATTACGAATAAGATTCGATATCTGCAGCATTGCCCCATAGTAATATTCCGTAGGACAATATGCTATGAAAATAGCTAAAGTAGACTAGGCGTGCAGTATCGACGTCCGTAAGCTGCCTCACTTTTCTAACAGAATATGCAGCGGAGCTCAGTCTGCCCGCTAGAGAAGACAGATGGGGGCCCCATTGTAGTTTCGAATCTAGGGTTACTCCCAGGAATACCGCGGTATCACAAAAATGGAGAATTTTATTATCCACGCTTAAATTAAGCTTCTCTTTCCTAACATTCGGCATAGTAAATTCTATACATTTTGTTTTTTGTGCGTTTAATACTAAATTATTAGTATTAAACCAGTGAAGTATTTGCGACAGCGCACTATTCACTTCGTCATAGTTTTTTTTATAACGATCTACTTTAAAAATTAATGAAGTATTATCGGCAAATAGTACCACATCGCATAAATTATTAATGCAAAAGGGGAGGTCATTTATATAAATTAAAAACAAAAGAGGCCCTAGAATCGATCCCTGTGGGACACCCATCCGCAGAACGCTACCGGAAGACTTAACATTATTTAAGGTAACGTGCTGAATCCTGTTTCTAAGGTACAAGGCAATGAGATCACGAGCACTGCCTTTGACTCCATAATGGCTAAGTTTGCGTAATAACGTATCGTGGTCTACGCAGTCAAAAGCCTTAGACAGATCACAAAACACTCCAACCGCATTTTGTGAGTTTTCCCAATCGTTATAAATGCTATCAAGGAGGGCTACTCCCGCATCTGTTGTAGATCTGCATCTAGTAAAACCATACTGTGCTTTATTTAAAATACTATTTCTATTGAAATACAAAGATAATTGATTAAAAATTATTTTTTCAAAAATTTTACTCAACGATGGCAATACTGATACAGGTCTATAATTGTTAGGATCACTATTCTCTCCGTTCTTAAACAATGGTACTACTTTACTGTTTTTCATGAGGTCGGGAAAAATGCCTTTGTCAACACATTTATTAAATATCAATGATAAGTGAGGTGCAATGATTGGTATAATAGAGTTTAGTAATCTAACAGATATACCCCATAGATCACCAGTTTTTTTACATTAAGACTTTTAAAAGATTTAATAATTTCCTCTGGTGTTACATGTACAAACGTATAATTAGTGGTATATTTATTAGTGTTACTTTGCAATAACTTAATAGCACCTAATGGAGATGACTTTAAGAAAGAAGTTACTGTAGTCTGTATTTCTGCAAAATAATTCTCAAAAATATTTGCAACTTCAAGATCTGCATTAATTAATTTATTATCTACTTTTAACTCTACCGACTCATTATAATTTTTAGATCTACCAGTTGTTCTAGATATTATGTCCCAGGTAGTACCTATTTTATTTTCAGAATTTATAATTTTATTTTTTATATATATAGATTTAGCTTGAATTTAGCAGACCTTTTTAAATATCTTAGAGAAAACACTGATCCGCTTTAGTAAGCTTGGGTCGCGATTCCACTGCTTCATACTGTACAGTTCGTATAATTTATCTCTACTGCGGTATATACCCACGGTTGCCCAGTCACTAAATTTTATTTTTAAATTTTTAGAAACAATTGTCTTAAGTACAAAATTAACTTAAAAATTAACTACAAAATATAAAAAATAAAAAACAATATAAAATTAAATGAATAGCAAATTAATTGTTATAAACTGCAAGTTGCAGGTTGATTGGCAGAAGTCAACGCCGCGTTTTAATTTCGCTACCATGCAGCGGTGCTACTAAGATAAACGAGTATGAAAAAAAAAAAATATGTTTGAAATCGAATGCCCACTTTAGATTAATATATTACTTATAAATTAGTTAACCGTATAGTTAAATACGAATTTGGACTGCAGCCTCATATAGTATCTTAAAAATATTTTCTCAGTTTCCTAAAAGGTAAATATTAACTCTAAATCATTTTGAAATAGAGTATCTTAATATTAATAGATTCACGCTAGTGTTAAGATACTCCTTTCCTTACACCACTTTCCGCCAAATAATAACTTTAATATTATCTCTGTCAACCCTGCCCTCCCTCATATGGATACAACGTAAAACTAAAAAAAATATATCTTGCGATGGAAAGAACCATATAATATATGAAATAAAAATTGTATTATCTTAGCGCTGCGAGAAATAATACTCAGCTCGATTCTCATAACTTGAACCACAATTATAAAGGCCCTCTAACATAAGTCTAATAGGAATATCTACGAAATTACTGTCAAAATGATAAAATATACACATTTATTGCTTAAAGGAAGAAAAATTTAAAAGCATTATATCGCTGAATTGCTTTATATGAGTGGCTCAGTAGTAAATGAGTTATATTTAGCACTCAACAATCAAAATAAATGATTATCATTGAAAACAAACTATTGTATTTAGTTTCAAAATTGTTAAAGCCTTTTGTGGCGCAAAGGCACAAGCATGTGACATATTGTGAGTTTGATGCCCACTCGAGTAAATTGAAAATTTATTATTTTCATTTCGTCGCTCTGGTAGCGTGGCAAAGTATAGTGTTGAGTTACGCCACATGTCAACATGAAATATCTCTAAAGGTTCCCAAGTTTCCCGTAGCTTCTCGTAGATATTAAGAATGTATTATCTGTCATAAACATTTCTATTTAAGCACGCGGGCGAAGCCGCAGGTCGAAGCTAATATTAATTATAAGTTAAGTCCAAATAACGATCTTCCGTATATCTATGTTTATATCAATCACTATTTTAGTCACAAACAAAGGTATACATGTATTAGATAAATGACACTGATAATCCAACGAGGGCACAATATCAACAAATTATATTGCTGCCTTATAATTAAAGTACAGTCGAAACAATCGTTGTGACGTATCCGTGACAGTAACATAGGCAACTAACTAACGCAACAACATAAATAAATTGTAATTGGCGAATAAGAATTTCGACATAGCTTGACGAGAACGTAAGGCTCAGTGGTCAGGGCGCTTGGACGGTTTCCAAGAAGCGCGGGTTCAAATCCCCTTCTTTTAGTTTTTATGCGTTTTCTAAATAAGTATTTTTTTTTCTTTAGTGTAGATTAACACACAAATGATTGTAAGTAGCATTATCTCTTGCCAAACGATAAATCTAAGGATTTTACTTTGGTTACTGAAAATTTGTAAAATTCTCCCAACAAAATATTAAGCCTCCCTGATGTTAATAACATAAATAAGTTGTAATAAGTGTACAAGATTCCACGTACGACATTCGACGTACCTTGATGTGACAGTTTTCAAGAATAAATCCATTTAATTCTTTTATTCACGCTTTACAAGGTAAGCATGGATTTCTGTTAAAATATATTGTGTTAAAATAACAAATCTTCACTTTTAATTATTACACATTTTAAATGAAGACCAACAAGACGCTCACAGTAGACAGGCAGCTGGCACTTTTTCTATACATATATGAAGGGGGTTAAACAATATTCAAGTCGAACAAAAAAGTGAGTAATTTTTGAGACCAGTGTAAAGTAACACTCCTTTGCAGTGTGCAGGCTTATACAAACTTAATTTTGACTAAGGCTTAACTCAACTCTTTTGACTAAGGCTTAACTCAACTCTTTTGACTAAGGCTCAAACATCGGTCAAACAAAGATAAATATCAGTGTTGGTGTGAAGAAATGCAACTCGGTATCAAGAATGGGTATGTACGAAGTGAGCATACAGCGCAATAGCCCAACACAAAATAGCACTGCATCAGATCTGATAATCCTCGCATGCTTGCTAGGGAGAACAGTAATATCAATAGAATGATCCATCTCTCTAATATAATTTTATGTCTCCAACCTACCACATCAGAGTGCAAGACACGGCCAGGTCATTCGGCAAGAATCTAACGCGCAGTACGCAAGGCAATTAAGAAATCGTTGAAAATAGTTTGATATAATAATTATGTCAACTAACAGACACACCACCTTAGTCTACCTGTGACCATGAACTAATGAAAAGTGAAACGTTGGGTTTCCAAAAATGTATACCACTCAATACCCAGTTACCATGACAGCCTTAATCTCAATTTCCGCAATATAATTTTTATATTACTATATAACATTATTTTATAAAACTAGGCCTAATGTGTATTGTAAAATTGATTTTAACTAAATAAGTTTTTCTTTTCATCTTCACGCTGTATTCTGTGATTGGAAGGCTGGACAAAAGGAGTAACCTAATATATATATATACATACAAAAAATAAAAGAGGCCTGTCGTGGCGCAGCGGCACAAGGGTGTGACTGTAACCGACAGGTTCTAGGTTTGATCCCCAGTCGAGGAAATGAAATATTTAATATTTTCAATTTAAATATTTAATGTTTCGCTCGCTATGGTAATAAGACAAAGCGCGGCGTTGAGTTCCGCCACTCAGCACGCAATGCCTCAAATTCGGCGGAAAGTGGGGAACGGAAGTGGAACGGAGTGTCATAACACTAGGTTTCATTTTCGTTCCCTCTGCCTACCCTGCCTAGTGCGGGATACAGCGTGAAGCTGAAAAAAAAAAAAGAGAAATAAATAAAAGTATTCAATATTTAATTTCTTCGAATGGGGATTGAACTGCAAATCTCGTTTAAGTCACATTTACTGTCGCACGTTTGTGCCTCTGGACCATTACAGGCCTTCAAGTATTTAATTGTTTTTGGAAAATCTTTGAAGTACAATTAAAGAGAGCGTTTATTTGTTTTATGTGTAGAAGCGTTCGTAAATTGGAGCTCTTCATTTTGTTTGGGCCTAATAATAAATTATGTATATTAGGCTGTGGTAGCCTTCATGGTGCGTCGTACAGAGTCAGGCGCGAAGGTTGTTGGTTCGATCTCATTTGATAGTAATTACTTAAATTATTTTCGTATTCTGAAAAGAAGACAAAGCTCCGTGCTACAGTATCGCAAAAAGTCGGTCGAAAACGAGAAATATACTTTCTCTGCCCACCCTACAAAGGATACGAAATTATAAATATATTTCTTTTCAGAACTAATAACTTTTTGCAGAGTTCTATAAAGATATATCCTATAAATATACAGAAAACATAAATTCAAAAGTTTTACTGAAATATTGTATATTAGGTACATAATCTCTTCGATCTTTTTAGATTCTCATTCGGGAGTACAATAGAAATTAGTTGCAAAACGCAGAAGCTTTAGAGTGAAGGTTTCAATTTCACAAAAAGAATTTGATAGAAACTGATCGAAGATGATAAGAATGCATAGGAAAGTCTAAGATGTGGACGTAATGTATATTTATAATTGTGGTTACGAGAAAGATATATATAAAAAATAATATTGTGAAATAGTAACGTGAATATTTATAAAGAAATATTTATTCTCTTAACTCAAACCTTTCAAAGTAAGTTCTGTGCCGTGTGATTTTGGCTTAGAATATGATCACCCTGGTACTGATGGTGTCGTAAGAAGCGACTAAAGTACGTGTGGGAGAGTCACGTTGTCAGCACACCGGTAGACTCACCGGATCATTACTACCCCGGTATTTAAAACCATCGTTAAGTAGCGACTTCGGTCACTGCGTTTCACATTGGGTAATGCCGGACCCCACCTTATAAACGGGCAACGCACCTGTCGTGTCTTATCCATAAAAAAAAGAATAAAAAGTAATCTCCTACCGATAGAACGCACTTTTTTAAAGGTTTTTCTAGTCCCCGAAATAGTCGGAATATAATTTTCCCGGTATAGTCTCAGAAATTTCATTTTTTATCTCCTCAATCATCAAAACGGAGACAATTCAGAAAGCCGAATACGGTAGTTGCGGAACGATATGTATATATTTTTTAGCTTTAAAGAACTAATTTGATTTGAACACACATCGTGATTTGATGTATTTGAGACACAAAACATCCTTATCCCTAAATAAGAAACTCAGCCAAATGATATATTGCAACACTATCAGCTAAATCCCTAGTTGTCAGTCGAATGTTGCAGATAGTTCTGCCTAGGAAAACCAAACTGTCTTTATAATGCCGGGAAGTTTTGATTAGCAATTTCAGTTTTATTTGATCACAGTAGTTGTTATGTTGTGTCAGTGTAGATGTCATGGGCTTAGGAAACGTAAATGACTAACTTTTTGAGAAATTTGTATCCGATTAGTTTCAAATGGTGCATCATACCTCTATATCATTATGATATAGTGACTTAATATTATCTAGTATGTTTACATTACATGTTGTTGCCTACCCTGCTATAGACAGGATCAGATGGATAGACATCGTTAAGGTACATTTGAAACGTATATAAAAAAATACGCGTAAATCCATCAGATTAAGGCCTCAATTTACGTTTAAATGAAATATTTATAAATATAGAAATATTCTCATTTCCTTGCTTGGAACAAGTGTTTTAGTAAAAAGGAAGTATCTTGACACTAGGTTTCCAAATCCACACTACCTACCCTAACTATGTGCGCGAAGCTAAAAAATAAACATTATTTACTTTTTTTTTCCAGTATCACGCTATCCTGCACATGGCAAGGTACCCAGAGTAAACTTGGGAACCTAATATTGACACTGTTCCATTCCCCACTTTCCGTCGAATTTTACTTTCGTTTTCAATTTCTCAGTTCCCTTATTTCTTAAAACAATAAATTATAAGCATCACGTCTCATAAAATGTTAAAGGAAATAAATAACTTGGTGTCAACCGTTCTATGATCCCAGTCATTTCGCGCTTGGACGATTCTTATATACTTACTGTCATATAGATAAATCTTTTTGATCTTACTCCAAATGTATCGAGGTATACATAGGTTCGAAGTGGATTTTCTGGAGTATTTCCTGTGTTTTATTTGACGATTTATACTAAATAAACGATGAAAGAAAATATTATAAATTAAAATGTAATCATTAACTTTTATTATTGATTATAATTTCAATTCCAAACATGGAAGGTCGGTACAGGAGGGCAGTATAACATAAACCGTTAGTCTCGAAAGAGAAAGAGGGCATTGCCTACCCTTGAACCTTGAAGTTCTTAGATATATTTTTAGGTTGATTGTATTTACTATTTAAGAGCTCGCTCAAGAACTTTGTCAAGATTAAGTAATGATTTTTACAGTCGGAGATTTTTTATCCATTTTTAAATTTTAATTTTTTATTCCATATATGTGTTACAAAAAGTCCGGGGACTTACTTTTAGAAACTTTACATCATTTTGCTACTACAATGAAACTATGGAAAAAGATCCAGAATTAAGAAACTCTATATATTTTACTAAACTTAAATTTAGAAAGAGTATAAAAATTTGGAACGAAGCAGGGTTCGAACCCGCGCCTCTTGAAAACCGTCCAAGCGCTCTGACCAACTAAGCTATTCGTTATCACCAAGCTACGTCGAAATTCTTATAGGCTTGTTACAACGTTATTTATGTTGTTAGCATCTCTGTAGGGAGATTTTTACAAATTTCCGCTACCCAAAGACAACTCGTAAGAATTATCGTTTGGCAAGAGAGAATACTATATATTTTGTTTAGTGTATTCCCAATACACTCCACCGTTATATATTTTACTCAAATATTTGTTTTTGTTGTTATTATGAAGAATTTTATGTGAGCATTGGTATTTCTATTTTATATTTTCCATCTGGTTTCGAAAAAAAATATTATATTGAGCTTATAAGCATATGTGATTGAGGCCTGTCGTGGTGCAGCGGCACAAACATGTGACTGTGAACGATAGGTTGTGGGTTCGATCCCCATTAGAGTAAATGAAATATTTCATATTTTCAAATTAAATATTTCAATTTCTTCGCTCTGGTAACAAAGCAAAGCGCGGCGTTGATTTCTGCCACAAAACACGCAATGCCTAAAACGCGGCGTAAAGTGGGGAACAGAAGTGGAACGAAGTGTCCTAAGTTGCCTCTGCCTACCCTGCCATGTGCGGGATACAGCGTGAAGCTGAGTGAGTGATATAAGCATATTGCGTAGCGTAACTCAACGCCATTTTGTCTTTCCAGGGAAATCAAACAAGAAATATAGAAGAATATCGAATTCATAACCATTAAGTTAATAGTTTAACGTTCCATTTCATCACGATCATGCCTTTATAGCCTTACTTTAATGTAGAATAAAAATTATTAATTTTACGTCACATTTCATAAAAGGTAGATTTGAACACAAAATACAAGGAAACCAACATAAAAGCCAAGTTAATCCACAAAGCTTATCAAATTACACACCGCCCCTACTACCGTAATGTTATAAGCTTTAATAGCATTTATAGACATGTGTCGTAGGGGCGAAACTTTCATAGAAAAAGCTATTAAAATTCAAGCTATCGTGAAATTGAAGTCGTAATTGGTGAATGTTTGACTTTATATACTACTTGATCAGATAAAACAAACGTAAAGGGGTAAATGGTAACCCATAAAAGTAAGTAAGCAAATGATAATGCACCTACAATTCTTAATTTCGAGGACATGAAACATTAATATTTTCATTTCTTTGCTTTTTTGGTAAAAAGGTAAATCGTGGTGTAGAGTTCCGCTACTCAACAAGCAATGCCTCAAATTCGGCGGAAAGCTGGGAACGGAACGGAGAGCCTCAACACTGAGTTTCTAAGCCTATCTTGACATGTGTTGAAAAAATACTCTTAATTTTCTTTCTTTATCTTAGTGTATAACCAATTAATGTATTTTAATTTGTCAGAAAAAACAGAACTCCAAAACAATCAACCGAGGTTTCTTTTCTTTCTTTTATCTTTTACTTTTAAAAAAAGATATATATGTCAATAATATTTATGGTAAACAACTACATGTGCTAACAACTCATATCGTCGTCGCAGGCTCGTCGTGAGAATATATGTAATTGATTGGAAAATATGTACTGAATGTTAATCCTTAGAACTATTTAGTTTGTTCGTCTCTTTATGAAAACCTGACTTGTTATTGTGTGTTACGTACGAAAACCCGAGTGCTTTTAGTTTTCTATAATTGTTTATTTAATTCCACATTTTCTTCTTAATAATTTTGTAATGTTTATATGTTCTAAATAGTTAATTATAGAGGCCTGTCGTGGCGCAGCGGCACAAGAGTGTGACTGTAACCGACAGGTTCTGGGTTCGATCCCCAGTCGAGGAAATGAAATATTTAATATTTTCAATTTAAATATTTAATGTTTCATTTCTTCGCTCTAGTAATAAGGCAAAGCGCGGCGTTGAGTTCCGCCACTCAACACGCAATGCCTCAAATTCGGCGGAAAGTGGGGAACGGAAGTGGAACGGAGTGTCATAACACTAGGTTTCACTTCCGTTCCCTCTGCCTACCCTGCCTAGTGCGGGATACAGCGTGAAGCTGAAAGAAAAAAAAAAAAAAAAAACAAATAGTTAATTAAAAAAAATAAATACCAGCCGATACGTTAATTGCCTACTACAAATATTTGTCATATTCACCTTTATTGGACGTATTGTATGCTACTTTTGCTTTCTATCTATTGAATACTTTACAACTGACTTGTCCCATCATCACACTTTGTAATTAAATCTCTAAATAACAATCAAAACCACATTAAAAACTATTTTAGAAGGAGGTCTATTCCGCCGTGGCAACAACATGTACGTACATTTGCGTCGTTCTCTCTAGCTTGGCTGATGAGCTTGTAAACATTCGGTCCCTTCTTCACTTTACTCGGTCGTGTCACATTGGAAACTCCACCCAAGAAATCCCACCGGATTTAGGAAATGAAAAAGCTAAATTTATAATTTATATTATGTATATTAAAATAATGGCATATCTTTTTGAAATTGTTTAATTGATTTTAAATGAAACACTTTTACATTAGTAAGCATTTTTGGGAAATCCCACGTTTCGAACACTTTACAGTAGTCCGTGGTCACGAGACTACTGTAAAGTGTTCGAAACGTCGGGTTAAAAGTGTTTCATTTAAAATGTGTAACAATCGCGAAAATCAAAGACAATATTGTTTAATTGAGTCCTTGAATTTGATATCCATAGTGTTTAGTATTTGAAGAACATTTTTTTTTTTAATTTTAAGTTACTTTGGCTGCTAAGACGAATCTAACGATACCTAAATTATGTAAATCCATTAAGCAGTTTCAAAGATATTATTAAAAAATAATAATATTATTTGTTATTTTGTTTTCATACTCGAGTTACGGAACCCTAACCTACGTCAGCTACGAATATGCTGACGGACCAAACTGATGGAATCTTCCCACGCGACCACCAATACGGGGAACTCGCGAAGTACGTAGTAAATTTCCAAGTTTTCTATTGTTTTAATTCTACTTTATTAATTATAATATTTTTTAGCTCTCTCTTTATTCCCACTTCGATTAAAGCAGTCGTTAGTTTTAAGTAATTATTGTATTAATATTATGATTTATTAATAATTATTCTGTTTTTTTCAACCTCTCGACTGCCGCAAACGTAATTCTCGCAAAAACATAACCTTCGGTAAATAACTCGGGAAACTATTCAAAATATAATTGAATTTTCTCTTCTGCCAAATTTCAAAAGGTTCAATTTCATTCGTCAATATTGCATTAAAGGAGAAACATCTTTTTTTAGTCTCACGCTGTATCCTGCACATGACAAAGAGAACTTGGGAACTTACTTTAAAGACACTCCGTTACCAATTTCTTTCCCAATAGCTAAAGTGCAAAACATTATTTTGCACTAAAATATAAAGTTAGTAGTTCTGTTCTTGTATTTATTGGAAGGATTTCAATCGTAGCGTAAATTGAGTATTGTTAAAAGTTTCTCACTCGATCGTTACTTTAGCCATACAAACTATTAAGTGTTCAACTTCACAAATAATGTACGTGTATTTTCTACGCACGTATGTATAGACAAATCAATTGATATATACAACTATATCGTAAACGTAAATATTTCAGATATATTGTTGAATGTAAACTTGACAAGTTGTGGATTCGAACTTCACAACACGGAAATGGATATTAAATATTTTAAATATTTCTCGCTCTAAGACAAAGCGCGGTGTTGAGTTCCACTACTTAACGCGCAATTTTCAACGCACAGTAGAGGATGGAAGTATCCTAATGGAAAAGCAGTGTTTTTACACAAGATTCATAGAAACAAGAAATATAGAAGGATATCAAACTCATAACCATTAAGTTAATAGTTCAACGTTCCATTTCATCACGATCATGCCTTTATAGCCTTAGGTCAATGAAGAATAAAAATTATTAATTTTACGTCACATTTCAGAAAAGGTAGATTTGAACACAAAATACAAGGAAACCAACATAAAAGCCAAGTTAATCCACAAAGCTTATCAAATTACACACCGCCCCTACTACCGTAATGTTATAAGCTTTAATAGCATTTATATAGACATGTGTCGTAGGGGCGAAACTTTCATAGAAAAAGCTATTAAAATTCAAGCTATCGTGAAATTGAAGTCGTAATTGGTGAATGTTTGACTTTATATACTACTTGATCAGATAAAACAAACGTAAAGGGGTAAATGGTAACCCATAAAAGTGATAATGCGCCTACAATTCTTAATTTCGACGACATGAAACATTCATATTTACCTTTCTTTGCTTTTTTGGTAAAAAGGTAAAGTGTGGTGTAGAGTTCTCTTATTTATTCTCCTATTCCTGCAATGTTCCATGAAGTGTTTTTCCATATCTTATATCACAAATCTAGCGAAACAAAAACTATGCCGCAGTATATACGAGTAAGTGCTGTAAAGCGATGGTCCCAAAGCTTTTGAGCTTTTTTTGTTGCACATGGCAATGTAGACACAGAGAACTTCGGAACTTATGTCACACAGCGCGAATATTTATTTCATTTCTTCCAGTGGGGATCAAACCCACTATCTGTCACGCTTAGTCACAACCTTGTGCCTCTGCGCCACGATTTTTCTCAACTTGAGTTAGGTACAGTTATATCACAGGGTTATTACTTTCGCGCTACAAACACTTGACGTTTGCAAAATTTGACGTCGTAACAGGCCTACATTAAATTAAGCGCGATATTTGATCAGGGACATGAAAATATCTTAATAAATATTCTCAGTTAGTTGAACAGAGCGCTAGCTTATATTCCTAAACTCAATATCTCGAATTTTAAAGATGACTGGAGAACTGGAGAAGACTGGACTCTAGGTTATCTACGCCTTACCGGATATATGCGTATATATTATAACTAACAAAGAAAAAACAAAAAGAGTTAAGTACTTTGCTTACTTTCAGTACATAAACTAACAATGTATCAAGGGACAAAAACATATTTTTCACAATTTGTTGTTCTTAAGAACAAGAACTTGGCTTCTCTTATGTAGAATGTATAAAATATTGCTTGTAAAAGATTATACGTATGTACATACAAGCCTTATCGAAGCTAACGTTTGAAAATCAACACGTGTCCCTGAGGAGTGTCACGCTCGCAGTCTGATAAATAGATGTTGGTAGTCCTTTTACTATATGCGTATGTTAAACTGCTGTACATGTCCCATGATTACTGATGATTAAAAAAATATGTAACCACTTTTGATGAATGAAGTCTGTTTTAAATGTAAGAATATACCCAATTCAAGTAAAAGAAGGACCATCGCCTTTTGAGTTATAATTTTTGATAATTTTTTGGACAAATATATACTTAGGCTTTTTGAAGCGGAAAATCATGTTTGACATTTTTCTATAGTTTTTCCGATTAATTTTTCCGATTTTCTACAAGAAAACCAAGAACTTGTAGTCTTCGAAAATTAGAATTGAAGCGCGCATAAAAATTATAAAATTATCGTATCATGTCTAAACAATATGGACATCTTTAATAACAGAGTCGTTTCATTAAATCGATATATATAGCTGTATCGACCTGCCCGTAAACGTAATAACACGGGTAGGACCGACAAAGACTTCAGCAATCTATTATTAACTGAAAGTTGATGGCCAGTGGCTAGAGTAGACTGAAAAATTAAAGAAAGGCTAAGGCTAGGCTCAAAATTCATATTAGGATCGGAATTTGAGAAACTAATAATCTAGGTTGAGATGGTTTTACGCTATGCGTTATATAACGTGAATGGAAAAGGTTTTTTTTTATTTTGTTGGCTTTAAGCTATGGGAATCCAGCAGAGCACATAGTACCAAAAGAAATCTTCCTGAAAAGATATCCTCTGAATTCTGGAAGGATCTTGATGATGATTGAATAGAGTATCTTAACACTAGGTCCCCAGGTTCCCTCTGCCTGTGAAATAATCAAGGATTGATACATGTGAAGTAATACAGGCTACAAATTTCTCAGAAATCAAAATCCGCATCAAAATTATCCTTTTAATGCCTAAATTTCATCAAAATTTGTTTAGTTTTTTTAAGTATGAGTAATATATAGTAATCGTGGGCCATATTTTAAGAAATCATTAATAACCTTTTAACATTTATTTTGTTTTCGTTTAACACGTGATTTAACGCAATTCCAAAGACACAAAGACTGGTATTTAAAGTGGTATTTTCATGAAAATTACGCTTCTTTGTCTAATATAAAGACAAAAAATTACTTAAATGCTTGAAAATAAAAATGAGCTAAGCCTATGAAACTATTGTAATGCGCACTCCACACTGTTCTACTTTCATAGTATTGTAATAAAACTGGAACAGCAGATGAATGGATACTAAATGTAAAGCATTAGTGTGAAGCTACCAAACTTTTTATCTTTTGCCTCGAAAACCTAATAACATTTGGACGCTTGGGCCTCGATTCAGTATTTTGTGCTAATTATAGATTTGTTACGCCTTATTCTTTGATTAAAGTGAAATATTCTATTTCTTATAGTATTTTTTTTCGTATCAGAATTTGTCCTATTATGCAATTTTTGTATATATAAATAAAAATGTATTTTTTTTTCAGCTTCACGCTGTATCCCGCACTAGGCAGGGTAGGCAGAGAGAATGGAAGTGAAACCTAGTGTAATGACACTCCGTTCCACTTCTGTTCCCCACTTTCCGCCGAATTTGAGGCATTGCGTGTTGAGTGGCGGAACTCAACGCCGCGCTTTGCCTTATTACCAGAGCGAAGAAATGAAACATTAAATATTTAAATTGAAAATATTAAATATTTCATTTCTTCGAGTGGGGATCGAACCCAGAACCTGTCGGTTACAGTCACACGCTTGTACCACTGCGCCACGACAGGCGCATAAAAATGTATTATTATGTACAGGATGGGCCCCGGAGTTTTGCGAATTTGAAAAATTCATAAAAAAAAAACAAAAGTAATATTAAAACCAATTTATTTTTAAATTAAAGTTAACATTTGGGAAAATCATTTCTTAGAAATAACATCATCCAGATGCGCACCATCCCGCTGCAAACATTCTTCGAATCTCGACCTCAAATTGACAAAAACTCGTTCGCACATGGCACGCGGAATAGCGGCCATTTCTTCGCGGATATTGGCCTTCAACTTTGCAATCGTGGTCGGATTATTACTGTAGACTTTACTTTTCATGTAGCCCCACAAGAAAAAATCGGGTGGAGTTAAATCCGGACTCCTCGGTGGCCATGGAATGTCACCTCGGCGCGAAATGAGTTTTCCAGCAAACATCTCCTTTGCGGCTGCCAAACTCTCGTTAGAGGTATGGCAAGTGGCGCCATCTTGTTGAAACCATGTCGAACTATTGTACCCTCGAAATTCTGACAGCTGTGGGTAAAAGAAATCGCGCAACATGGCTGTGTATCGCTCAGTATTAACTGTCACAGAATTCCCTCGCTGGTCTTCAAAGAAAAAGGGTCCGATGATTCCGTGTGCTGAAATAGCCGCCCAAACTGTCACTTTTGGCGAATGCAAAGGCTTTTGGTGTTTGAATTGTGGATTTTCTGAGGCCCAATAACGACTATTTTGTTTATTTACGTGCCCATTTAAGTGAAAATGGGCTTCGTCTGAAAAAAGAATATTGTTGAAGCTCCGAAACCGCTCAAACATTGTTTCGACGAAATCACGTCGTAAATTGTGATCATTTGGCTTCAAATCTTGCACTAGTTGAAGTTTATACGGGTACAATTTTAAATCTTCCTTCAAAATACGACGCAAAGTCGTTCTTGATACAGATAGCTCTGCTGATCGCTTGCGAGTTGATTGCCCAGGATTGCGTAGTACGGAAGCTCCGACTTCGTTTATGTTTTTATCTGACCTTTTCGTCCTTTCGGGCCCCTTAGGTTTCTGATTAAGGGTCGAACCGGTAGCCTCGAACTTTCTGACCCACGCCCTAATCAAACTTTCACTCGGACACTGTTTTAAATCATGCAATCCATAGTGGGAGCGAAATGAACGTCGAACAATAACGCACGTATCAGCATTTTTGTAATAATTTTTTACACAGAACGCACGCTGTTCACCCGTGAAGTGCTCCATTGCGACTAAATTTCCAAGGCCCGAGTTACAGATCCCCACCTCCCGCGCTCCGCCCCCCTCCCCGTTCCAACGCTATGGCGATTTCAAATTAGCAAAACTCCGAGGCCCACCCTGTATAAGGAATGTATGGCACGACTATGTCAAGAGATGTTCTGGAAAATTTGAGTTGAGAAACATTTCTTTTATTAGCTTCACGCTGTATCACGTACTTAACAAAGGAGATTAATGTTCTTGCCACTTCATTCTGCACTTTCCTGCAAATTTCTGAGGCATCGTGTTAAATGGTGGAACTTAACGTCGTTTTTTTACTTTCTTGTCAGAGCTAAGAAATGAAAATTGAGGATCGAACCCACAGTTCATGTGGTTACTTTCATGCTACTGTGCCACTATGACCTCGCCATAATAGTTTCTTTATTTTTGTGTTTTAAGTTTAGTCATATTTAATGAAATTTACTTCATCTTATATTCAACTCATTTATTTCTTCATTTATTGTATAACATGTTAGGCGGAAGGGACTGGAGCACCTTGTCTCTTACCACAAGTTTCTCCAGTTCTTCAGTTCCATGCAGACACTTTCCTTCCCTATTTTCCACAGAATTTTGAATAATAAAAGTCTATTAATATAATGAAACTGTGAAAACTATGTTACAACATCCAGAACATAGCAACAAGTATCAAGAAAGTTGCACACACGGTGGAGCCAAGTACAAACTACCAACTTGACGGTACATACAAATTGATTTACTAAGTTCTCAAGTTACCGTACGAATGGAATATCGAAGGTGCTCAATATGCAATATATTGTATGAGCTGAAGTTGCATTGTCTATAGGAAATGTTATGGGTTTATTACCGAGAATGTTTTCAAATGCTTATCATTTGTATGAATGTAGCTCACATAATTTATTGATATTGAACAGTAGCAAAAGCGTACCACTTTAGACGTAGTCAGGTCGATCTCCTCTGAAGAAATGAAATAGTTAATGATTTTATTTTTTTATTTTCTTAATGAGACAAAGCGCGGCGTTGAGTTACACCACTCAATATGTAGTATGTAATAATGAACAATAAAACGTTTTATTCACTAAACAAATGTTATTGTTAATTATATGTATCATTTCTTTGTCATATTTACACAATGATAGAAGCAAATTAATTTGTATAAGTAGAGTAGTGAATAAGTATAAACTGTGCAACAGCTGATTGCATCTTCTTCAGCAATGCCTCCAGAATTTGGCGGAAAGTGGAAAACGGAAGTATTTTAATGTGAACGAAGTGTCTTGATTCCCAGGTTACTTCTGCATAACTACCTACCTCTTAGGTATATGCGAGTGCTTATACTTTGTTCTAAATTTTACATATTGTATACAATGTACAAATATGTACCGAGGCCGATGTAGCTAGACGAGGCTAGACTAAGTTCGTAAAATTTTCAGGATATATAATATCAAAATATATTAAGCTACGGTTGGCAATATAAACGCTAAAATGAGCTTTTTACGATACCTACGGTTTCACTCTTGTTTAATATCCATATTTTTTTGTACACATAATATTTTTGTAAAATCGTTCCGGTTATGTAATAATTTTGTTTATTAAAATATTACGTTTTCTACTATGTGTAGATAAAGATAGAAAAAGAAGAAAAAATAAAAAGAAGAAAAAGATAAAAATAGACAATTTTCTATATAATCACCAATTCTACCAGAAACAACCAATATAAGTTGGAGTGTCACATACGACATTGACTTTTCTTATATAAATATGTACCGTCCGTCCGTCGTGGCGCAGTGCTATAGCCTGTGACCGTAAACGAAGGCTATGGGTTCGATTCCCGCTTGAAAAAATGAATTATTTAATTATTTAAAAGGTCCCCTCTGCCAACCCTTATATAAGTGACATAAAGCATGAAGCTAAAAACAATCTTTCTTCATTGAAGTCGGATAACAGCTCATTTCTTTGTTTATGAAATGTAATATGAGGCAATTTTGCTGGAACTTTTGGCATAATGTTGGTATTAAATTCATATCCAAGTGAATCCCTTTCAATACTGTAACTGATATCGCTCCGTTATCCGAAAAACATTGTTCAATCATTGATTTTTACTAATTTACGAAAATTAAAGTTGACGTCACTTTGGCCAAATTGAAAAGTATTGAATTATACATAGATTTTTTCTGCCTATTATGAGGTCTGTCGTAGTGCAGAGGTATAAATAAGTGTGCGACTGTAAATGTGACAGGTTGGGGATTTGTTCCCTGCTAGAGAAAATGAAATATTTCGCAACACGCTTTAAATTTAGTGATAAGTGGGGAACAGAATTGTTTTAACGGTAACAACTAAATTTTTTCTAAATTTAAAAACGTGTTAAAATTAAAACGTAGTGGGATTTGAACCTGCGCCTCTTGGAAACTGTCCAAGCGCTCTGACCAACTAAGCCATACGTTCTGATCAAGAAACGTCGAAATTCTTATACTTGTTACAACTTCTTTATGTTGTTAGCAAGTTTGGCGACCGTCGATGCTTTTATTCTTATTCATATTTAAATATTATAAAGAACTTTATTTTTCTTTTTTCTCTTTTTGACATAGATTATCCTATTAGCAACTTTATTCCTTTTTTCATTACGCAATGTCTCAAATTGGACCGAAAGTAGGGTACGAAAGTGTCTTAACACTGGGAACATCCCAAGTATAAAAACACACTCTGTGTGTGTGTGTGTTTTTTTACACACACACACAACGTAATAATATCACATAATGTATCGTAATAACATAACGGTTTCATTCATATATGCATATGAATTGATTATTGGTTCCATTTCCATTAAAAAGTAGAAAAGAGATTGATATTCGACTATTCATTCTTCAATAAAGCCTTTAAACATTTTATGAATTATCACTTTTAAACAATATACAATAGCACTGTCGGTCCTACAGAAACCATCACGCTGAGAAGAGTGCGTAAAACTCAACAATTATTTTTGTAGCGTAGCTTGATTAAAACGTATGGCTTAGCGATCAGAGCACTCGAACGGTTTTTAAGAGACGCAGGTTCAAATTCCGCTACGTAGAATTTTTTATACATTTTCAATTTTCAATATATATATATTTTCCTAAGTGTGGGCTAACGTTTTAAAAATAGCAAAAATAATTTATATTTATAATAAAATCGTAACGGTTAGCTATCTATACATACAACATATAGTTGAAAAAATGCTATTGGTGTAATTTTCTCTTGTAAAATTGTGACATTGAATAACAAAGTGAAAATTCATTCTTGTCTATAAAATGATAAAAAAAATACTTTTATTGGTTTCTATGATCTGAAGTAGCGTTATATCAATTCGTTCAATGCTTCACGATATATTCGATTATTGCTTGTTAAGTTTTTTTAGCTTCACGCTATATCCTGCATCCAGCAAAGTAGACTGAGGGAACCTGGGAACCTAGTTTTAAGATACTCCGTTCCCGTTAAGACATATATATCCGTTCCCAACTTAATTCTAAAGACGTGTTGAGTGTCGGAACGCTTAGCGTCATTAACAGAGCGAAAAATGAAATAATTAAATATTTCATTTCCGTTCGTAAGGATCAAACCCACAACCTGTAGCGTTCACAATCGCCCAGTTAAATGTTGGAATTTAACGCCGTATAACCCGTCTTATATTTTACCTTCATAAGTTTAACTCGACGATTAATATATTTCTACATATTTATACACGTTTATTTCAGTATAAAGAATACAAATCATTCTGTTTTTCATTTTTATCCCATTTAGGAACATTTCATTTTTGAATGACAAAACCAAACGTGGTACTTTGTCTCACTTGACTGGGAAAACACCTATGTTTGAAACGCAACGTCACGTCTAAAACGTGACATTTGTACTTAAATTAGAAATGAATTGAACTTATGACTAACGTGGATACAAATAACGTTTTTTTTTTCAGCTTCACGCTGTATTCCGCACGAGGCTGGATAGGCAGAGGGAACCCGGGAACCTAGTGTTAAGAAACTCCGTTCCACTTCCGTTCCCCACTTTCTGCCGAATTTGAGGCATTTCGTGTTGAGTGGCGGAACTCAACACCGCGCTTTGCCTTATTACCAGAGCTAAGAAATGAAACATTAAATATTTAAATTGAAAACATTAAATATTTCATTTTCTCGACTGGGGATCGAACCGAGAACCTGTCGGTTACAGTTAAACTCTTGTACCACTGCGCCACGACAGGCCTCTTATTATATATGAATTTGATTATTGATTTTTTTATGTGTTTATTGGTTTTATGCTGTATCACGCACATAGCAGACATACTTCGCCCATTTTCTGCCAAATTCTGGAGGCATTGCGAGTTGAGTGACGGAACTCAACGCCGCGCTTTCCCACCCTACCAGACCGAGGAAACGGAAATGTTTTACGTTTCATCTTTTCAAATGAGAACTTACAAATTGTTGCATTTACAATACGAAATTTTCTCCTGTGCCACGACAATGATTATACAAAAACACTATTATATTCCTCAGAGTGCGTCTAATATTATTTGTTATCGCAAAATACTCGCTAAATACTGAGGCCTGTCGTAGCGCAATGGCACAAACGTGTGACTGTAACCGACAGGTTGTGGGTTCGATCCCCACTTGAGGAAATGAAATATTTAATATTTTCAATTTAAATATTTAATGTTTTCATTTCTTCGCTCTGGTACGGGGCAAAACGCGGCGTTGAGTTCCGCCACTCAACACGCAATGACTCAAATTCGGCGAAAAGTGGGGAACAAAAGTGGAACGGAGTGTCATAACACTAGGTGCCCATGTTCCCTCTGTCTACCCTGCCATGTGCGGGATACAGCGTGAAGCTGAGTATCGCAAAATACTGCTTTAGTTGCTTATATGTATGTATAAGGAATAATACAACTAGCAGCAATATACAGCAAATAATGCTGGCCAGTATGTTGGGCCTCTGGAGCTCCGCCAAACAATGCGCTAGCAACTTTCATAAAAGTACCTAAGATTGATCATTTCTAATCCATTTAACCAAAGTTTTACCTCAAACTGTATAATAATTAAAATACATTAATCAATCAAAGTTCGGACTTTAAATTGTCTTATAATTTAAATTTTACAAAAAGTTTTGAAGTGGTCAATTTACAAAGTGTCATATCAATCTCGCGCTGAGCAATTCGGGGATCGGAATACTTGTTAAAGTAATATTTGAAATGAAAATTAGTTATTCGAAAGGCAGATCGATAAATACCGAGATATTACATTAATAACCAATATTTTTTAAATTTAATTTAAGTCTTAAAATAATGGATTATGATATAGAAAAGTTATTATCAAGATAGAGTATCTTACTCACTCAGCTTCACGCTGTATCTCGCACACAGCAGGACAGGCAGAAGGAACTTGGGAACCTAGTGTTAAGACACTCCATTCTACTTCCGTTTCCCACTTTCCGTCGAATTCGAGGCATTTGCGTGTTGAGTGGCAGAACTCAACGCTGTGTTTTGCCTTGTAACCAGAGTGAAGAACTGAAAGCATTAAATATTTCATTTCCTCGAGTTGGGATCGAACCCACTACCGTGCGTTTACGGTCACACGCTTGTCCCGCTGCGCCACGACAGGTCTCAAAATCATAGAGTATCTTCTATATATTTTTTCGTTTTTCATATGAACTAACATATACACATTAAATTATAAGGCAACATTTTTATATAACATATATATTTAATTATTTATTAATACACGGGTACAGCGTTAATCTTTTTTACGATACTATCTCTTACGTGTATTCTCAAATGTGTACTACATTTTTTTTTAATTTAACATGATAATAAATAAATCTGCATTTCAATAACTGTACTGACGGCACAATTAGTCATTATAAGAATCAATAATCAGTTTCCTCTTTTTTTTTCGAAATTATGTTTTTTAATATTAATTACATATTTACCAAAAAAGAAAATGATACTGGGAATGGAAACAGGTGAACTTGAACCAAGGTCCTCTGGGTCTGAGACCGCCTAATTTCCCTCCGGAGCTTATAAAGCTTCGTAATTTTGGCAAAATTTACCTTCTCATTTTAATGGCATTTCCTGAAAATACGAACAAAACGACATAAAGTAAACATGAAACTGTTTGAGCCATTTTCAGATTCTAATTTTATATGTAAAAGCTAATTTAAAATGATATAAGATAATGGAATTTCAATGTGTACAATCTTGTGTACATTGTGGTTATAGCGTGCCGACCGACCATGTTTGAAATTATACGGTCAGCATTGCGGCACAACTAAATTGTCAGCTCCAATACTAAGGAGTTCCTACGCACATATGGGATATATATATATATATATATATATATATATATATATATATATATATATATATATATATATATATATATATATATATATATATATATATATATATATATATATATATATATATATATATATATCTATATATATATATATATAACAATTATTAAATGAAACATTATATAACAAAAAACATGACCATATTCTGGAAATATAGGTTTATATGTGGCAGACAACCTCGCCTGCTATTTTTCTAAACGAAAATAGCCACCGATCAATAACGTAGAAGTAATATACATTTAAATTGCAGTCCAAAATAAGAACAAAACGTTTACTCTTATAACGAGATTTGCTACTTGGTTCCACCACATTCAACTTTAATATCGCGTAAAGATACTAAATTATTAGTACGATGACAATCGTCTAGATTTTTATTAGAAGGTACTTTTGATATAAAGCTTTTTTGCTTTATTTTCTAATTCATTCCATTGTTCATTTCCTGATCTTGAAACCTCGAGACACTGTGGCATGTTAACTTGCAAATCCTAATATAACATTTCATTTAACCATACAAGAGCATTGAAAGAACACTTTCTATTAAATTTTCGTCAAGAATTTGATCATAGACTGCTTTTAAACGTACACAGTTGTGTAAGCCCCTGAAATCTACTTTGTTGAGACACCATTTGGCTGCCGAAATTAAAGCATGAAATCTAATGACAAATGCTGCGATAAAGCATTACTGGTACACTGCGAGGGACACATTTAGGTGTTATAGCTTTTTGTCATACATACATATGTTAGTTACTAACGAGTTCAACCTGGTTTCATTTTCGTTAGCAAATTTTATTTAGTTTTGTCGTGGAGGCCCGTCGTGGCGCAGGAGCGCAAGCATGTGACTGTAAACGCGACTGGTAGTGGGTTTGATCTCCAATGAAAAAAAATTCTACGCTTTTTCGAAGATTATAAGGATCTAACGAGATTCTATATATATATATATATATATATATATATATATATATATATATATATATATATATATATATATATATATATATATATATATATATATATATATATATATATATATATATATATATATATATATATATATATATATATATATATATATATATATATATATATATATATATATATAATATTTTCAAGAGAAAAATTTGTTTAAAGTAACTTTGTACAACCTATTCAACTTTGCTAGGACCATATATTAAACACAAGTATAGCATCCGATTATATTATAGCATTTCCTTTCTATTTAAATCCTATGTAAGCATGAATTTTGTTGGAAACTCGCAACAACTATCTACAAATCTGACCTAGTGTTATCGTATGAATTTCCGAAATGAAACAAATTTTAGTCACAAAAGTACATAAGCAAAAGCGTACTTGGATAACGATAACATTAATGAAAGAGGTATAATCTCTAAACTGTCCCACTGAATCGATCTTACATAGAAATACTCAAAATTGGATTACAGAGACACAAGCGTCCGATCGCCACTCGAGGTAATTAAATATTTAACACTGTCATATCTCACTTTGATGACAAGGTAAAATGCGGCGTTGAATACCGCCAGTCAACAAGCACTGTCTTAAATTCATCCGAAAGTGGCGAAAGGAAGGTAATGTAGCACTAGGTTCCCAAGTTCCCTGCCATATGCTAGAAACACTGTGAAGCTAAAAAATATTATATTGTTATAAAATGTTATTCAAGTAAATGATATCACTACTCTAGATGGAGTACTTTGATATACATAGCTCGAAGTGGCACGCCTATTATTTATAAGTGTCAGCTTAGAAGTGTCGAGTTACAATTTAAGTGAAAGTGTTAATGGAAGTGTCATTATATTTATAAAAAGTTAAAGTTTACTAGAGGTCGTCTGTCGAGGCGCAGGCGCATAGGCGTGTACTTGTAAACGCGTTAGGTTGTAGATTCGATCCCCACTCGAGGAAATGAAATGTTTAATATTTTCATATGAAATATTTGATGATTTATAATAAGACAAAGCGCAGCGTTGAGTTCCGCCACTTTACAAACAAACCAATTTGAATGGAAAATGAGGAACAGATCAGAGTGTTCTAGCACTAGTTTCCTTAGTTTCCTCTGCATACACTGCTATGTAAAGGATACGGCGTGAAGCTGAGCATAATGTTATTTTTCTCTTGAATAAAAGTATACTGAGAGGAATATTAGTAGTATCAAGTCACTTCTTACATAATTTTCCTTCAGTATTTAAAGCACTGGTGGAATCTCAACGCCACGCTTGGTTTTAACGAATCCAAAAAAAGAAAATAAATTCGAATGCCAAATCTTTGCCTGTTAATCTATGTATGTATTTATGTAGTTAACAAAGCATTATCTTTACTTCTACACCATTCTTCACTTATATTAAAAAGCTGAGGAGTTTATTTGGTTGAATTTGTTCAGGAATTAGTCTGAATTGCAAGATTATTCATATGTTTGATAGTCAATTTGTCAAGGAAAGCTATTCTACTGTTCCTTCGTTCATCACTTTCGATATTTAGAATCACACAATGAGCGATACACATTTTCTTTTACTTTATACTGTATCTCACACATGGCAGAGCAGGCAGAAGAATTTGAGAACTAAACGTTAAGACACTCTTTTCTCATATTTCCCCCTAACATACACAATTGGTTATGGCGACGAAGCCATAGGCAAATGCTAGTAGCATTTATTTCATCAGTATTGAGGCTTAATCGGGATCAATGGAGTGGATACAGCGATAACTTGAATACCATGACTGCGATCGATTTATACTGGTCATGATTTATCATTACGTTACTGGCAGAAAAGTTATGAAATATATGTTTTTTATTGTAATATTTTGTTCTATAGATTCATGTAAAGTTTTAACTTCCGACTGCAAAAAAAGGCGTTATATGTCGACCTGCCTTTCTGTCTGTCTGTGGCATTGTAATTCTCGAGTGATCAAACCGATTTAAGAGGATTTTTATTATCGATTTTATTTCACCTGTTGATATGTTTTAAAAATTTATATCTGAATGAAACACATTGATACAAAACTTTTAGTTATTTAGTGTTAGAACTCTCTGTTCTTATTATTTTTACAGTGTTAATCCACACTTAGAAAAGAAGATACTTATTTAGAAAACGTATAAAAAAATTAACGTACCGGGATTTGAACCTGCGCCTCTTGCAATCCGCCCAAGCGCTCTGACCACTAAGCCATACATTCTCAGCAAGGTACGTCAAAATTGTATGTATGTTGTAGGTACTGAGTTTCTTGCGCCGATTCTTCTCAGGTCTGAGGCAGTAACTTTAGAGAACCTGTAGTAAATTGTTTGACGTTCAAAAAACGAAGCTTATAACTTCTTGTTTTGAAAAAAAAAAATATTTGAATCTGAATTTAAAGCATCTCTACAAAGATGTTTTTACAAATCTTTGATACTGAAAGTTAATTCTTTAGAATTATCGTTTGGCAAAAGAGAATGCTGATTATTAAATATTTTTATATAGCTTCACGCTGTATCCCGCACGAGGCAGGGTAGGCAGAGGAAACCCGGGAACCTAGTGTAAAGACACTCCGTTCCACTTCCGTTTCCCACTTTCCGCCGAATTTGAGGCATTGCGTGTTGAGTGGCGGAATTCAACGCCGCGCTTTGCCTTATTACCATTTTTACTATTTTTAAAGTGTTAATCCACACTTAGAAGAGAATAAATAATACTTACTAAAAAACCTTTTTTTTTAAGATGCTAACACTTCCTTTCTCCTCTTTCCGCTTAAGTCTTTGAGCATTGTGTGTTGAGTGACGAACTTAAGCACCTTGCTTTGCCTCATTAGCTTTACGCTGTATCCCGCACGAGGCAGGGTAGGCAGAGGGAACCCGGGAACCTAGTGTTAAGACACTCCGTTCCACTTCCGTTCCCCACTTTCCGCCGAATTTGAGGCATTGCGTGTTGAGTGGCGGAACTCAACGCCGCGCTTTGCCTTATTTACAGAGCGAAGAAATGAAACATTAAATATTTAGATTGAAAATATTAAATACTTCATTTGCTCGGCCGGGGATCGAACCCAGAACCTGTCGGTTACAGTCACACGCTTGTGCCGCTGCGCCACGACAGGCCTCATTACCAGAGCAAAAAAATGAAAATATGAAATATTTTATTTAGGCGTGGTTTTGCGTTTGTGTCTCTGTGCCATGACTGTTTTTAAAGTAGATGATCAATTATAATACGCATAAGAATAGATATTTTTTCATGTTAAACTCCACATTGATAAGTAAAGACATTCCGTACTCCACGCACCATCCAATCTCTTGGCGGAACTTAACGCCGCCCTATGCCAGAGCAGCAAAATAAAAGTAATAGAAAAATATTATATTGAATAGTAAGATAATATATGGTAAAAATCGAACTTCGTTATATAAACCTTATTCTACCTTACACTTTCAGTAAGTCGGACGAATATTATCTCTCCTTTGCAGATCTAATTAATTATCATCGCGTGTGTAGTTTGGTCCGAGTGAAAGATGACCGATATTCTTGATACATTGGATGTATTTATCTTTATAAATTGGCCGCCGTACAGATAATTAGAAAAGACCGAATTATATATATTAATAATACTTATTACGACGTACGCAGTCAACTTTGACACGGTGGTTGTGGGGTCCATTGGTTTTGGAGAAATAATGATATTTTAATAATCGTTATCTCCTTGACTTGGAAGAGAGCTTACCGTATTGGCGTTGAGTTCTATTCTCAATACTCAACAATTAAATGTAACGAACACTGCATAACAAGTTTAAAAAGTGAAGTTTTTGTGCAAGTATATCTATTATATACTTAGCTTCACGCTATATCCCGCACACGGCAGGTTAGGCAGATGGAAGTTGGGGACCTAGTGTTAAGACTCTCCGTTTCTCTTCCGTTCCCTACTTTCTGCCAAATTTGAGGTATTGCCTAGATAAGAAGGGCCTGTCGTGGCGCAGCGGCACAAGCGTGTGATTGTAATCGACAGGTTCTGGGTCGATCCCCAGTCGAGGAAATGAAATATTTAATATTTTTCATTTAAATATTTAATGTTTCATTCCTTCGCTCTGGTACTAAGGCAAAGTGCGGCATTGAGATCCGCCACTCAACACGCAATAGCACAAATTCGGCAGAAAGTGGGGAATGGAAGTGGAATGGAGTGTCTTAACACTAGGTTCCCGGGATTCCTCTGCCTACCCTGCCTCGTGCGGGACACAGCGTGAAGCTAAGAAGGAAGAAAGAAAGACTAGATAACAAGTAACCTGAACAACAACCAGATAAGAAACAAATAATTTAAGCTGCAGAAAAATACCAACGTTTCCAGAAACAGTTCCAATAACAACAACATTGATAACAACCTAACTCGAAAACGAACATGCTACCCCATCACAATCGATCACCTTATCTACTACACACACATGATTCGTGATTTACGTATATCAATTGAAATATATATAAATTACTTTTATACTGGAACCCTCTGGAAGAAAACCAAGTCGTTTCAAGAAATAGACTCTATCCTTCCCATTATAAGAACGAAAGGAATAATAGTGAAACAGATCTCGCCTTCAATGGTTATTGGTATTGGAAGGTCACAGTATAAGTTACTTTTATGTGGGGAACGCGACGTGTAGTGCTTTGGAAGCTAGAAAAATTCTATCCAACAAATACCACGACGATGCTGATGTGAGAATTGACCTAAATTATTTTGTTTCACGCTGTATCCCATATAGTGGGGTATATCGAGAAAATTTAGTGTTAAATCACTTTCTTCTTTTAAATATCCATACTCCTATTGTGTAATATAATTTTTTCTACCGTACAACCTACTTCGTGTCTTCTCCATTCAACGTGACATTGGCGAAGTGATATGTGCTCAACTGGCACGCTCGGAACGCCATAATCAAAGAACCATACCATACCAAATCACTCCGTTCTATAATTTCTGTTTATGTTTTTACTATACGCCATTATTTTCAGGTTAGTAGTGGATTCAATATCTTTTTTTTATTAAATATCTTTCTTTTTTTGCTTCACGCTGTATCCCGCACGAGGCAGGGTAGGCAGAGGAAACCCGGGAACCTAGTGTTAAGACACTCCGTTCCACTTCCGTTCTCCACTTTCCGCTGAGATTGAGGCATTGCGTGTTGAGTGGCGGAACTTAACGCCACGCTTTGCCTTATTACCAGAGCGAGGAAATGAAACATTAAATATTTAAATTGAAAATATTAAATATTTAATTTCCTCAACAGGGAATCGAACCCAGAACCTGTCGGTTACAGTCACACGCTTTTGCCGCTGCGCCACGACAGGCCTCGGATTCAATATCTGTTGACGTAAAGTAATTTGAAAATGTTTTTGATTATATAATTTGAGGTGAAATGTCCTACTTGGTATTATTTGTATAAATTGTGTAATTTTCACATTCTAGACATAAAGTAGGAAATACAAAATTTTTGTTTAATTTTTAACCTAAAACCTACTTAAAATTAAGCTAAAAAACCTGTTTGATACTTCTACTGTAAGATTTGACCCAATTTAGTTTTTGTAATATATATTTTTTTTCAGGATCGATTTCCACTAAGTTGATGGCGAGTTCAATGAGCTGTGATAAATACGCAGGAGATTCTACACCGTTGTAAATAGAAAGCTGTGTTTTGTGATTTTTTTAGCTCCTTGATGTATCGCACAAATAATAGCTTAGGCTAGTGTTGAAACACTCCATTAAAACGGCACCAACCAAATTTCAAAAAATAGGACAGTAGACAATAACGGCATGTCATATTGTCTATTGTTACATCCAAAGGCATTGGATAGTATTAATAACAGGTCAAATAAAATAAAATGATCTTCTAACTATAACTAACATAATTTTTAAGAAGTATTGTTACTAACACACTAACAATATATGGTTGTTTATCTGAAATAAAATATTTTGTTTATTTATTTATTATTATAAATCGAATTCGAAAAACAATCCACGTAAGCGTGTTTTATTAAATAACAAACAGAACCGCCTACCCACGACATTATTTCCAGGTCGATACGACATTGGTACCTTCAAAAACGCGTCTACCTCCATCTCAAAGGCCGGCAACGCCCCTGTAGCTCCCCTGGTGTTACTCGGGGCCTTGGGCGACGGTGATCATTCACCATCAGGTGACCCTTACGCTCGTTTGCCTTGTCTTTTCCATAAAAAAATAAATAAATAGCAAGTAAATGTAAAAAAAATATTAGCCTGACTGGAATTGAACCCACAACCGTCATTTAGATTTCAAATGTTTTACCATTCCCCTTGTCTTTATTGGCTACTAGTAAATAGTTGTAATATGATCACTTTTATATCTAACTGACAATACTGTCATACATTAAGAGTAACTTTTAAATTAAGTTTTAGCTTAAACAAAACACAAGCAGCACATATTTTTTCAATATCTAAATAGGAAATAGCTCGTCGTCCACCAGCTCGTGGGATCGATACGAGCAATTTGCTGTCCTATTTAGTGTATGACACGCCGATACTACGCTTGAGATAACTCAGACTTATCTATCTTTTCTTACACACACGTTTTAGTATTTTACAGGCGATTGAAGATTTTCTATTGGCTAATAATAAAATTATATTTGTTAACTTCTTGGGAATATTTAATGGGCTAATTAATTATAAGGTATATTAATTTATTAAGCGAGGAGGCAGTATATTGTTTCTGTAATGAAACTAATTATGGATGTTTTTCATGCCTGTATTTTTTTGCTTCTTTCTAACGAAGATAATATATTTTTTTTATTTATATCAATAAACAATTTTAGCCCGAAATTTTGTTAGTATAAAACTCGCGTTTTCCCTTCTCTTCTTTTAGGATTTTTTGGCGCTCCTCTAAACGCCCTGTAGATATTTTTTTTCATCTATGACTTAAAGTTTTCTCACAGAACAATGACAAATTACTCAACTTGTGAAATGTGGACCTTACGATTGATTAGCTCTTAACAATATTGAAAAACACGACATAAAATGTGATTTTTGTTTTTCTTCTCTCTCAGAAAGAACTATTAGGCGAGAATCCATCGCGTTCCAAGGTCAAAGGCTCCTATCATATGTTATGTGCATGTATATATATTTATATACATTAGACATTTCAAAAAGCTTAAGTGAATATATATTACTCTGATCCAAGAACTCTCACTTCAGGAATATTACAATTTCTGAAATAGATATAACATTGAAATTTTCCAAAGTTTATATTGAAAACAGCGACCATAAAACAAAAATATCGCCCGTTGTTTGCATAGATTACGCCATCTCGTTAACATGAATGAATTATGACCAAAAATTTCCTTTACAAAACTTTTTGCCGAATTTCTACTGGTCTACTTAAAAGTTTTAATTGAATCTTATCTTTTGACTTTGTAGTATTGCATATGATATAATAATTTGGTTGGTCGTTCTAATATAATAAATATGAAAGTTTTTGAGGGTGTACTTTGATCCACTTTCACACTACTGATACGTACTGATCAAATTTTGGTGAAACTTTTAATTATGAAAATAAGACAGAATACCATTTATATGAACATTTTGTATAATTTGGGTTTAAGATTAACCCGGCGAAGCCACGTATTAGATCGATTTGTAACTTTGTAATAATATCTAAGAAACTGAATCTGTTCTTACAATGAAATTTGGCAGTCAGATATATTTGAGGTGACAATACATCAATATAGAATCATTCCGCTGATTTGATAAAATAGTCTGAATCGTGAAACTTTTTAGTGGTTACTGGTAAAGCACTCGAGCTTCAGGAGAATTAAAGTACTCCGAAGATATTCCATAGCACTCGAAGTATTCGTGTTTGTTGTTATATTTTTACTTATAGATAAATTGTTATTTTAAAAATATGCTTCCAATAAATATTTAATTAAAAGCTGTGGTTTTAATTGCTTTTAATTTATTAAGTTCGTTTCTTTTATGTTATCGTATTATAAAATCCACCAAAAAGTCCTAAGCAGGAACTTCCGCGTTGGATCATAAATACAAAAATATATTTTGTTTTTGATATGTACGAGTTTCGTATAATCGAAAACGGATTTCCAGAACTATTTTTATCGTTTTAGGTAGTTTGAACGATAAATTTAATAATATATTTTATTATAATTACAAAACGTATAACACTATCATATGTATGTAAGACCCTGAAGCTTAACGAACCGCAATTCAATACTGATATGCGCGACGATCGCAAAATCAGGGAACGTACGCTGTGGTTAGTCTTTTCTGTGTAAAATAATATTTTAATATTTGTATGACTTTTAAAGTGTTAATCAATGTTTAGGAAAGAAAAAATAATTCTTTAGGAAAGTTAAAAGAATTTGAAGGTAGCGGGATTTGAACCCGCGCTCTTGGAATGAAATCTCTTGGAATTCAAACGCTCTGACCATTAAACTATGCGTACAATGCTAAATGCGTACAATGCATTTATTCTATATGAGCATATCTGTGGAGAGATTTTTACAGTAATCTTTTGGCAAGGGAGAATGGTGATTATTATTATTATTATTTTTTTTCAGCTTCACGCTGTATCCCGCACTAGGCAGGGTAAGCAGAGGGAACGGAAGTGAAACCTAGTGTTTTGACACTCCGTTCCACTTCCGTTCCCCACTTTCCGCCGAATTTGAGGCATTGCGTGTTGAGTGGCGGAATTCAACGCCGCGCTTTGCCTTATTACCAGAGCGAAGAAATGAAACATTAAATATTTAAATTGAAAATATTAAATATTTCATTTCCTCAACTGGAAATCGAACCCAGAACCTGTCGGTTACAGCCACACTCTTGTGCCGCTGCGCCACGACAGGCCTCAAAAAAAAAATCTTTTCAAATAAAGGTCCTGTAGGAGACGATAATGACATCCTTCTTAAATATTGGTAATTGTCGTCTGTACAATGTTTAACTGGTAGCGCCACATGTACAGGTTCGATTCCCAGGCGAATTTTTATTTCATAGTTCTGGTAACATGAAACTACGGCGTCGAGTTCCGTCACACAGTGTGAAAAGTTTAAAGCTTTAATAAAGTGATTTAATTATATTTCTTATTTATTTTTGTTCTTGTATATTTCGACTATAAATATTTTATTACAATTATAGTGTTATTCCACACTTAGCGAAGGAAAATAGTTATTAGAAAACGTCACTGCCATGTTTTATGTAAATATTACAAATTTTCAAATTTTTCAAATTTGTAACTTAAAATGAATGCTGTTCTTAAAGCAAATAAAAAAAAACAATTCAATAATGACACGTATTCGGACCGTAGCTGTTATACTCTACCACTTCCATTAACCTGTCTATAAAATCTATTTTCAAAGATTGAATGGTAGAAATAATATTAACTTTCACTCTATCAGCTATTCCTTGATTAGGCGGCCTGATTACACCAACCAGATTTTTACCAAGTGGTACGCTTTAAATTAACTTACAATGTATAGAGGCCTGTCGTGGCGCTGCGGCACTAGTGTGTGACTGTAACCGATAAGTTGTGGGTTCCATTTCCACACCAGGAAATAACATATTTAATATTTTCAATTTAAATATTTAATGTTTTCATTTCTTCGCTCTGGTACAAGGCAAAACGCGGCGATAAGTTCCGCCACTCAACACACAATGCCTCAAATTCAGCGGAAAGTGGGAAACGGAAGTGGAATGGGGTGGCCTAATATTAGGTTTCCAAGTTCCCTCTGCATACCCTACCATGTGATACAGCGTGAAACTAAGTATTAATTACAAAGTATAGACTATGAAATGGTTGATGACAGTCGACAAGGTAAAAAGACGTTTACACTGTAACGTTTGGCGTTCCTTTCGTTTTGGCTATACCGTTAAAAAATATACATTATAATTTTTTTACACTTTTAACCGTTTTTAAAAAGAGTTCAGTTTGACCTGTATGTATGTATATGAACTTTTTGTGCTTTTGTCTGTCTTCATATATCGTCAAGAACGTTTAATGAAGTGAGATAACAAGTACGGACTCCGAAAAATAGATATCTCTTATCAGCTTTACGCTGCATCCCTGTCATATCAGAGGACTTAGCCTAGACTTAGCAATAGACTTAGCCTTAAATATTTTCCTTCTACACTTTCCGTCGAATTTGAGACAACATGCATTTCGTACGTTTTCGTATTTATATCAATATTTGTTATGAAAACGTACGAAATTTAAACGTAACGCCTCTTGGAATCCGTCCTAACTCACTCACTCAACTTCTCGCTGTATCCCGCACATGGCAGGGTAGACAGAGGGAACTTGGGAACCTAGTGTTAAGACACTCCGTTTCACTTCCGTTCTAGAAGTTCGAGCCCGCAGCCTATCGTGTTTACAGTCACACACTTGTGCCCTGTGCCAGTGCAAGTTAATTTTACTTACTGCAAGTTGGATAGTTTTTTTAAGCAGTACATACTTAAATAAAGCTTATTCTTTTAGCTTTTAATACAATTTATATAATGAATTTAATAATTGATTGCACGCAATATTACTTCCTCAATACTATTCTCTGCGGACCCTTAATCCCGATTCAGCGCAATTAATTAACAGAACAATATTATATTTTGTTTAAATGTACTTACTCTTTACATATACTAGCTGAAGCCCGCAGTGTAGTTTACGAAAACCCATTTTTTTGTTTGGATAGATCTCTTATAGAAGGGTAGCACTTCTACTCTTTCTAAGGACCCTTGCCAAATTTCAACCTTGACAACTTAGTGATAACCTCCTTTTTAAATTTTCCAAATTTGATATACGAGACGGAACTCAACGCCACGCTCTTGTCTTTTATGTGTATGAAAATGCCTATAATTATACTCAAATATTTATATGACTCAAAATTCATTGGTATGCATTTATTTTAAATATTTATATACGCGTCTATAAGTTTAGCTTTGCCCTCTATCCCACACGTTGCAGGGTAGGCAAAGGCAATCCTTCCTCGAAAACTCTCCACTTTTCGCTCAATCACATGCTGAGTGGCGGAACTCAACGCCGCGTTTAGGCTCATTGAATAATCAATATATTTAACATTTAATTTCATTGAGTGGGGGTCGAATTTACAACCACGTCACGTCTATTCTATAAAAAATGCAGAAATATTAACTAAATCGTATATAAATAAAGTTATATAAATTAATTAATCTGAACATATCTTTGTTCATTATCGGCACTATCCCATAAATAAAAGTAAATACAGTATTGTTTAACACATCGGTTCATTACGCTGAAACAAACAACTGGCTGTAATGTCGTTTTATCGCAATGAGTAACTATACTGAGGTAGTCTATGTGCAGCGGCAACGCGCGTTCTGAGTTCGATGCCCATTCGGGGAAATAAAATACTGTCTCGAAAGCTAACTAACACCTTTTGCCTAGTCTACAGTGTGAGGAAAAGTTATGTTTATAAATTAATTTTATTTCAATATATTCTTTTCGAGGCCTATCGTGGCGCAGAGGCACAAGTATGTGACTTTAAATACGACAGGTTGTAAGTACGATTCCCAGTCAAGGAAATAATTAATATTTTCAATTTTAATATTCAATCGCTAAATCGGTAATCGGTAATCGGTAACAAGGCAAAGCGCGTGTTGAGTATTCGCCACTGAACACGCAATGGCTCAGAATCAGGGAGTGGAACGGAATATCTATCATAATAGGTTCCCAAGTTCCCTCTGTCTTCCGTGCCATATGCGGAATGCAGCGTAAAGCTGAGTATGAATATTTTTTGTAATACATTTTATCAATGGAAAGTGAGTGGTAGGGAGAGATTTCGAATGATTTTCAAAAACATTTCAATGGTACTGGAGTAGGGTCACATAAGAAGGATGAAGAATCCTCGAAGCATATGTTGATGATAAGTCAATGAGCAAAAGTTATAAAGCTGTAAAAAGGTAATAAAGCTGACAATTTTTTATTATATAAATAGCTAAATCTTTTGCCTTTACTATTTTTAATGTGTTCTTCCACAATTAGTATATAAAAATACTTATTTACAAAACGTATAAAAAAGTCGTCCCGCTACATGAAATTTTTATACATTTTCTAAATAAATATTTAAGAAGTCGGTAGACGGAATCGAACGCCTCGAAATATGAAACTCAGTGTTATGTTACGCTAACACATTTTTTTCTATATATTTAATTTTGGACCTTGATAATATATTATAATTACTTCGAATCGAAACTATAACCACAAAAAAATATTGAACCTTTGCCGGAGTTTAACGCCGCAATTCATAAAAAATGTAAACGTTCTCTCAAATTCCACTTCACACTAGGTTGCCATATATGAGTTATTTATAAGTAAACTACCTGTTTAATTTAAACTAAAATTTATTCAGCACTTCAACGCGAATGTTTGTCAACAGATAGCGTTTAAGCTTTTAGAGCTTTGTATAATTTCTAACAAAACATCTGGCTTTGTTTATTTTATGTTGCTGTTGCAGCTTTAACTGAACTTGTATATAACATTTAAATAATTAATTATTTATACTGACCATGTCTGAGGCTTTTATGTCTCAGTGGTACAAAAGTAACTGTAAACGCGACGGGGGTTCCGCTCTCGGGAGATGAAATTTCAATTATATTATTTCTTTGCTCAGGTAAAGCGGCAAAGCGCGGCGTAGAGTTCCGCCACTCAACACGCAATCACTAAATTTTGTTTCTCATATTAATATTATCTTTTTCTCTCTTTACCTGCTATATTCGTGATAAAGCTACAAAAGGCACATTTTCAACATTATATACTAGAAAAAATCTTTTTTAATTATAATGATCGTATTAAATATCGATTCTTATGTAAAGTTATCAACACTGAATCATATCGTAGCGCACTAGTGTGCGACTGTAAGCGCGTCATTCTGTGAATTCGATTACAAGTTAAGGAAAATGTTATGTTTATTTTAACTTTTTAAGCTCTGGTATCGAGGCAAAGCGCCAAAAGCTTCTAAAACTCGACAGGAAGTGGGAAACAGAAATGAATTAATAATGGAAACGAAGTGTCTTAACACTAGGTTCCCAATTACCCTGATACAACGTGATCTGAAAAAAAAATCTTCATCCAGAATATAGTCTACAGTACAGCTAGTCAACAGTTTCTTATAAAAAGAAGCTTTCAAAGCTTAAGATGATTAGACATTCACTTTACAAAGCTCATCTCAGTACAGTTATAATCAAGTAGTTTTAAGCTCAACGTAAGAGACTTAAAAGCTAAGACAAGAATAATGACGTGCACTATGTCGTTATTTGTAAAAGGGCCTCAGTTGGATTCTGTGGAAATATTTTTTATTAGGACGGAAAATACAAAACTTACAAAAAATATTGAACGTATGGCTTAGTTGGTCAGAGCGCTTAGACGGCTTTCAAGAGGCGCGGGTTCAAATCCTGCTATGTTCAATATGTTTATATGTTTTTTTAATATAAGTTTAGTATTATTATTTTATTTATATATAGTTTTATCGTTAGTTTTAGCGTGTTTGATTCTCCCTCGGGGGAATGTAATTTAACGTTTTTATTTCTATGCCCCAATAACGAGGCGAAATGTACCGTTGGGTTGCGCAATTCAACCAATTTACTCCAAGTATCCAAGTGGCAAGAAGGGAACGGAAATAGCTTAATGAAAACGGAATGTCTTATCACTAGGTTCCAGCTAGCCTACCCTGTGGGATAGGACATAACTACATTTATTTTATAGCTTCACGCTGTATCCCGTACATAGCAGGGTAGGCAGAGAGAACTTGGGAACTTAGTGTTAAAACACTGTGTTCCATGTTCGTTTCCCACTTTCCGTCGAATTTGAGGCATTACGTGTTTAGTGGCGGAACTCAACACCGTACTTTGCCTTGTTACCAGAGCGTAGAAATGAACACATTTAATTTGAAAATGTTTAAATATTTCATTTCATTGAGTGGAGATCGAACCCACAACCTGTCGTTTACAGTTATATGCTTGTGCCGCTGCGACAGGCCTCACACCTACATGAAATTTGGCATATAAGTATTTTGAGGATATATCGAGATATCTAGAGATTTCTGTTGGTTATAGAAACTATGCATCTCAAATAAATTCAAATTCAAATTCATTCATTCATATATATATATATATATATATATATATATATATATATATATATATATATATATATATATATATATATATATATATATATATATACTTAAGTGTATTTAATATTAGTTTACCCTTATTACTATACTATACATAAATCATTTATTATTAATTATAATATATTAATTAATCATCATTTAAATATTTAAATTGGGCCTGACTTACTGAAACCACTGGGATTCCAGAATAAAAAGTAGCCTATATGTTGCTCCACAATCCTGTTTATCTTTCAGCGAAAGTCCTATCAAAATCGGCCCAAATTTTCTGGAGTAAGTGACTTCAATTTTATTTTCAGTACATATATGTATGTGTAGACAAGAAAAGGGTTCTTGTCTACACATACATTAGAGCATCTATACTAAAGAGATGTTCATTATTCCAATTTACATACATATGTATATTCATATGTATGTACTTTGGAGACCGCAATCCGATAGTTTAGTTAGCAATGTTTACTTGAAATTTGTGCGGTAGTGTTGAATATATATATATATATATATATATATATATATATATATATATATATATATATATATATATATATATATATATATATATATATATATATATTTCACGTGACACGTCATGTATTTCAATAGTTTTAAATATATTTTTTTTGTTATAATTCATATTTTCATAAGGAAATATCAAACGATATTAAATAACGTTTTCTAAATGAAATATTGAATTAAGGAGATTAATCAAAGTCATCTTACTCTCTTGGATCGTTCAAATGTAATTCATTTCTTATTAATAGTTATAATATTAAATTTGGACGTTATAATTCAGTTGGTAAGTTTAACCATCTAATGGTTACGATTTCAAATATTTAATGTTAAATTGTTTATATAAGAAAGGCTTTGAATATTACCTTCGTAGTAATGGTGGAAATCAACGCCGCGCTTTGCTATCAGAGTGAAGGAATGAAAATAAATACGTAATATCTTTGATTGAAGATCGAACTCACAACCTATGACATTGTGCCACTACGCCACGAGACCTGGACTATCTTATATGTATATAGATTTATTAGGATTTTTTTTAAAATAAATTACACTAATACAATACACAATTTTATTTACTATTCTAATAGCATTTTCTAATTTAAAACAATATCTATACATTGAAAACCAAAATTTTAGCTAAATTAATAAAAAAAAGTAGCAATTTCGTTGAACTAAATATTCTAAATTGACGTTTTTAAACAAAATGTTGAAGGACGGTTGCCAAAATATAATAGTGAAAACTGCATTTCAATATGGTTAGCCGTTTCCGAGATTAGCGCGTACAAAGGCACGGACAAACAGTCAAAAATTTAAAAAATCACATTTTGTTTTATAAGCGTCTCACTATAAGATTTCATTTTAATATGTCTTCCACGTACAGACAGCGATCAGTTACAGATTCACACAACTGAATACGAAGAGGCCTGTCGTGGCGCAGCGGCACAAGAGTGTGACTGTAACCGACAAGTTCTGGGTTCGATCCCCAGTCAAGGAAATGAAATATTTAATATTTTCAATTTAAATATTTGATGTTTCATTTATTTCTTCGCTCTGGTAATAAGGCAGAGCGCGGCGTTGAGTTCCGCCACTCAACGAGCAATGCCTCAAATTCGGCAGAAAGTGGGGAACGGAAATGGAACGGAGTGCCTACCCTGCCTGAAGCGGGATACAGCGTGAAGCTGAATACGAACTAAATACATATCGAACCTGTGATTTCCGCCTTAAATCTAAAATCAACGCAAACACTGCCCCATATAAACTAATTCACCTTAGGCCAGCCTTGTTCAGCAATCCGCACTACATACTACAAAAACTAAATATTATTTTTTCAAAGGAAGTAATAAAAATAATGTTAAAACACGCCTTGTGGGTATTTTATTTCCTCGCAATATGAGATTCCCTAACGGCCCTGGAAATATATTAGATTCGGAAATTGAAGCTAACGGCATTTCGCGTTCCTCATAGAGCAGTTGCTTTTTGGGGCACATTGGGGCTAAATGTTACCAATTTAAAGAATATTTGCTTTATCGAATTAGTTTTGGGGGCATATATCTTAATATTGTGAGGCATGTACTTGTGCAGAAGCACGTTAAATTAAAAACTCGACAGGTTGATTGGAAAATTGGAATATTTATTATTTTCATTCTGACGCTCTAGTAACAAGGTAAATCGCAGCGTTGAGTTCCGCCGTTCAACAACCGATGTCTCAAATTTGAAAATTGGTGTAACGTATCTTAACGTTAGGTTCCTAAATTTCCTCTAACTTTCCTGGTAATGAGCGGGATACAGCGTGAAGCAGAAAAATATTTTTTTTTTATCTTGAGACCATTAATATGTTCCACAAGATGGAATTAAATAAATATTTGTTGGTTTAGACATACGGAGAACAGAAAAAAAAATATTGCAACATATCATAATCATCATTATATATAATATAAACGATTTTTACATACAAAATTATTATTTTGTTCTACATAAAATTAACGAATATATTTGGTTGTTGTAACGTGTTCCCAATTTTATACCTTATTTGCTCTAGAAAATTAGTTCCTCACAATTACTTACTTATGTAAATTTCATTTTGTGTACTTTGTTCAATGAATATGAAATTACTGTGTCTACATTTTGGAGACAAAATATGAAATATTTGTTAGTTTTATACTTTTTTTCTTTATTAAGGCGCAACGGCACAAGCGTGATGCTACAGATCATGGGTTCGACTCCCACTCGGGACAATAAAATAATTAATATTTACATTTAATCACTTTGGTAACGAGGCAATGCTTGAGTTGTTGTTATTACTGTTTCACTAATCAACATTACGTCCAGAATTTGGTGGAAAGTGGGGAACAAAAGGGTCTTATTGGGAACATAGTGCTTTAACACTAGGTTTCCAAGTTCCCTCAGTCTAATTTGTTATAAAGCTGAAGAAAAATGCATAATTTGTTTTACAAAACTTATAAGTTATTGTAGAACATTATATGAAGAGGTATGTATTGAGACACAAACGACTGTAAGTGCGACTAGGTGTGGGTTCAATCCCCACTCGAGGAAATCGAGTAGTTCATAATTTAATATTCTTCGCTCTAGTAATAAGATATAGCGCAGCGTTAAATTCAGCCTTTCATTGTCTCAAATCCGGTAGAAAGCAGAGTCTTCAAATATCATAAAGGAAATTGAGTGTCTTAACACTAGGTTCCCAAGATCTCTCTGCCTTCGCAATCATAAGCAAAGTACAGTGTGAAGATAAATATATGCTACCATAATCAGCGTTGACCACAAATATGTGGAATCAAAAAGTTAATCAATTTCCCGATAAAACAAGAACTTTGCAAAACATTCTCAATAACGAAGGGCAAGATGTAACGAAGCGGTACAACCAGGTCAGGCGGGACTAAGACCCACTGCCTATAAAACTATAAAAGTAGCACCTTACAATATTGTGTATGGTAAAGTGAAAAAAAATTATATATTTTTAACATCGTTAAAGAGCCCTGTCGTGGCGCATGGACAATGTAGGTTTGATTACTTGATGAAGTTAATTATTTCATATGTTTATTTTCTTAATCTGGTGACAATGCAAATTTATTTTTGCTTGCACTTAACACCTATTGTTTCCAATTTGGCGAAAAGTGTGGAACGAAAGTGCCTTAATAGTATCGGAATACTTTAACAATATATCCACTCGAATCGAAAGATGCATTTAAGAAAAAAAAATTGTGATTAAATGCAATTTTTTTTATTTTTTTTATGGAAAAGACGGCAAACGAGCGTACGGGTCACCTGGTGGTAAGTGATCACCGTCGCCCACGGCCCCTTGTAACACCAGAGGGGCTACAGGAGCGTTGCCGTCCTTTAAATTGGAAGGGCACTGGGGCCCGGCATTACCTAATGCGAAACGCAGTGGCCAAAGCCACCACTTAACACCGGTCTTAAATGCCAGGGGTGGTAACAATCCGGTCGAGTCTGCCCATGCGTGTTGCCATTACTTGCAACGTGACTCTACCACACGCAATAATAATAGGTTCGGTTTCTGGTCGTAGTAATGAATATTGTTAATAATTTGCTTCTCTCATCTTTTAACAAAACAAAAAGAGCGCTTAATTTCTCGACGTAACACGCAACGTCTTAAAAATTAAGCAGGAAATAGAGAACAAAGTGGCTTAATATTAAATTTCTTTACCCTACTATGAGCGAGATCTAAAGATACACTTCATAGATAATTTTCTGTTTGCAGTGTAAAAAAGTTATCCAACGTACGATTTTAATTTCATTTCATTATATACAACGAATACTATTTATTATTTATATGGGAGCTAAGCTTTTGAAATACAATTTCACACTTTACTATAACATAAAATTTAAAGAAACCTGGGACCAGTTGTTGCGTAGCGGCACAAGCGTGTGAGTGTAAACGACAGGTTGTAAGTTCGATCCCCACTCGAGTATATGAAATATTTATTATTTTCATTTTTTCACTTTGGTAACAAGGCAAAACGCGGCGTTGAGTTTCGCCATTCAACACGCAATGTCTCAAATTTGGCGGAAAATTGGAACAAAAACAACATACAATATACGATAACTAGTACGTAAAATATTCTGCTGACTTCTGAGCTGTCATGGTATTTTAGATAAGGGTGATTTTTACCACATGACCGATTGTGACCCCTTTTGAAGTATTAAATTGCCTGCAAAAGCTTAATATATTATGTTTGTACTGTCACTTGAAATGGGACGACATTTTGTGATATAATGTGCTGAGAGAGGCCTGTCGTAAGAGCACAAACGTGTGACTGTATTAGCGATGATGGGTTCGATTCCCGCTTGAGGAACCTTGGGGAGGATTTGAACCGACATTCTGGTAATGAGGCATAGCACGGCGTTAAGTTCCGTTAGTGAACATGCAATACCTCAAATTTATCGGAAAGTGGGTAACGGAAATGTCTTATTTAGAACAGAGCGTAAAGCTAAAAAAAGTTGTACAAATATAGTTAAAATAAATTATTTTTTACTAACAATATTAGTTTGTTACAGTTTATTAACTAACTTAACTACTGGCCTCGAAGCCTGTTGTGTTACTGTAAACGCCACAGGTTATGGGTTCGATCTCCACTCAAGGTGATGAAATTTTAACCATTTTCAAAAAAAATATATTCAATGTTTTCATTTCCTTGCTCTGGTAATACAGCAAAGCGCGGTGTTGACTTCCGCCACTCAACACGCAGTATCTCAATTTCGGGGAAAAGGGGGGAACGAAACGGAGTGTTTTGTCTCTAGGTTCCTAAGTTCCTATCCACCTTGCTATGTGAGAGATACAGCGTGATGCTGAAAACAGCATGACGCGCCAGCCACGACGGGCTTTTTGCTGCACACAGCAGCAAAAAGCTTGTCGTGGCACAGCGGCACAAACGTGTGACCGTAACCTGGCTGTGGGTTCGATTCCCACTCGAAGAAATGAAATATTTAATATTTTCAATTTAAATATTTAATGTTTTCATTTCCTCCCTCTGGTACAAGGCAAAACGCGGCGTTGAGTTCCGCCACTCAACACGCAATGCCTCAAATTCGGCGGAAAGTGGGGAACGGAAGTGGAACGGAGTGTCTTAACACAAGGTTCCCCGGTTCTCACTGCTTACAGCGTGAAGCTAGTAATAATAATAATAAAAAATATTAAAATCATTTAAAAATCTTATACATAGCTACACAATCTCTAAAGCAATCAAATCCAGAGTCAAATGGTACATAAGAATATATAATAATTAACTTGTAAAAGGAAGTTCATTTCCATCTTATATACATTTTAAATGTAAATACGCGGAGTCTCCCCATATATAAGTAATTATATATTTGCTGCCACAATGAGACATCAAAATTAATAGAAAGAGCTCTGTTCATTTCTATTAATGTGTACACTAGAATTGTGTCTACAGCTATATTTATATTTCTATATGAGACATATTTCATAACTATAGCAGGGTAAGAAGAAGCAACCTGGTAACTTAGTGTTACGACAATCCGTTCCCATGAAGTCACTTCTCATTATCACATATCACTTATTCAGCCGAATTCTGGAGGCACTCTATAATGAGTGGCGAAACTCAACGCCGCGTCATGCTCCTCTCTGTTACCAGAACGAGGAAATGAGCATATTGAATATTTCATTTCGTCAACTGGGATCGAAGCTTGTGGCTCTAAGCCACGACTGGCCTCAATATAATAATTATACTCAACATAAATATACTGGATGAAAATACAGAAAGTCCTTATAAAATTCAGCAATATTTTTTCGATTGTTCAATAACTTGAGGACCCTTGTTACGCGTCTCATTACAATGAAGGAACACAAAGTCGCCCCTAAGAACCGTAAAAAATGTACATAGATTATGTAAAATCGCCTGTTTACAGTTCAGATTCGACCTACAGTAACAAAAGTTAAATGTGGAAAAGGTTTTTGACTGTAGCATTTCTGTCATAGGTTCTATTTCTAGATTGAATTATATTAAAAAAAAAAAACAAGACGCGACGTTGAGATCCATCACTTAGGATACAATGTATTGTCTTAAGATTAGGGTGAAGTATGTGGAATTAAGTGTTTTAACACTAGGTTCCCTAGAATTAAAAAAAAAAGAATAATAAAGCCTTATTAAATAAATAATGATAAAACATACAAAGTCTCTAATTGCACGATTGTAGATATTCTTAATTATAATTTTAAAATTATCTTTGGGAAACCAACATATGGATTGTAAAGAATATTAGAAGATATATACTTACTTTTATCATAATATGTCATACATATGTTGTTTTCATGGTGTAGCATAACAGCTTCTTTTGGTAAGCGCGAAGGTTGTAAATTCGAATCCTTTTTGAGGGAATAATTATTTAAAAAAATATATTATACGATACAAAAAGTATCAAAGAATCTTGCTGAAATCCATATTTATAAAGTTAAAATTTAATATAAATGAAAATCTAGGGTCAAAAAAAAACATATAAAAATATATAACTGCTGCTGGTTGATGATTAAACAGTTCAGTTCGATGGTAGAATTTTTGAATTTTGATCATTTGAATTACACTGACGGTATTTCTCACTTATAGCAGGGTAAGCAGAGGGAACCTAGGAACTAATGTCTTAACGCTCTGCTCCCATTTAGACACTACCTACCTAACTATCGACAAATTCTGGAAGCATAGCATATTGAGTGGCGAAACTCAATGCTGCGTTTTGCCTTGTTCCCAGAGTAGGGTAATGAAAACATTATTTTTTTGCAGTTTAAGTACCAAAACATACATTCCCGAAGCAGAAGTGGACATGAAATTACATATGTTCTAGCGAGAATCGAACCCACAGCCATTGTGATCACAGTCACTAATATATACGAGTACTATACTACTGGAGCATAATTATTATCCAAGAACATTTAGAAAACAATTTAAGGTGTTTTCCTTAAGGAAAATCAAATACATGAAAAATAAATGAATGTTGTATTATAACAGCGTTACTACTTCGTTTATTACAAACGAAGAACCAAGAATTTCAATGTTCTCACTTTTATTATAGATAAAAATAAATTAACAAGTTTCTCTCTGGATCCCGCAAATAGTAGGTTAAAGAGGGTCTAGTGTTAGGACACTCCATACTCCACTTCCCGACCAATTGTCAAAGACCATTGTCACAGATAGTCTCGAAATGCTGTCGAGACCATCCGTTCCGTTCCGTTCCCCACTTTCCACTGAATTTTATGGCACAGAGTCTTGGGTAGTGGAACTACTTACTTCGTTATTAAAACAAAATGAAAATTATTTATTTCTTCAAATAGAAATCGAATCCCACACCCGTCGTTTTTACTATTATACGCTATGCCACATGCGCCACGACAAGCATCAGAAATATATTATAAACCTACCAAAATTTGTCAATATTTGAAGTAACTCTTTGATCTTCTGACGCTGTTGGTATATTTAGAGTGGTACATACAAAGTCAGGATCTAAGGACCAAGTATCGTTTCCGATACTTGTCTGATTTGTTTTCGCATTTTGTAAATTACAAGTGAAGCTATTTGTAAACCAGATTCGTACTCCATTTTCGTTAGAGGGTGCAAGAATTTAATTTATTTTTCAGGTGTCAGGATGAGGGTAGATAGAGAAAAATCTAGTGTTGGAATATTTCGTTTAGCATTTGTTGCCGAATTTTTATGAGACATTAATTTGTGGGGCTCAATACTTTATCTACTGTCTATTTAAAATGACAGACAGAATTATTGCATTTTCTAATTAATAAGGCACTGTCCTTATACGCAACGACGGGGAAATAAGCTCAGCTTCACACTGTATCATACATGGCAGAGTAGGCAGAGGGAACGTGGGAACCTATTGTTAAGACAATCCGTTACACTTCCGTTTCCCACTTTCCGCTGAATTTGAGGCATTGCGTATTGAAGGGCGCAACTCAACGCCGCGTTTTATCTTGTACCAGGGTGAAGAAATAAAAATATAAAATATTTAAATTGAAAATACTAATATTCTTTTCGGGAAATAAGCGTTAAAGGAAATGTTGATAATTTCTCAGACAACATGCGGATGCCGACGGGTATTAGGGATTTTGCTCTTCTTTTACAAAGTTTTTGATACGAATATAAATTGAGCAGGCAAATTCGTGGAATTAGTAAAAATAATTTATTTAAACGAAAATTTTACTTTCTGTGAACAGTCTTTTTTGTTGGGCGCAACTTCGCACTGGTTTCGCACCACACATGGCAAGGCAGATGGAACTTGGGAACCTAGTGTTAAGGTACTTCGTTCCGTTCCCCACTATCTGCTGAAATTAAGGCATTGCGTGTTGATTAAAGGAACTCAACGCTATACTTTGCCTTGTTACCAGAGCTAAGAAATGAAAACATGAAATATTAAATATTTCATTTCCTTTAGTGGGGACATAGCCCACTACTTGTTGCATTAAAACGCTTGTAGCTTTACGTGACGTGGAGGCCTACGTCACGTAAAGGTTCAACAAATTATTTGAAATTTCTTTGATTTTCGCGATTGTTCCACATTTAAATGAAACACTTTTAACCGGATTAATCGCGTATATTGAATGGTAAACATGTTCACACATCGAGCACTTTACAGTAGTCCGTGGTCACGGGTAGACTCTGACGTGACTACGGACTACTGTAAAGTTTTTAACAAACAATATACGCGATTAATCCGGTTAAAAGTGTTTCATTTAAATATTTGAAATTTATTATAACTTTGTAGCCATCGCAGCGCATCTGGTACGTGTCTCTATAATTTTCGTTTAAACAAAAGAGATTATTGAGATTATAATATATTTTTACTTTCTTGCCTAGATTAGCTGCTAATACTGGAAAAAATTGTATTGAAAAACAGATTTGGTACTTACAATGAAGAAAAAACATCATTAAAGACTAAAAGGCGGTCGTGGTCCAGGCGTTTGATTGTTAAATACAATGGTAATGGGTTTTACTCCTACTTGGGGTAATATAGATATATTTGTTTTTCTTCCCTGTTCTGGTAGACGGTGCGCGGTGTTAAATACCGTCACTCAACGCATCGTATCTCAAAAACTAGGCTGAAAAAGGAGAATAGAATATTTTACATATGTTTAGTAGGTTCCCTCCATGTTCCCCGCTAGGCGAGAACCGTGAAGGTGCTTTTTACTTACTATAACGATTATAATAATAATAAAAAAAACAGTCAAATTACCCTTTAAATGGGAAAGTTCAACATCTCAATAATATCTATTAAATATAATTCTCATAAAGCAATTATTTATACAAGTACCATCTAAGCCGCGGCCATTATACAATTTATTAATAAAACCAATAACTCGATAGGTTTAGAAATGCAAAACGCTTTTGAAATTACAATATTATTTAAACTTATCGATATTCAATGTGAATGAACTTTTAATTTTTTAATAGAACATGTCATTTTAGATTTTTCTCTCATTTATCTCTATAAATATATATTAAGATTGAAAATAAATGGGAGATCATAGAAGAGCGAACAAGAATCTGTCCTAGCGCAGGGGTCCCAGCGTGCGACTGTAAACGCGACAAGCTATGGGTTCGATACCTAGTCGAGGAGTTAAATATTTAATATTTAAATTTCTTCGTTGTGGTAACAAGGCAATAATTCCTCACTTTTAACTGAATTTGAGACATTGCCTGTTGAGTCACAGAACTTAACTCCGCGCTTTGCCTTATAAACAGAGCAACATTAAATTAAAACTTTAAATATTAAATTTGAAAACATTAAATATTTCATTTCCTCGAGAGGGGATCGAACCCACAACCTTTCGTGTTTACAGTCACACGTTTGTTGTGGCACCACGAGAAGTCTCAACAAAAGAGCTTTTGTAAATGTGTAAAAATATTGCTGATAATTGAGACTACGGAGGCCTCAACAAAGAACTTTTGTAAATATCTAAAAAAATGTTGATAATTGAGATAAACAAAAAGAAATTACAGACATACACCCATAACCTCCCTTTTTTAAGTCGGTTAATTAATATTATAAGTTAATAAATTTATTTACGATCGCTTATAGTTCAAATCCTGGTACGATAAAATTTGTATCCGCATACTAAGAAACAAGAGAACCTCCAGTTTTTCCGTCGGTTAAATAGCCGAGTAAAAATTAATAACCAAATTGATTCCTTTCCGTGGAAATTGGTCGAGTCTTTACATTTGGGACAATTATGAATTAATTCGTACGGTCTATTAATTTCGTTTTGCCTTTTTCATTGAAATGTCACAGTGATGAGACAGTGGGGCTTATAATTTTAATAGAAAAAATGAACAATATTCTTATATTTTACTTTTATATTTACCAGAGATATAATTAAGACAAAAACTTAAACTCAAATTGGAGCCTGTCGTGGCGCAGCGGCACAAGCGTGTGACAGGTTGTGGGTTCGATCGAAGAAATTAAATATTTAATCTTTTCAAATTAAATATTTCATATTTTTATTTTTTCGTGGTAACAAGGCACAGCGCGACGTTGAGTTTCGCCACTCAACACGCAATGCATAAAAATCGGTGGAAAGTGGGGAACTGAAGTGGAACGGAGTGTCTTAACACTAGGTTCCCAAGTTCCCTCTGCCTACCCTGCCATGTGCGGGATACAGCGTGAAGCTGAGTATCTTAAAATCAACAAATGATAAAACATGCAATGCGGCGTTAAACTCCGCCACTTAACACCCAGTGTCAAGAATTCGGTGGAAGATACAGAAGTTTCTTATTGGGAGTGGAGACTTGGGAACTTAATGTTAACACACTTCAATGGTGAGACTAAGTTCCCATTGCCACCTCGCTATGTGCGGAAAAGATAAAAAAAATATATAGTTATTCAATCTCTTGTTTACATTAGCTCAATGGTTAAGCATTATACACTAAGGCGGTATTATAAATATATTTCTTCCAGCTCAAAGAAAAGTAACGAAATAAGTAAAAAATATTTTAAGAAATCTTAAGCTTATTTTTTAATGTAAAATTGAGGTAACTGGTTGATGCAATATGAAATTTATATAAACTAAACTTTTGTAAAATTTTTAAATTGTATGTTATTTTTTTCTTCATATATCCGGGAAGGTTAAGGGAACCTAGTGTCAAGACACTCTGTTCCCCACATACCGCACAATTTTTGAGACATTGATTGTTGAATGGAGAAAAACAACTCTGCATTTTAATTTGTCAGTAGAACGACAAAATGAAAGTAATTCTTTCCGCCCAAATTGGAATCGTGTGCACTTTCCTGTACTGGATTCTAGATTTTATGTACTTTCCCAACTTTAAGCTGTACCCTGCAAATGGCTGGGTATATGTGTTGTGAACTCCGCTCTTATCAAGACTTTCCGCTGAATTATGACTTATACGGGGTATTGGGAGTAGAATAACGGAACTCAACGCCACGCTTTGCGCTGTTACCAAAGCGAAAAAATATTTCATTTTCTTCCTCAAGTGGGGATCGAAATAATCACCTATCACACTGACAATAGCATAAGGAATTTGAATTAAATTTTAGATACTCATTGATATCACGTTTTTTTTTACCGTTGTGTATATTTGCCGTGTGATCCCGGCTTAGAATAGGATCACCCTGGTACTGATGGTGTCGTAAGAGGCGACTAAAGTGCGTGTGGTAGAGTCACGTTGCCAGCAATGGCAACACGCATGGGCAGACTCGACCGGATTGTTACCACCCCCGGCATTTAAGACCGGCGTTAAGTAGTGGCTTTGGCCACTGCGTTTCGCATTAGGTAATGCGGGCCTCGGTGCCCTTCCACCTTAAAAGACGGCAACGCCCCTGTAGCTCTTCTGGAGTTACACGGGGCCGTGGGCGACGATGATCACTTACCATCAGGTGACCCGTACGCTCGTTTGCCGTCTCTTCCATAAAAAATATATATATATTTCTTTTTGATCGACAACTACAAGACCGTTATATTTTTTCAAGATACCCCTATTGTAACTACTCGCCTTAATCTTCGGTAGGCAAAAGAAATCAAAATGGAAATAAAGGAGTATTTAGACACATTTTCTTAATGCAACTCAACGCTCTCGTTATACGAGCGATGAAACCAAACTTATATATTTGCCCAGACAATAATCGAACTTACCACCGTCTTCAACTAAAATATCTGATATTAAATGGTATAAATGTACAGATAGTCTAAAATATATGTAATTAGGACTAAACTAGCTATAATTGACTTTGGAATGTCTCGTTCCGAAGCCGTTTGATGCTTTCTGGGTCCTGTTTGGAATGACAACAACTCTGAGACATACTGCCCTTTTGTTAATATATATAATTATTATTTAACTTTATTTTTTGACGATATACGGTACTGAGTTCCGTCAGTCAATACGATATTTCTCAGTGATTGAGCGGATTGGGGGAAGGAAGTGTGAGAATTATGCTCCTTCTGTATACCTTGCTATAGAACTGCTTATAACAATTTAGCTAAGTGATAATAATCAGTAGGTTTATAAGCAACATATTTGATTAAACTATGTATTTTATGACACATAGACAGACAGAAATGATGAAAGGGTAACATTTTTTTATTGTAAATTTTGAATCATCATTTTAAGATTTTTCTTATATATAATAGATAAAAATAACGTTAAACACTGATTTTCTAATATAAAACTAAAAACTAATAAAAAGTTCTCTATGTCCGTGTGTTCTGAGTACATTTCTTCACGCTACTGCATAGTTAGCTTGAGCATGTAGCATCTTGATTTATTTACTGACCTTATTCCGCCTATAAATTTGTTACTTCATAAAATCAAGGATTCCAGAAAAGAATAAAGTTGAATTTCGCAAAAAATATTTAATTATTTTGAAGAATTTCAACATTTTTCTTTCAGTTATCATAATAGACAAAAGGCTAGGACACATTCCCTACTTTAGTGGCGAAACTTAACGCTGTCGTTTGCCATGTTGTCCAGTGGGAGGAAACAAAAATATTAAATGTATTTCCCCAAAAAGAGCAGTCGAACACAATACCGGTGCTTACTGTCAGACGCTTTTGCCATTATACTGCAATCAACCTTATTAAGTTATCAACAATTAAAACAATGTTATCAAAGTTGGTAAACTTTTAGTACACGCGATAGTTAGTTATTCATTTCCATTGAGGAGACTAATTTAATAAGGAGTTTGGGTTTTACCATGCTACTGGCAATCGTTCTTAAAATTGGTGAAATATCCTAACACAGGGACATAATACTCGAGGAAATAAAATATTTACTATTTAATTTAATCGCTCTGGTAACAAGGTAAAGCGCAGCGTTGAGTTCCGCTATTAAAGTCACCATGCTTCCAATTCAACGAAAAATGGGAAACGGAAACATAGGGATAAAACGGAGGGATACAGCTTGAAGATAAAAAATGTACCTTTCCATCTATTTATATTTATACTAGCTGTATTAAGCTGAAGAGCTATTATGGAGATGGATTCAACCCACTCTTATAATAGTGTCAAAGTGAGTTTCAAAGAGAGTGTCAAAGAGACTGTCAAAGAGACTGTCAAAGAGACTGTCAAAGAGACTGTCAAGAGACTGTCAAAGAGACTGTCAAAGAGACTGTCAAAGAGACTGTCAAAGAGACTGTCAAAGAGACTGTCAAAGAGACTGTCAAAGAGACTGTCAAAGAGACTGTCAAAGAGACTGTCAAAGAGACTGTCAAAGAGACTGTCAAAGAGACTGTCAAAGAGACTGTCAAAGAGACTGTCAAAGAGACTGTCAAAGAGACTGTCAAAGAGACTGTCAAAGAGACTGTCAAAGAGACTGTCAAAGAGACTGTCAAAGAGACTGTCAAAGAGACTGTCAAAGAGACTGTCAAAGAGACTGTCAAAGAGACTGTCAAAGAGACTGTCAAAGAGACTGTCAAAGAGACTGTCAAAGAGACTGTCAAAGAGACTGTCAAAGAGACTGTCAAAGAGACTGTCAAAGAGACTGTCAAAGAGACTGTCAAAGAGACTGTCAAAGAGACTGTCAAAGAGACTGTCAAAGAGACTGTCAAAGAGACTGTCAAAGAGACTGTCAAAGAGACTGTCAAAGAGACTGTCAAAGAGACTGTCAAAGAGACTGTCAAAGAGACTGTCAAAGAGACTGTCAAAGAGTGTCATACACAATTTTAAGCTTTTGTTTCCATTAAACTGAAACCGCATGCAAAGAAAAGAATCGAGTAATTTTCTCGGTTTCCTAAGTTTGGAATGAAAATCAAATATCTAAGTTACTTTCTGCCTATGTAAAAGATGCAAGTTTTCTTAAGATGGTAAAACATGGTCTAACTTTATTCCAGTTCAAGAGCTTTTATAGCGATATTATAATATTAGAGGCATGTCGTGGCGCAGGAGCGCGACATATGTATTGTGGGTTCAATCCCTACTACATGATTTTTACACTGTATACGTAATAGAATAAGTGAAGTGACTTGGGAACCTTGGTTTCGGACACTCCATAGTCATTAAGACACTAACGGTCTCTACTTTCCGCCGAATTTGAGACATGGCACTTTGAGAGGCGGAATTCAGCGCCGTGAAATTTTAAACATTTTATTTTGTCGAGTGGAATCAATCACACAAGCTTTCGCTTTTACAACCGCACGTTGCTTCTTACTATAGAGTTCATTATTATTAACGTCTCCTTGAGACACTGTTCATCATTATTCACAAAATTCAAAGATTATAAGTATTTTTTTCATAGTAAAATCCCACTCTGGTTCAATTTTGATTATATTTACTCTGAAATTTAATAAATGCCAAAATCTTTTTCTTAGGACGTTAACCTTCGTCATGTGCACTCTTAAAATACGTTAGTTACTTTCCAAGAAGTGTTTACGAAATTATACACTTAATATGTTCTAAAAATCATTTTACGTTATTAAATATTAGGTATCTTTATTTGGGCACAAGAGTGCAGCTGTAAACGTGACTGGTTGTGGATTCGATTCCCGCTCAAGAAAATATTTAATACTGAAACTGTCTTTGCTCTGGTGGCAAAGTGTGGAGTTGACTTCCGCCATTCTACAAGCAATGTCTAAAAAAAGCAATTCAGCATACATCAGCATACATCGTGAAGCTATATTACATACATTACAAGCCTGCCATAATCAGCATATATCGTGAAGCTATATTACATACATTAGGTTCCCTTTGATTACTCTTCTATATATGTATATATAGAAGAGTAATCAAAGGGAACAGGGATAATGTTACTACACTGCGTTTCCTGCTCATCGCCCGGGTTTTTCAGATATTTTTTGTTAAATCGTGTAACTTAACGCCACAATCTCATTTCCAGTGGTTTTAAACAAACAAAATAATCTTTCAGTACAATAAAGTCTTAGCTTCACGCTGTATCCCGCACGTGGCATGGTAGGCAGAGGGAACTTGGGAACCTAGTGTTAAGACACTCCGTTACTCTTCTGTTCCTCACTTTCCAAATTTGAGGCATGGCGTATTGTGTGACGAAACTCAACATCGCGTTTTGCCTTGTACCAGAGCGAAGAAATGAAGACATTAAATATTTAAAATTTAAAATAATATATATTTAATTTCCTCGACTGGGGATCAAACCCAGAACCTGTCGGTTACTGTCACACGCTTGTACCGCTGCGCCACGACAGGCCTCATACAATAAATCTAATAGACAAATACTTTAGACATACATCAAAATAAGAGAACAATCAAAAATATTTATTCAGCCATATCTCTGAGTGCTCTATTTAATTAAATATCGATTTGAAATCTAAAATATCCGTCGCTGCGATTTCTTAGAACAGAATCATTTTGAGTTTTCCATTTCACTTAAATATGATTGCTTTTAAGCTTATCGTGGCGCAGTGGTACAGCGAATGACTTTAGACGGTAACAGGTTCGAATGCTAATCGGTGTAACCTTACTTTGGGTTTAACCGCTCTGATATAGAGACAAAGAGCGGCGTTGAGTTCCGCCACTTACTTCAACTAGTGTGAAAATAGTGATTAGATTGTCTTAATTATTACACTAAGCTTACTCGATCTATCTTTCTTTTTGAAAAAAAAAAGTAGAAGCATTTTTTTGCGAGCGTGTAGTGTAGTATTTGTTACTTTTATTCCTTTTGGGGCAAATATTACTTAAGGAATCAAAATCAAAATCAAAATATTCTTTATTCAATTAGGCCATTTAAGCACTTTTGAATCGTCAAGTTACATATAAGTGTCTGTGGTGTCAGTCCTTACAGGAAGCTACCACCGGCTCGTAAGGCGGGTCTGCTGAGAAGAGCCGGCAAGAAACTCAACAGTTGCTCTTTTCAAAATATCAATTAAAGTAAATATATAACATAGCTTCCTGAGTGAGTACCAACAGCATTTAATCCCACGCACTCTTATCGTTGTAGTATTCTTGAATAGAATAATATGCTTTGCCTAACAATATACTTTTAACATTCACTTTAAATTTTTGAAGTGGCAAATTTAATGTTACTTGTGGAATTTTATTATACATACGTGTACCATGTGCCATAAAAGATTTACTAACTTTTTGAAGACAAAAACTAGGAGTTATCAGCTTGTTTTTACTTCTTGTATTAATATCATGTCGGTCACTGTTTTTTAATAAATTGTGGCTATTTTTCCGAACAAGTATTATATTATCATATATGTAATGTAAATTCTGCCACTTAACACTAAGTTGCTTCCTGAATTCGGCGGAGACTGCAAATCTGAAGTTATCTCTGCAACAATGTCAAGATATATTAAGATAGAGAAGAGTATACACAACAACAATTATCAGCTTTTCGCTGTATCCCGCACATAGCAGGGAAGGCAGAGGGGAAATGGAAACCTAACGTTGTCCTGTTAGAACTTTTCGTTTCCCACTTCCCCACTTTCTGCTGAGTAATATTTTTTCTCAGCTTCACGCTGTATCCCGCACTAGGCAGGGTAGGCAGAGGGAACGAAAGTGAAACCTAGTGTTATGACACTCCGTTCCACTTCCGTTCCCCACTTTCCGCCGAATTTGAGGCATTGCGTGTTGAGTGGCGGAACTCAACGCCGCGCTTTGCCTTATTACCAGAGCGAAGAAATGAAACATTAAATATTAAATTGAAAATATTAAATATTTAATTTCCTCGACTGGGGATCGAATCCAGAACCTGTCGGTTACAGTCACACTCTTGTGCCGCTGCGCCACGACAGGCCTCAATAATAAAGTAATATTTTTCTTCCATATTTATCGCAGACCTATAAAATAGAGCCTTTCTATAACAGTTAACCACAAGGTTTTTTAAAGAATTATTAATATTTTAATAATCTAATTATCAGTTTTCAATAACAAGAACTTACTTAACAACTCTTAATTAATATAAAAATAATATTCGTTCTTCAGCTTCGCGCTATATCCCATAGGATAGGGCAGGCGATGGGGCCGGCAGTGGGGACCAAGTGTCCGTTCCCTACTTTCCGCTGTCATATGTTAATATTAGAAACAACGCGAGGCGGAACTCAACGCCGTCTTTCGCCTAGTTACCATAAGAAGAAACTAAAATATAAAGTATTTCATTTTCTTAAGTAGGGATCGAACCCAGAACCTGTCGCTTTTACAGCCCACCCTCCTGCGCCACATTAGACCTCATCCCAATGTTATTTTAATATGCATTTTCTATAAAACAGTATAAATATTAATCGAAACAATAAATCAAGACTTGGGCATATTCCAATTTACATGTGATTTATATTAAAGTGTGTAGCAGATGTGCTACATAAGTACGCTTCATTATATAGGTACTTAACAAATATTTATTTTGAGGCCTGTCGACGTGCAGAGGCAAAAACGTCTGACTGTAAGCGTGACATATTGTGAGTTCGATCTCCACTGGTCTAAATGGAATATTTCATATTTCTTTGTTCGTTTTATTGGGACAGAGTGTCTGAAAAAGCTTCTCAAGTTCCTTCTGCTTGCCCTGCCATGTGCGGGATACAGCGTGAAGCTGAATAAAAAACACGTAAAGCTTCCGGGCTTTCGACATCCTGTGTCATGGCGAGCATCAAAGTTAGGCCGCTTTAGGTTTTGCGTATTGTATTGCGAAACTCGATGCCGTGTACTCGATTTAACTTGTCGTCAAAGCAAAGAAATTGAAATACTTAATACTTTTTTCCTCGAAAGGAGATAGAATTCTCTTTTTGTCACGTTTACAGTCACACTTTTGTGTTCTTGCACGACGAGCTTCCACAGGCCAGGATTATGATTTTTTTTTTTATGGAAAAGACGGCAAACGAGCGTACGGGTCACCTGGTGGTAAGTGATCACTGTCGCCCACGGCCCCGAGTAACTCCAGAGGAGCTAAAGGAACGTTGCCGTCCTTTAAATTGGAAAGGCAACGGGGCCCGGCATTACCTAATGCGAAACGCAGTGGCCAAAGCCACTACTTAACGCCGATTTTATACTTTTTTTATAATTCTACAATATAAGTGTTTAATTCGAGCCTATGCCTTTATAATGATATTTATCTTTTTATTTCTACGCTCTGGAAATAAGACAAAGCAAGGCGTTGAGCTCAGTCACTCAACGCACAATATCTCAAATTTACGTAAAAAAGTGAGGATCAGAACAAAGTGTCTCAACACTAAGTTCCCATAATTACTTCTGCCTGCCCAGACATGTGCGAAATACAGCGTGATGCTAAATCAATGTTGTTTGAGCATATCGTAAAACAGTCACTCTAGTAAATTGCGATCGTATGAGATTGTCATCCCTTTTCGACACTATAAAGACGAAGTTTATCAATTCAACCATAGCATTGCGTTGTAGAAATTTGTCTTACCATCTATTAAACGAGACCTGTCGTGGCGCAGCGGCACAAGAGTGTGACTGTTACTGACAGGTTCTGGGTTCGATCCCCACTTTCCACCGAATTTGAGGCATTGCGTGTTGAGTGGCGGAACTCAACGTCGCGCTTTTGCCTTATTATCAAAGCGAAGAAATTAAACATTACATATTTAAATGGATAATATTTAATATTTCATTTCCTCGACTGGAGATCGAACCCAGAATCTGTCGGTTACAGACACACGCTAGTGCCGCTGCGCCACGACAGGTCTCTTTATACTTATATATTTAATTTCCTTAAGTAATAATAGAACCTAATATTACCTAAAACATCAATTTCTTAACAACTCTTTACATAATTTTGTCAATATAACGTACGTCATAAAAATCGTCCATAAAAATCGTCCAATACTCGAAACAGACCTTGAATTACGGAGCTTATAAAATTTTCACAAGCATTTCTCGATTACGTCAAAGCATTGTAAGCTATTTTTAGACACTATCTGTGAATATTTAATATAGAATGGCAAAAAAAATGAATTTTCATCGAGATTTATCTCAAATATCAATTTATATTGAAATCGAAAACTGAAAATTAAGTGATTTATATATAATAAATCATGATTTCTATTTTTAGAACATATTTTGTTACCAATATAATAAAAAATCTAGATTACTCATTTTCACGCTGTATCCCGCACATTCAAGGGTAGAAAGGGGAAACTTGGGAACCTAGTGTTAAGGCACTCCCTTTCACTTCCATTCTCTACTTTCTGCCGAATTTGAGGCCTTGCGTGTTGAGTGGCGGCATTCAACGCCGCGTTTTACTTTGTACCAGAGCGAAGAAATGAGAACATAAAATATTTAAATTAAGAATATTAAATATATCATTTCCTCGAGTAGGGATCGAACCCACAACCTGTCGGTTACAGTTACACGTTTATGCTGTCTGCATAACTGTTTAACATCGTAACGTATAATTTTAAATAAAAAAAGATTTTGATAAATTATATTAAAAAATAAAATATACCAAAGCAAATAGAGTTGCATAAACCATGTTTCACTTTCCACCTGAATTCGTACATTGTTATCATATAAAACCGAAGATATTAATATTATTTCCTAAATGAAGATCGAAACCATAACCCATCGCGTAGACTGTTAGCATTGTACCACGACGTCACGAGGTCCACGAACTAACTTTCTTTGTTACTTTGTGGACCACGAGACGTGGTCGTAAGTTCAATAAAACTTTTATCACAAAACAAAATGATATATGAGTATTGCTCATTAACGAAGCTGTCATCTTAACCCCTTGTGTATAAAGTTACGTAAATATATATGAAAACGTACGTGCATGTACACACACACACACACACACACACACACACACACATACATACATATAAATAAAATAAAATGAAATAAAAAAAGCCTTATATTTCCTATAAAGTTTACAATTTAACAGTTTATTGTTACATTTTTATTTATATGTATATGTATAATTACTATTTGCTTATTTGTTTTTATTATATACGTTACATACATACATACATACATATATAAATACGTACATAAAAATTTAAATAAATAGGTTTAACTAAATTTTGTCCTTCCGTTACAGTTTCAATGCGGCTGTGAACTTTGAAAATTATATATTATGTATTTATATAAAGCCGAAGACCGTGTAATTACTCGTTGGAATTCAAATATTCTTTTTGTATCGTCTACTCCGTTAATCAAGGAAGACTATAGACTATGTATTTCATCTAGCCACGTTTGAAAACAGTAAAGTGACAAAAACAATATTGCAAAATTGAGAAAGCTTGAGTGAGAGCTTTCCATATAAAATAACGGGTGAAACCGTAACTATATATAACTGGAGCAGTAAAGTTTTAAATAACAATAGTTTGTTTGAAGACAAAATATTTAAATTTTAATTTAATAACATAACATATTGTTTTTTAATTTATAATTATAAAAGACATACTCTTTTATCAGTTTTCCGCAAAATATTAAAAAAAATGTATATGTATATGTGTATGTGTGTGGTGAAAATTCATAAGGACCGACAAAATTAATATAAAAATACTTACTCAGCTTTACGCTTTGTCCCGCACATGGCAGGGTAGGCAGAAGAATTTGGGAATGTAGTGTTAGAACACTCCGTTCCATTTCCTACTCTCCGCCGAATTTAGTGACATTACTTTACGCCGCGCTTTGCCTTTCCACCAGAGCGAATGAGGCCTTCTAAATTAAATATTTCAATTTATCGAGTGGAGATTGTACATAGGTTTTCAATCGAAATCTTTGTTCATTGCGGAGCTTTAAAGCTATGATTTATGAAAATCAGATTAGCAATTTAACTGATTGTCAAGATGAATTTTATTATAAATTTATTAGAGTTTTATTATAAATTTTGTTATATTTAATCTTTAAAAGAAGAGCTATGGCATTTGTCGAAAAATGAATCACTAATAGAACCACTTTGTTGTTTATCAGTAATTTATTTTAATATTAAGGGAAGAAGGAAGGAAGGGATTTTAATTTTAAATTAATATCAGACTCAGAACTTAAGTCTATGGGTCTTTCATGCACTATAAAAATAAAGCTAATGGCTAATAAAGTTCTTAGTCATATAAGCTACTTTCTGTGGACACTTTACTGTACTTTCTGAAACATATGAAATTTAGCACGGAGTAAAAATTTTTTAATTTCAGTTTTCCAAATTTCATAACTTTAAGTTTACGGAAAGTGCGGAAAGTTTTGATTTCGTGATGAATATCATATAAAAAGCTGTAACACAAAATACTCGTATCTTATTCGTATTGTGTTAAAATTAAAGCTTTTTACTAGCTCTTAAATACCGAAAATATACATAATTAATAAAAAAAATATCTTCATATCTTTACGGAATCTCGAAATAAATAACAGACGGACAAAAAGTTAAACTAAGCTTTAAAGCTTACGTTTCTACCTTATAATATATAGAACTCTAATTAGATTGAATTTAAATTTGTTAACTTTATACGCTGCCCAACGAAAACCTGTAGCGTGTAGCGTTTTTCCGGAAGACCTACAATTAAGAAATTTGGCAAGAAATGAAACTTGCTGTATATTTAAAGTAAAATGGAACATTTTATATAATATTGCAGATAAAACCTATTACAAATGTAGGATTGATATTCATTTATATATTTATAACATTTTACTTGCTTTTGTGATTTGTTCTGTTTAAGCTTGACAGCTTTTATAAGTTGTACTTTCCGTGGCCCTATGATCCAGCAATTGTCCGCAAAAACTACTTACATTGCTTGTAAAGTGGCGAAACTGAACGTCACACTTGCCTTGGTTGTCTTAATATGATTAACTTTTTTTTTCTTATTTCTTAGTATCACGCTGTCATGGCAGGGTAGAAAGAAGGAACTTGGGAACCTAATATTAAAATACTCCGTTATGTTTTTCAGTTTGTGGCGTTTGAGTGACAGAACCCAACACCGCGCTTTGCCTTGTTTGTTACCAGAGCGAAAAAAATTAAATATAAAATATTTAATTTGAACACATACTATATTTAATTGCGAATCGGGATCGAACTGACAACCTGAAGCATTTACAGTCGTACCTTTTTGCCTCTGCGCCACGACAGTTTCACGCAGTATCACGCAATAAGCAGGATAAACAGGAATTCAGTGTTAAGATTCTCCGTTCTCCACTTTGGACTCGGATTTTGTACCAAACGATCTTAACTTCGTACTTGGCCTTAAATTGTCCATTTTCATATCATTATTGTTTATTATACTAGATAACAGATATATGCTAAAGTGCAGCTTTTATAGGCAATTGATATTAATATCTAGATTATAATAAAAAGTTATGTAGCATAATATCGCTTAATAGATATTACGTGTATAGATTGTGATAGTGGCTTATCGTTTCGATATCGGGTATCGGGTTCGATCCCCACTTGAGGAAGTAAAATATTTATTGTTTTCATTTCATCGCGAAGCCTGTCATGGCACAGTAGCACAAGCGTATGACTGCAAACCAAAGGTTGTGGGTTCGATCCCCAATCGAGGATATAAAATATTTAATATTTTCAAATTAAAGATGTAATGTTTTCATTTCTACGTTTTGGTAGCAAGGCAAAAAGCGGCGGCGGCGTTGAACACCGTCACTCAACACGCAATGCCTCAAATGCGGCGGAAAGTGGAGAACGGAAGTGGAACGGCGTGTCTTAACACTAGGTTTCCAAGTTTCCTCTGCCTACCCTGCCATGTGCGGGATACAGTGTGAAGATAAGAGTTCAGTTCTTCGTTTTGGTAACACAACAAAGCGCGGCATTGAGTTATTCACAACCTAATTCCTGAAATATGTCGGACAGAGTGTCTTTACACTAAATTTCCAAGCTCTCTATGCCTACCTTGCCAAATACGGCATGCAGCAATAACCTGAAAAAAATAGCAAAACTTTTTTAGTTTACTGTACATGCAAATCGTATAGAGAAAGAAGAAAATAATTCCTATTTCATTTTAGCCTCACAGTGAATTTTATATTTATCCAGGTAGTCCGAGGGAAGCTTTTCTTATGCCACTGCGTTTCAAAGCCACGTCCCCCTCCCCTCCCTCCTTTTATCACCTTCGAGATATAGTGCGTTGAGCATTTTGTCTATAAAAGAAATAAAAAAGTCTGATCCCCGGAGTGGGAATCAAATCCACAACGTCGCCATTTCACGCATATAATTATTATGTATCTGTGATATTACTAAATTTATTTTTTTCTACTTTATATATATATATATATATATATATATATATATATATATATATATATATATATATATATATATATATATATATATATATATATATATATATATATATATATATATATATATATAGTTGTAACAATTTGTGGTCTCTTGAATATAAAAGCTCACATGAAAATTAACGCTCACTTGTTTGGTATTTAGGGAATCTAACTGCATCATTCCAATTAACAACTATTCAACTATTGATTGCAATAAAAACTTTAATAAAACCTGTAACAACGTTTTGTAGAAATGGTTTTGAAAAAAAAAACACGTGTGTTACAACTTACCCCATGAGTGGGGCTAGTTGTAACGGAGTGGGGGTAAATTATAACATTAGGAATTGAAAGCCAGTTTTATATTTTATAAGGTTTCATTTGACATAAATATTTTAGGCACACTAAGACAGGCCTAAATTATTAAGATTATTTTTTAATGTAATAGCAAAAAATAAAAAAAAAAATACAAACAACATGTCTTTTCTAAACTTAAGCTATTTAAGAATGTTAGATTCACAATCGTTATTAGCCTTCATTACTTCTGTAATCAGATCAGATATATTAAGTATATTTAGCGTTAACTTTAGCACCTTATAATAAACTTAAGACTTCTTTATATTTTCGTTATAAATCTTATCAAAAAAATAACAAAAACATATTCTTTCTAAAATTAAAATTGAACTTTAAGCTTACGGGCATTTATAATAACAATATCTTAATTTCTTTAGTAATCAGTATTTTGATTGACTTAGTTGAAGTATGTAAACCTTTCTATAGAAAATTTAAATCAGTCTTCGTCGGAATTTCAATTTAGACATACAAATGAGATCTTATCTACTGTTGCACATGTGCCCACATCTTGCACAAGATGTATTAGGGATGTAGCTTCAGGGGTCCTCAGGGCCAATCATGGACACCTTTTCATAAAATTTTTGAACCAAATTTCCAAATTGGTATGCTCATAATTTTCTGACTTTCAAAGAAAGCAATCAAAAGTAAATGTTGGATCAAGTACTCCAATATTTTAGCTTCTTCTTCCTCTTGAAAAATCTATCTGGGTTTGATATAGCCTACTCTCAATCTTTATCAATTTGATACTCTTTTTCTTTGTCACATATCTATTTAACGATTCATCAAATAAATTAAAATATTTTGCAGGTTTTTGTATACTGGTTTTATTTTACAAGAACAGAGGCCAATTTGTAAATATTTTGGCTTTGGGTAGCGCCTGTAGTTTTTTTTGTAGTATCTCCTTCTGAAATAGTTAGAATCAATGAAATTGAACAAAAAATATTTAAAACATGAAAAGAAAAAGTGTAAGGACGTCCCGAGTTAAAACTTCTTTAAATTAATAAATAATTAAGGGGCAAAGGGTTATAAAAAGTTACAACTGACCCCCACAAAAATGTTACAAATAAACCAGTGGGGTTTGTTGTAACATGTTGTAAAATTTTACGAAGATTTCTGATAGATAAAAAATTACTTACTTAATGTAAGATTACAGTAAATTATAATTAAACTAAGCAAATGCTAAATGTAATTGTATCAACTGCTAAACAATTTGAAATCTACGCTAATAATTTCATATCAACAAAAAAAATGAAACCGTTACCTTATTTTATCAAAGCGCCTGTATAACACCACTTACTGCGGCTACCGGCGAGATCGCGCTTTTATGATACTTTACGTTTTAAATAATAAGTTAGGTTAATAATCATACGAATATTCTTCTAATACGGATAACGTCAAAAATGCTTGTTACTACTTACCATTGTTAAAACTAGCTTCCCGTTCCCTTATTTGCTTAATCACTCACTCACTCAGCTTCACGCTGTATCCCGCACACGGCAGGGTAGACAGAGAGAACTTTGGAACCTAGTGTCAAGACACTCCCCTCCCCACTTTCCGCCGATTTTCAGGCATTGCGTGTGGAGTGGCGGAACTTAACGCCGCGTTTTAACTTGTAACCAGAGCGAAGAAACGAAAACATTAATTATTTAAATTGAAAATATTAAATATTTCATTTCCTCGAGTGGGTATCGAAACCACAACCTACCGCTTACAGTTACAAGTTTGTGCCGCTGCGGCACGATAGGTCGTGCTTAATAAATAAGTACCTACCTATATCATTTTCATATATGATTATATACATTTTCTTAATGAAATAAGTATATTAAGTATAATGTATGGGGACTGTCGTGGCGCAGTGGCACTAGCGAGTGACTGTTAACCCGACAGGTCGATGATTCGATCTACACGATCGATATAATTAATATTCAATATATGAAATTCATCGCTTTAATAAAAAGGCAAAGGTGCGGTGTTAAGTAACGCCGTCTTATTGGGAACCCAGTGTCTTTGCACTTCCGTGATTCCTTAGCCTACCCCGATATGCGCAGGATACAACGTGAAGTCAAATAAAAATATGATTTTTAATATATCCTAATACTAAGTACCTATCAGTTGGCCCATGGCCAGCGCAGTGGTTGTTAGTACTAAACACGTTAAACACGCAATGGCGTTGTATCAGTGAATTTATTGCGGTGATTTACAACCAACATTGTGGTAAACGTTGAGCTTTATCTTTTTTAGGTTCACATCGTATACATGGCAGGAACTTGGGAACCTGGTGTTAGGATATTCCATTCCGTTCCCATTTATCTACTGAATTTGTGATTGTGATTAGTGTTAAGTTGCGGAACTCAACGCCGCGCTCTGTCCCTTTGTGTGTGGGTCTGTGTATATTGTGCGGATCGACTCATAACCTAATGCTTTACAGTTGAGCCCCTACGGTACGAAAGCCTTAACTTGATTGTATTGATTTTTTGATTTATATACTTAAAAAAATATTTACTTTTTAAGGCCTCATTATATATATTATAAGAATTCGGAACTTAGCTCCGCGCTTAGTCTCTTTAAAAGAGTGAAATAATGAAAATTTTAATCAGCCTCGAGAGCTACATTTTATGGTAACATTATGTTTAAATATTTTTACTATTTTTAAAGTGTTTTTAAATTAAGTTATTTTTTTAAAGAAAATACTAAACTTAAATTTAAAAAGCGTATAAAAATTTTGAACGAAGCAAGGTTTGAACCCGCGCCTCTTGAAAACCGTCCAAGCGCTCTGACCAACTAAGCCATACGTTCATATCGAGCTACTTCGAAATTCTTATACGCTTGTTACATCTTATTAATGTTGTTAGCCTCTCTGTAGGGAGATCTTTACAAATTTCCACTACCCAAAGACAATTCGTAAGAATTATCGATTGGCAAGAGAGAATAGTATTTAATTAATATTTTAACTATTTTTTAAGTGTTATTCCACACTTAGGTCAGAAAATACTAAACTTAAACTTAAAAAGCGTATTAAAACTTTGAACGCAGCAGGATTTGAACTCGCGCCTCTTGGAAACCGTCCAAGCGCTCTGACCAACTAAGCCATACGTTCTTATCAAGCTACGTCGATATTTAGTATGCTTAAATATGTTTTTTGAGTACTTGAAAACATAAATCAATAATATTGGGACAACAGAAGTATCATACTTTTTCTAGTGAAGCATTGCGAAGAGCAATATTATTACAATTATAATTATTAAATACTTATTTAGTAGGATTAGAACCCGCGTCTCTTGCAAACCGTCAAAGTCTATAATTATAAAATTTTATGCCCGTATTTGAGACACAATCACTTGTGTCTACAGCTACATTCGATCTTCTAAACTTGCGAAGAATTATTACATTATAAATTGATTCATTACAAAATGCTTTTTTTAACTATATCAAGCTCACCAAAGTGTAAGTTTAACAAGAAACATCTATCTGATAAAAACTATTTTTACACATTTCAATTGAATTAAGCATTAATATGTAACCAAAAAGTAAATCTAAAAATTTTTAAAATATTTTCATAGTGTTATTCCTCAAAATATTTATTTATAAATTTGAAAGCAACGATTTAAAACCGCGCTTCTCTCTCTGATTTCTGAAACTGACTATATCAAGCTTGACGGATTCCAAGAGACGAAGCTTCAAACTCTGTTACGACCAAAAAATTTCGGTTTACTAAAAAAAATATTTTGTAACAAATGCAATATTTTCAAAAACAACCAATTGCCGCATCTTTTTGTCTTTTAAAATGCCTCGGAATTCATTACTCTTTTTTTTTTTTTCTTCTTTTTTTTTTTTTTTTTTTTTTTTTTTCAGCTTCACGCTGTATCCCGCACTAGGCAGGGTAGGCAGAGGGAACGGAAGTGAAACCTAGTGTTATGACACTCCGTTCCACTTCCGTTCCCCACTTTCCGCCGAATTTGAGGCGTTGCGTGTTGAGTGGCGGAATTCAACGCCGCGCTTTGCCTTATTACCAGAGCGAAAAGAAATGAAACATTAAATATTTAAATTGAAAATATTAAATATTTCATTTCCTCGACTGGGGATCGAACCCAGAACCTATCGGTTACAGTCACACTCTTGTGCCGCTGCGCCACGACAGGCCTCAATTACTCTTTTTTAAGATTACTCTTTTTTAAGTCGGTTAATTGGAGCGTATAGACCCGCCATAATATTAAAGAGGTGTTTTATGAATGAGAGAGAGTTTTTATAAAAACGAGGCTTTTCAATAATAAAAAATAGGATAGAAATGAATCAGAATGGTGGAAAAGGGTTCCGTACAAATGGCAATTTATTATATTGATAGCATTTCAAGGAAATGAACATTAAAAATAAAAGTGACTATGTCACTTGTATGTATGTGTGTGTGTGTGTGTGTGTGTGTGTGTGTGTGTGTGTGTGTGTGTGTGTGTTTTTATTAATTCAATTATTTAAAATTATTATTTCTTGATTGCAGTACCAAGGCAAAGCGCGGTATTGAGTTCCGCCACTCAATTGAGCGGAAAGTTGATAACGGAACAGTGTTTTAACACTACGAGAATATATCATAAGTTTCCTTTGCCTACTCTACCATACCCCCAATCGAAGAAGCGAAATATTTAATATTTTCATTTCTTCGCTTTCGTAATAAGGCATAGCGTGGCGTTGAGTTCCGCAGCTCATCTATATAACACTCAATATCTTAAATTCGATTCCCAAGTTCCCTCTGCCTACCCTGCCCTTTGCGGGATACAGCGTGAAGCTAAGAAAATGGTTATTTTTTTTAATTACTTCCCTCTTATGTCTAGAATTGAGCGAGTTCATTTCGACTCTTTCTGCTTGCACGGTCCTTTTCTTGCAAGTTGAAAGAAGTCATTAATAGGTCCGCTGTGCTTGTGGTGGAAATCTTACTTACTGAAACGGCATACGTCGAACTTGAACGAATGGATTTGTTTTCATTATTATTCATATGTAAACTGTTAGGAATCCATCCCACAGTGGAACGGTGTCTGAAATTATGACTTCAGTCAGTGGGTTCGATTCTTATTTTGATGAATTAATTACTTTCTCTTTTTGAGACTTCGATGTCAAATTGAAAAACGCGTCTGACTTGAAGCCAGCTTCTTTTTAATAATATAAATATTTAACTTTCTAATATAATCTTATCAAAAGGTTTTATGATTTTTCTGCTAGTTTACAGCTTTCTAAGAAATTTACTTATAATATTTTTAGATATTCTTTTTAAAATAAGCCCACCATAGTGCAAAAAAACATGGGTTGTCTCTTATGGTGGTGGTTGGCTGAATTCTCACACGGGAGAATAATTGTATGTAAATTACGTTAATTTCCGTGCTCTGGTGACAAGTTCTATAAAAATTGGGAAGTACGTGAGAAACAGAGCGTCTTTACTGTATGTTCTTTTTAGCTATTCTGCTATATTCGGGTTACGAAGTGAAGCCAAGAAAAAAGCCTGTAAAAAATATCATTATTAAACGATGAGAGAACCCTAAACATATACTTTTTAATAACGGTAGGTGGCGCTCGGGGGCAATTATTCAAATCGCCGAGCCACAAGCGAATAGATAATGTATGTAACGTTAAGTACATTTCATAAAGAGCTTAAAGCTTTTGTTCTTCGATCGAATGGGCAATGCGTATGTTTGTATAAACATTTTTTTTTAACTAAAACAAATTATTTTTACTATTTTTCAAATGTTATTCCACACTTAGGAAAAAAAATACTAATGCTAACATAAATAAGTTGTAACAAGCGTAAAAGAATTTCGACGAACATAGATAGATAAGAACGTATGGCTTAGTTGGTCAGCAGTGCCTGGACGGTTTCCAAATTCAAATCCTGCTACGTTAAAAGTTTTTTTTTTTTTTTCAGCTTCATGCTGTATCCCGCACTAGGCAGGGTAGGCAGAGGGAACGAAAGTGAAACCTAGTGTTATGACACTCCGTTCCACTTCCGTTCCCCACTTTCCGCCGAATTTGAGGCATTGCGTGTTGAGTGGCGGAACTCAACGCCGCGCTTTGCCTTATTACCAGTTTTACATGCTCATAAATTAAGTATAATACATTTATTATTTATTACTTACTAGTGACCTGGCGACGGCTTTGCCCGATTGTATTCCAGTATTTTATTTACTAAATATAATCTCAATTACTTTTTTTGTTTAAAAAAAAAACGATTTTAACCGGACCCGATGAATTGAACACTTTACAGTAGTCCGTGGTCACGGGCAGACTGAGGTGGCATTTGTCTGTCATTTGACATCATTATTATATCAATTCTTACAGAATGAGCTTGCTGTATGTGGTCCTCTGATGTGGTATGTTTGAGACTGTACAGACAGTCCTCGACGTTAGCTATGGTTCAAGAACTGTCTATATAAAAACCAGAGTTTGAAGGAAGATTCAAAAGCTATATATATATATATATATATATATATATATATATATATATATATATATATATATATATATATATATATCTGCCTCACTCCACCGTAGTAAGCCACATCGTAGTAAGTCTAATCTTTCTCGCGATGAATCTCGGGTACTTAATGTATTACGGAAAAACAATGAAATAACAGTTCTCAAAGCCGACAAAGGTCACGCGACTTTTGTACTAGACACCGACGAGTTTATACAAAAAATGTCATTGTTACTATCGGATCAGAAAACTTATAAAATTGTTGACAAACACCTTACAACAAAAAATACTTAAACAAACATTCGATTTAATTAAGAAACCGGCGTAGACCTATGTAAAACCTTCTACGTTATGTGGGTTAATGGGGTCCTACTATATTAATAAAAAAATAGGATTTTTATATGTACAGACAGCGGATCAGTTACAGATTAATGATAAGTATAGATAACAGTTGTCAGAGAATCAAATTCTCACTCAATAAATCATTAACATTTTTTTTATTATTTTAGAAAATATATCATCGTCTTTTTGACCTATTTTTTTATATGTATTTGAATCTAAGATGAATACAATTTTGTCAGGACGAAGGTACATTGAGCACTACAACTAACTATTAAAACTTTTTTGTAGTTACTAAGCTTTAAAAATTTTGAACGAAGCACGATTTGAACCCGCGCCTCTTGAAAACCTTTCAAGCGCTCTGACCAACTAAGCCATCCGTCCTCACTAAGCTCCGTCGAAATTTTTATACGCTTTTTAAATTTAAGTTTAGTATTTTCTGTCCTAAGTGTGGAATAACACTTGAAAAAATAGTAAAAATCTTTTTTGTAGTTCTTTTATGCTACTTTGTGATTTAAGTGGGTAGTTGAAATAAAATTAACATATTGATTTTAGATACACGCACGATTCTTGAATGATGGAACTTAACGCCGTACTTTACTTTGACACCAGACCGTGGAAAATAAAATATTGAATATGCCATTTTCTCAAGGGAGATTCGATGTCCAGTTAAAATATCGATTCCACAATTACAATTCCATGCAGTTTTTAAAAACTAATAATAAAGACGTAGATGGAAATTTCCATTAACTTGCTTCGTAAGCAGAGAGTAAGTTGTCTGGTGCATCCATATGTCCATTTTCCGCTGAATTAGATATATCGTTTTGTAGACGTGGACCTCACATCTTGAAACCGAATGGAGAAAATCGCTTTATTTTTTCTGATCCAAGCTTTTTTCATTTCGTGTTGAGCAGCAGAACTAAAATTGTGATTTATATTTTTTAAAATTCTTTTCTGAATCCTGTCGTTGCACTGAGAAACAATTATATGAGTGTAAAAGACAGGTTTCCAGTTCGATCTTCACTTAAAGTACTGAAATATTTATTATCTTCATTTCTTCGCTCACTTCGGTAACAAGGCAAAGCACGACGTTAAGTTCCGCCACCCAACAAGCGAAGTTTCAAATTCAACAAGACAGAAGGTTCCTTAGCTCTCTTTACCTACCTTTCCACATGCGGGATACAGCTTGAAGCTGAACAAAAAATCCTTAAAAATCGAATTGGTTATAAAAATCATAGCGAAAACCTAACTTTAAAACACTTTGTTCGCATTATACTTCCGTTTTCTAATTTTCGCCGAATTTGACGCATTGTATATAAAGTAGCAGAGTTTAACACCGGGGCTTTGTCACGTTTAAAATATTAAAAATGTCATATTCTGGAGTGGGAATCGATCCACATACTGTAGCGCTTAGAGTCGCACGGCGCCACGACTCGCCATACATACTACAGTTATAAGGCAAGTAGTCTATCTAAAAAAATAGCACACGAACAGCAATTATATCTATTTTACTATACATAAATATAAAACACGATTATTATAAAGTATTTAAGGCCAATCCCAGGTCAAAACAAGCGAACCAGGTCAACCATTTGTAAGAATTATGAAAGTGGTGTGATAGTATCGACGCATTCATCGGACCGTGGCTTCCATTACGGCGTTGTTAATTGAAAAACCAGTGGAAGCTAACGTACAGGGTTCTCTATGCAAATTAACTATACATGATATGAAAGTAAATTTAAGATATGTATTGTAAAACGATGATAGACGTTCAAATTTAATGTTTATTGTAAACAAAGTTCGAAATTTCGAAATAACCCCCCAGAAAATCTCACTTTAACTAATAACGCGTTATTATATGTAAAATATTGATTTTTTGCCGTGTGATTCCGGCTTAGAATAGGATCACCCTGGTACTGACGGTGTCGTAAGAGGCGACTAAAGTGCGTGTGGTAGAGTCACGTTGCCAGCAATGGCAACACGCATGGGCAGACTCGGTCGGATTGTTACCACCCCCGGCATTTAAGACCGGCGTTAAGTAGTGGCTTTGGCCACTGCGTTTCGTATTAGGTAATGCCGGGCCCCGGTGCCCTTCCACCTTAAAGGAAGGCAACGCTCCTGTAGCTCCTCTGGAGTTACACGGGGCCGTGGGCGACGGTGATCACTTACCACCAGGTGACCCGTACGCTCGTTTGCCGTCTCTTCCATAAAAAAAAAATACTCAATACAATGCTTGTATAATCATATTAATATTTCTCCGAATGAGAATCGAACCTCAACCCCTCATGTTTCAGCCAATGGTTTGTGGTTGAGATATCCATGGACATATTTCAATCGACTGAGTCTACAGGTCCCACATATAGCATGGTAAGTAGAGGGTTTATTGGTTTGAAGCCTGTCGTGGCGCAGATGCCCAAGGGTGTGAACCGTGTTTTGTTCCATTCCTCCTCAATTTCACCTGAATTTAAAGTATTGCATGATGAGTGGTGAAACTCAACGCCGCGCTTTGTTTCATACCAGAAGGAAGAAAAATATTAAATATTTCTTTGCCTCGACTGGGAATCGAAACTAACAAGATATCGTGTTTGGAATCGAACGCTTGTGCCGCTGGGCCACAACATGCCTCAATTTCCTACATGTGATTGAAATTAATACTGCAGTAATTTAAAACGATCGAACTAGACAAAGTTATTTCATTATAGTTCAAAGTGACTTAGAAATCCATCAAACTTTATCATATACCATAGCTTTTGAAGTACACGTTTAGTTTTGGAAAAAAATATTTTTGTAAAAAATAAACGCCAATGTGGTGCAGTGGGAATGGTCCTTGGATTTCAACGCAATGGTCACGGGTTCGACTCCTCTTGGTGAGAGAAATATTCATTTCACCGTGGTGGTATCTGGCAATAAACAGTAATTTTTTTCTTGCCATTGTAAATGCTTTTCCTAATCAAAGAATTTGAGTCATATGTTACTTGCATGAAACTTTCACATGGCTTCTGAAGCCTTATTTAATTACAATTGTATCAATTATATACTATGTATGTATTATTCGTATCTAGATTATATTGTAAGAAGTATTTTAGTGGTCTGTCGTGGTGCAGGGATAAATGCAAGTGGTTGTGGGTTCGATTACCATTCGTAAATTAAATATTAAATATTTTCATATCTTCGCTCTATACACAACGCCTTATGTTCGACGGAGAGTCGTGAATGGAGAAGTCTCTATGAGAACGAAGAGTCTCAACAATAGGTCCAAATTCCCTGTCTCTAAACTGCCATGCGCTGGAAATCTTTTCTTTTCTCCGTGAAACTATAAAAAAAACATAAGATACAAGTTAAAAACTAAGTACTTTTTCTCAATCAAAATCAGAAATCTCTACCAATGCATCAAAATATACCCAAAATTGGTATTACCATATGATACACCAGTATGGTATGGTAATACCAATCTGAGGCCTGTCGTGGCGCAGCGGCACAAGAGTGTGACTGTAACCGACAGGTTCTGGGTTCGATTCCCAGTCGAGGAAATGATATATTTAATATTTTCAATTTAAATATTTGTTGTTTCATTTCTTCGCTCTGGTAATAAGGCAAAGCGCGGCGTTGAGTTCCGCCACTCAACACGCAATGCCTCAAATTCGGCGGAAAGTGGGGAACGGAAAATGGAACGGAGTGTCTTTACACTAGGTTCACGGGTTCCCTCTGCCTACCCTGCCTAGTGCGGGATACAGCGTGAAGCTGAGTGAGTGAGTGAGTACAACAGTATTGAAATAACCACAAAGTTTCCCACATATGTTAAATACACTGATTTATCTATACATTAGAAACAGACCTTAACTCCTTAATTTTACAGCATAATTTTCTTTGATGCACCATCCATGACGTAGTATTAAACAAAATCTGACAAAGGTGGAAAACATTCGGAACAAAATTAATAATGTATACGCACTCAGTGAAATTAAAGGCTCTTGTGGAAACAACGATTTGCAATTAAGTGATTAGTAAACTCTCTTTTTGCTCATATGCAATGTATATGTATGTATATACAAACATAATATTTCAATTAAAAATATTAAAATATTAAAAGGGTTTTTTTTAAGGAAATGCAATATTGAATATATCAATTTCTTCGCTCTGGTAACAAGGTAAACAACTGTCTCGTTTACAGTTCTATGCTTGTACCCGCCACTATTAACCAACAAAGTTGCAATTTACAAAGAGTTAAGCTATGATTTGAGAAAATTGAGTTGTCCAGATATAATATACACATTTTCCTTGTTACTGGAGCGAATAAATTAATAAATTAAATATTGCATTTCTTCGAGAATTTCCATATTTAATATTTTCAATGGAAATATTTAATATTTTCATTTCTTCGCTTTGGTAATGAGTTGAGTTCCGCCACTCGACACACAATGTCTCAAATTCAGCGGAAAATGGAGAACTGAACAGAGTGTCTTAACACGAGGTTCCCAAGTTCCATCTGACTACCACTGCCCAGTGTGCTGGATACTGCGTGAAGAGACGAGAAAGAGAGCTGTTCCTTGAGTGGGTATCGAACCCACAACACAGACAGGCTTCAGCGATGTAATTAATAAATTCAAAGTGCTTTCTCAGTAACCAAATAACAGCAGTATCTCGATCACAGATTACTTAAATAAAGTAGTGATCGTATATCAAAGGGGAAGAATAGCACTTAAGCCTTAACTTTAGAGGCAGTACCGCTACCTTATATATGGAATGTTCAGCCGAAACATTCTAACTCAAATTTATTTTTCTTCAAACATTTATGAATATAGCAGTGTAGGCAGCAGTGTAGCATTTACGAACATAGGAGTGTAGGTAGCAGTGTAGGGAACCTGGGAGGCTAGTGTTTAAATACTCCGTTCTTAATTTTTCGCTATTTGAGGCAGTATGTGCTAAGTGGGGAAACTCTACACCACATTCAGCTTTCTCATTAGAGCAGAGCGGAAATTAAAGTGAGTGTGGGAGTGGGGATTGAACACTCTACTTATCTCGTTTAAACGCATTTTCTCTTGCACCGCGACAGGCTACAATATGTTGCTTACTTTCCTTGTAATTTTCAAGACAGCGTGTTGATTGGCAGAATTTAACGCCGCGCTTTTCCCATTTTAACGTAGAAAATCAGAAATATATCTAATTTGAGTTAGGCCACTTTAAAACCAAATGTGCAATATTTGTCAAGCTTTAGAATTTGGTTGGATAATGTTCGTACAGTAGGTACAGGACACTATATTTCATTAGGGAGCTATTTGAAGACAATTTTATTTAATCTTCAGGGACGTTCGCCTGGAGTTAGGCGTAACGTAATTTATTTGGACATATTGAGTAATAATAGGTAGTGCCCGTGGGATTACGTGTTTTGTGGTGTTAAACGCCGATTTTTTTATTTAACATTATTTCACACTAAATACTTTAAAGCGTTTTTGATTGAAAATAAGTTTTAACTAACGTATACGAAATTTTAGCGTAGTTAATTGAGAACGTATGGCTTGGTTGGTCAGCATCCAATATTCATCTAAATATATTTATAGACTTTTAAGTGAGTTTTAATAAAGCAATATTGTTTGTTCAAAGATTATTACACAAAACTTGCGTTCTGAGCCTGTGATAACTTCCTATTGGCCTGACGTTACTGTAGTTTTTAAGGAAAATCATTTTTTCCGCCGAGAGTACATCTATTCTATAACGTTGAGTTTACCATCAAAACAGCCTTGTATCCCGCACATCGCAAAGTAGGCAGAAGGAACCTGGGAACCTAGCGTTAATACACTCGGTTTTTAATTTTTCACCGAATTTTTTAAGCATTACATGATGATTTTCAGCATTCAACACTGCAAAATGCCTTATTCCTTATATATTTATGTAAAATATTTAATTTTATCGAAACGGAATCGAAGCTACAACCTATCGGATTTACAGTCATACGTACATATCTATGTGCCACTGAGGCATTTACAAAGTATTACCAAAAAAAGTACAATTTTCATACGTTTTTACCATTTTCCAATTCACTGCATTCGTTTTACATTGCAACAGCGCGTAAGAGCATTACAGAGTGAGTGGGCTTTAGTTAACTTGAGTGCGATTGCAATTTGAAATCAATGTCTGTTCCCGACTTAGCCAATGTCACTTCTAGGCTATTTTTGTCACGTTTCTAAAGCTTTTACGTGCTTAAAAGTATATTTAAATGAATGAAAACCCATATATGAATTATATTTTATTTTGTTTCTGAGTGGCGGAACTCAACGCCGTACTGTGTATGACCAGAGTGGAGATATGATATTTTTAGCTTTACGCTGTATCTCGAAAACGGTAAGAAATGGCCACTTTCCTCCCAATTTCAAAGTTGTTACGTATTGAGTGGCGGAACTCAACGCCGCGATTTTATAAAAATAATAAATATATAATTTCTTAGAGTTGGAATGAAACCCACAACCGTCTCACTATGTCATTTGTCTTGTTTGTCGATATATATACAAGTATATATTATATGTATCCTTATCGACTTTTCCTCTTTTTGAGGCCTGTCGTTGCACAACGGCACAAGCGTGTGACTGTAAACGACAGGTTGCAGGTTCGATCCCTACTCAAGGAAATATTTAATATTATCAATTTAAATATGTAATATTTTCATTTCTTCAATCTCGTACAAGGGAAAACGCAGCGTTGACTTCCGCCACTCAACACGCAATGCCTCAAATTCGGCGGAAAATGGGATACAGAAATAGAACGGAGTGCATTAACAATAGGTTAAAAAGTTCCCTCTGCCTACCCTGCCATGTGCGGGATACAGCGTGAAGCTGAGTTAATCTTTTTAAGGATGTTAAGCATTTTATATTGAAATAAATTTTATACTAGAGATTGGATTTAATATCTCATGCAAAATTACCGCATACGCCCACGAACTTAAGTTTGATAACTTTTATTTGATACTTCCCGTTACTGTTGGCCGACAATCCGGAAATTGGTATGGAATTCTCGTTTGATTGCTACTCATATTTGACCGGTTATTTTCTATTTCCCAATTGTATTCACTTTTGTATTTTTCCACCAACATTTAATACTTTAGAATTCAGCAGATAGTTACTGTTCAGTAGACATAATATTAATCCAAGAAACAAAAACGAACTGAACTAGAAGTGATGTTCTGTTTTTCGTGTGCAAAAAGTTGGTATATCTTTTATGGGAAATCGTACACGTATGTATAATAAAATTTCAAGTTAAAGTAAAAGTTTAAAATATTTTATGAGGCAAAGCTTATTACTTAATCTAATACTATAATAATAATAATAACAATAACAGATATACATTTACTGTAAATTATATTTAGCAAAGAGCAACTGTTAACTTGTTGGCTCTTTTCAGCAGACCCGCCGAGCCGGTGGTAGCTCCCTGTACTACTGACACTACAGATATTTATATGTTACTTGACAATTCCAAAGAAATTTCCGATATTGGCCTAATTGAATAATTACAGTTTTTTTATTCTGACAGAGAGACACAGAGTGGTCTTAATGGGAAGTATCTTAACTCTCGGTTCCTTCGGATCTCTCCACCCCCTCCCACTATGTCCGGGATACAGCATGAAGGTAAAAAAACAGCTAATGAATCCCTCAACCCCTAAAAGGCTTGGTCACAAACAACATGGCGACTTTCGTAACAGAAGTCCGTAACAAAAGTTTATCGGAGCAATTAACTTGGCAAGCATTGTAGGCGTGACAGTTAATTAGACATACGTACGTATAGAATGCGAGCTGGGAGCCTAAAGCAATACATTATTTTTATTAATCTTTTTTTTTCAGGCAGGGTAGGCAGAGGGAACCCGGGAACCTAGTGTTAAGACACTTAGTTCCACTTCCGTTCCCCACTTTCCGCCGAATTTGAGGCATTGCGTGTTGAGTGGCGGAACTCAACGCCGCGCTTTTGCCTTATTACCAGAGCGAAGAAATGAAACATTAAATATTTAAATTGAAAATATTAAATATTTCATTTCCTCGACTGGGGATCGAACCCAGAACCTGTCGGTCACAGTCACACTCTTGTGCCGCTGCGCCACGACAGACCTCAATACTGCCTGTCGTGGCGCAACAATTAAATAAATATTTAATTCGTTTCTTCGCTCTGATAAAAATGCAAAGCGTGGCGTTGAGTTGTACCACTCAACCTATAATGCCTTAAATTTTGCAGAACGGGGGAAATGGACTGAAATTTCTTAAGTCTAGGTTCCCAAATTCCCTCTGCCTACTCCACCACGAGCGGGATTCAGCGTGAAGTTGAAAAAAAAAAACTGTATATATATGAATTATATTTTACTTTGTTTCTGAATGGCGGAAGTGATGGTCGTGCTTTGTTTGACCAGAGTGAAGATATGACAGCTTTTAGCTTCACGCTGTAACATTAACAGGGTAGGATATGCCCACTTTTCTCAAAAGATATAGGGTATATAGTTATTGGAGGGTACTTTTTTGTCCGTCTGTCCATTTATCTGAGACCATTTATCCTACCATTGCGTGAAGACTGAGACTGAGACTGAGTGAACATCAAAAATTTGGTATTCGGTCCCTTACAGCATAGAAAAAAGTTTATAAGGCAATGAACAAAGAAAAGTACGCATTTATGTATTGTGCACCACGTTATCAAACCTGTAAAATCCTTTCATCCCGTAGAATGTATCTACAGATATGAATTTTGGTACAAAGTCAAAGTTTATATTACGAATAAAGAAAAAAGAAAAGAATGTGATATTTTTGTGAAAACTTTCATTGAAAATAAATTTCAGGATTGTACGCCAACGGGAAGTACAACCGATAAAAATTAAGAAACTTACGTTTACAGGCAAATGCACTCATTTTGGTACATAATTAAGTGAAATTATAAATTTGTAATGGTTATTAATATCTTTATTGGTGCTGTAAGTTCTTTTTTAAGCTAAATTTAAGTGACTAATGTTATTTTAGTACTGAACTTACTGTATATGCCTTCATTACAAAGCGAATAATGATGACACCCATAACTTTGCGGGCGTATCCACTCCATTTGTATGAAATTAACTACAAATGTAAGTTTGTAATGGTGTGTTTATAGGAAATATTTATGCATCATTGGTCCACGAGATGTATCCGATAGATAGGTTTAGATTATGCGGAGAATTACATATAAAATGTATCAAAAACAATGCGTAAATATTTGTAATATCTTTGAATGTGTTGAGCTAGAAGCTTAATTTTTCTAAGCTCCAAAAGACCGTCAACTTCGATATTTGATATAAATGTCAGTGTGATATCTCTGAAAAAAGAGATTTTTTTTATGGACGAGACACGGCAAACGAGCGTACGGGTCATCTGATGGAAAGTGATCACCGTCACCTACGGCCTCATGTAACTCCAGAGGAGCTACAGGAATGTTGCCGGCCTTTAAGATGGATGGGCACCGAGGTCAATGCAAAACACAGTGGCCGAAGCCACTACTTAACGCCGTTTAGTACAATCCTGTTGAGTCTGCCCATGCGTGTTGTCATTGCTGACAACGTGACTCTCCCACACGTAATTTAGTCGCCTCTTACGACACCATCAGTACCAGGGTGCTTCTATTCTAAGCTGGAATCTCACGCCAAAAATATAAAAGATATAGAGAAGGGTAGACAGAGGAGACTTAGTACTAAACACAACGTTACGTAAAGACCGCGGCTTCGCCTGCTTGTTTCACACTATTTTTTCACTAATTTAAACTAATTTTATTGAAAACTACTTATTAAAATTAGCGATATAGAATTAGCGTAGCAATTTTATCGAACTCAATATTTTAAATTGACGTAATTCTTTATTTTTTTAAGTCATTTAAATAAAACATTTTTTTTTTAATTCACTAATTACGTCAGTAAACACTGTCTATAAATTTTTTTGCAACATTTCCTCCATGTTCAAAAAGTGATCAGCTACAGATTTATTACAAGTATCTATAGATTTCAATTCGCCGATCAGGAATTGAATATGCAACCTCTCACGTTAACAGTCACACACCTGTACCTAACTAATGTAAAACAGAATTATCAAAAGCACATGAATTAGAGCAACCATTAACTATCCCCATACAGTACGAGCGTTAAATAGTGGCTATAAATCTATGCGAACGGCTCTACGTACTATCTACATATAGGTACTCGTACATACGTTTACCATTGTGGAACTATCAAGCTTGACGTTTTAGCAATGATTCTAAATTGCCTTTAAATATATATTTATATTTTTGTTAAAACGGAGATTTTCTTTAGTTAACTGACCTTGTTGTTTTATTTTAAACCTTACGGACATGGGTTCGATTTGAGCTTGGGTGGGTGGAATGTTTTAATTTCTTAACTCTTTTTTACAAGGAAAGTGTTATGTTGAGTTCCGCAACTCAACACATAATGATTTAAGAATTTAACGGAAAGCGGAGAACGGAATGTTTTATTCGGAGCAGTGTCTCAACAGAAGGTTCCTAAGTGCCCTCTACCTACAATCTGGTATAGGATGCAGCGTACAGATAAAAAATATTTCAGAAATTACTACTTTGAATTGATTATCAATACGCAATGCCTCAAATTCGGCGGAAAGTGGGGAACGGAAGTGGAACGGAGTGTCTTAACACTAGGTTCCCGGGTTCCCTCTGCCTACCCTGCTTCGTGCGGGATACAGCGTAAAGCTGAAAAAAAAATTGATTGTCTCTTATTTCATAAGTTGTCGTGAAGCTCTTGTTTCAGGATTGGTTGTGGTGTTCTTGTTTTGTTACTAAACGTGATGTTTCATATATATTCACGATGATGAATACTGCAAATATTTAGACTAAAAGTTAGAAGTCATCACCGTGCTACTGTACCAAGATGACACTCCCTATTATGCTTAAAAGTTCCTTTTATTATTTATGATCCTTTTTATTAGTAATTTAAATTAGAAAATTATTATGTATTCAACTTATTAGTTCAGGAAGAACTAAATGTTGTTGTTTGTTTTGTTCAGCCTTTTATGTGTCTATTTTTAACAACTGCTTTATATTTTTTATGTATGTTCAATTAAAATACCGTTACATAAGTCTCAAATTCACTAGGAAGGCGAGGACAAAGTGTTTTGATATGATTAGTATCGGATGAGAAGGAAAGCTTCACTATTGTACCCGCATAGGAAAAGAATAGGCAATGGAAACCTAATATTGTAAGACTACATTACCTATGCACCATTAGGCAGAGCTTAACGCCGCGCTATTTCTACCAAATAAGAGAAATATATATAAAATAATACTCTTATCTTATCTAATGTAAATAAACAAGCTTCGGAATATTTTAAAGCTCTAAGCTCAATAAAGTTCTACCTTAATTACCGACCCTTGTTAAAAGATAATAGGTATATTTCCGGATGTATGTATACGAATAATATATATATCGTGTAAATTATGAGCCGCTACTTTAATTATACTACCGTGTTACTCAATTGATAGTTTTTGCTTTGCATGTTGAGACCTGTCGTGGTGCAGCGGCACAAGCGTGTGACTGTAACCGACAGGTTGTGGGTTCGATCCCCACTCGAAGAAATTAAATATTTCCATTTCTTCGCCCTGGCACAAGGCAAAATGCGGCGTTGAGTTCCGCCAGTCAACACGCAATGCCCGGCGGAAAGTGGGGAACGGAAGTGGAATGGAGTGTCTTAACACTAGGTACCCAAGTTCCCTCTGGCTGCCACGTGCTGGATGTAGCGTGAAGCTGAGAGAGCTTATTCATTTCACCGAGAAAAAAAAAATTTAAAGTGTTCTTCCACGCTCATAGGACAAAAATCAGGGCGTTTCCAAGAGGCACATATATATATATATATATATATATATATATATATATATATATATATATATATATATATATATATATATATATATATATATATATATATATATATATATATATATGGAAATATTTTAAAATAACCAAATATTTTTAATTTATATTCTTGTTCGTTAAATACATATACGATTTTTTTACAATTACTTCATCTTTTATTGTAATTTAAAAACAACATACATACATACATACATACATAAATTGTATACATATAAGTATACGTAATACGCTTCCCCTATATATATTGTAAAGAAGATTTTTTTTGTAAAAACTGCTCATTTCTTAATACCACAGTCTTTACGTAAAGGTTCTTTAATGAAAAACACAATGGTGCAAAAGCAAATTAACAAACATATTGTTTCTTTTGTGACTGTCGTAGCGCAGTGGCAGAAAGGCTTGGGGTTTCTTGACTGTTAATGCGACGTTGTAGATTCGATTTCCATTTATTTTTTTTTTAATTTGAGGCCAGTCAGACTTGTCAGACAGGTTATAAGTTTCCTTACCTAACGTGAAGGTGAAATATTTTTTTTTTTGCGCAGCATTGAGTTCTACCCTTGAACAAGCAATACTTGTAACTTACCGGAAAGTGGGAGACGGTAGTGTCTTAATAAGAAAGAAGTGCTTTTAAACTAGGTTCCTATGTTCCCTTTACCTTCCACTTCCATGCTAAAATAATGTAAGATAAAAAAGCAACGGTGTTGAGTTCCGCTACTCAACCAGCAAAGTCTCGCAGGATAACGTAACCTAAAATATTTTATTTCACTTCAAAATTGTTAAAAGCTCGACCATAAAAATAAAAATGGAAATGCTTAAGGATTAGAGAATTATATAGGATTTTATCTGTCCATTGTGTTAAGACTGAGCTTAGAAGATTTTGGTAAAATTTTTACTTGAAATTCTTTGGACGCACTTGTCACGTAGTTGGAAAATATGTATGTAGTTGTGTGTTCGATTCTCGTTCAATTAACCGAATTTATTATATATTTTAACATATTTATATGATCTTAGTATATAATGTTAATAGTTAATCCAGTGTGCGTACTTATTGCATCATTTTCTATGGGATAATAAAATTTGTAAGCGATTTACTGCCCATATGAGGCATTAGAAATATTAACAGCAAATTGATTTAATATGTATATCTTATTGAGTTGGTAATAAGGCTAAGCGCGGTGTTGAGTTCCGCCACTCAACACGCAATGCCTCAAATTCGGCGGAAAGTGGGGAACAGAAGTGGAACGGAGTGTCTTTACACTAGGTTCCCGGGTTCCCTCTGCCTACCCTGCCTCGTGCGGGATACAGTGTGAAGCTGAGTATCTTATTGAGTCACAGTCACTATTGCAATGTAATGTAATAATACTCAAAAAAAAATATAATTCAATTTTTCTTGAGGCCTGTCGTGGCGCAGCGGCACAAGAGTGTGACTGTAACCGATAGGTTCTGGGTTCGATCCCCAGTCGAGGAAATGAAATATTTAATATTTTCAATTTAAATATTTAATGTTTCATTTCTTCGCTCTGGTAATAAGGCAAAGCGCGGCGTTGAGTTCCGCCACTCAACACGCAATGCCTCAAATTCGGCGGAAAGTGGGGAACGGAAGTGGAACGGAGTGTCATAACACTAGGTTTCACTTCCGTTCCCTCTGCCTACCCTGCCTAGTGCGGGATACAGCGTGAAGCTGGGAATTTTTCTTGAGCAAACGAAATATTTTAATATTTAAATGGTCTCTCTTGTAACAAATTATACTGCGGCGTTGAGTTCCGCCACTCAACACGCAACGCCTCAAGAATTCGGCAAAACGTGAGGAATTAAATATACTTATAGGATATGTTATAAGTCATACACCGCTCTTACTTATTTCAATTTGACCACGGAGGTAAAAGATAGTTATGTATATACAAGCGATATTAACGCGTACCGATAGAGTATATAACGCTTGAACTGACTATTATATAATAGCTAAATTACACAAAAAACATACACAAAATATAGCCTATATGTTATTGTAAAATTTTCTGTTAAGTTTCATCAAAATACGATCTTCACCGAATTTCATATTTAAAATTGTATTAGGATGTCAATATAGAAATAACAAATCTTATATTGGCATTTTATTACCTACGGCATTACACGAACGACCCCGATTGCTTACTACAGAGATACTATGAATATAGATTGTACGTTTGATTTTGCATATCGTAAGCAAAGTTAATAATAAATAAGTTTACTCTTCGTTAAAGGCAAAATCAATACCTACTCAATTCTAAGCAAAGTGTTCATATAAACTGTATCGTCTAATACTCTAATTTAGTTTGTTTTAGCTTTACGCTGCTACCATGCGCGGCAGTATAGGCAGTGGGAACTTGGGAACATAGTGTCTGGACACTCCATTCCCATTAATACACTCGTTTCCTACATTCTGCAGAATTTAAGGCATTGCCTGTTAAATGGCGTAATTAAAAGCCGCGAGAGTTTTTTTCAAGTTTTAAAACCTTTATTAGTGGCATCCTTATGAAGTTTAATTAGTTATAAATTATGTATATTTCTTTTTTTGAAGACTTTAGATTAAAATCAATGTATTAAATTATTTATTTAAACATTTTTGAATTGTCAAGTAACATGAAAAGGTTATTAAATCAATGATACAGGTAGCCACTAATGGCTCAGGACTATGAAGGTAGGTCAATACCAATAATAATATGCAACTTCATTCTGAGGCAAGCGACTTAGTGTGACTGAGTGTGGGTTCGATTTCCATTCAAAGAAATGACATAAAAATGGACAGAATAAATAAATATTAAATTTTTAGAGTTATAATGGGAACAGGAGTGTTCTAAGACTAAGTTCTTATGTGACCTCTACCTACACTCCCATGTGTGAGATACATCAAAAATCCAATAAAAAATCCAATAATAATAACTTAAGACACTCCATTCCACTTAGAACACTCAAGACACTCCATTCCACTTCCGTTCCCCACTTTTTGAGGCATTGCGTGTTGAGTGGCGGAACTCAACGCCGTATTTTGCCTTGTACCAAAGCGATAATAATTTTTTTTTTTCCCAGAAAGCCTGATCATCAATGACATAAGCTGTCAGGCGATGCGTTGCGCACGCGCGGCTCGCGGGCGCGTAATATGCGCTCGCTAAACGAGACCGCTTGCGCTGCCCTCCTCGACGACGTGCGCTGGGATGAGCCGACCAGCGTCGCCAGCCTTGCTGTGTTAGCTCTCATCGATGTGCTGGTTATAGCAGGTAAGGAACGGACAATGGCAACTGATAATATTGATTGTACGTTTGATAGAGCACTGTCGTAGCGCAGAGACGCAAGCGTATGACTTTAAACGCATCAGGATTATTCAGGAAATGAAATATTTAATATTCTTTAAATTAAATATTTAATGGTTTAATTTCTTCACTCTGGTAACAAGGACAAGTGCGGCGTTGAGTTCCAAACAATGCCTCAAATTTGGCCGAAAATGAGAATCGGAACGGAGTGTCTTAACACTAGGTTCCCAAGTTCCAGGATACAGCGTGAAGGTAAAAAAAATGGTACATTTCGTTTGAAATTCGCCATTTTATAAAAAAACCTATAGGGTACTTTCAGTGGACCTACTGTTTATTTATTTATTTCACCAGATTCACCAGTAGTTGATTATAATATGTAAGTAAGATATGCATTCTGCTATTGTATCATGTTTTTTTACCGTACAACATTCTTCATGTGTTCTCCAAAAATAAACATGACATTGGCAAAATGATTCTGTGCTCAATTGAACTGATCAGAATTTAACTGAGCTGAACCAAATACTAAGTCGCTTTCCGCGTATGTACCTACTATACGTACGTACTACTATACTACGTATGCTTAGATCTTTAAAAGTACACATCGGAGTTAGATGGAGTTTTTTTTTTTTAAAAGATAGAGTAAATCAAGAGGAAGATTTTTGTGTATGAAACATTAAAATTTTGTTACAAAATTGCTAAAGCAAAACATGTGCTAATAATGTTTTGTAAACCATTAAAAAGTAAAAAGATAACAAAAAAAATATTTTCCTACACAACAGATACATTAGATATGTTAGGTTGCGTTTTGACGATATTTAAACAAAGAGTCACAGAAAAGATTCAGATTTTAAATTTGGCTGTGACAATTTATAATACAAGTAAAGGAAAATATCCGAAATTTGCGCGGTAGCCTCAGTAGCCAAGTCTGACTTTATCGATTTTTTCTATATAAATGGGGCCATCGCGGCGCAATGGCACAAGCATGTGCGCGTGACGTTAATTCGGGGTTCGATTTCCACTTGGAGGGTTGAAGGCAAAGAAATAAAAATATGCGCGTATTAGCGCGGTGTTGCCTTCCGCCATTCTGTTGAGTAAAGTCAACGCCGCGCCGCTATACCTCGAGATCAGGCAGAGAGTGGTCGAAAAAAATTTTTTGTGAACAGGCTCATTTTGTCTAAACTGCTATATCCAGGTTACAACG